>JBBHAA010003094.1:0-193754 GCA_037953035.1 Aquarana catesbeiana | reverse complement strand
ACTGATGAGGAGATACTGATAGGTGGCACTGATGGGCACTGATAGGTGGCACTTATGAGGCTGCACTGATAGGTGGCACTGATGGGCACTGATAGGTGGCACTTTTGGGCTCTGATAGGTGGCACAAATAGGTGGCAGTAATGGGCACTGATAGGTGGTACTGGTAGGCACTGATGATGCGGCACTGGTGGGCACTGATGGGGAGGCACTGACGGTTACTGTTAGGTGGCACTGATGGGCACTGATAGGTGGCACTGATGAGGCTGCACTATTAGGTGGCACTAATGGGCACTGATAAGTAGCACTAATGGGCTCTGATAGGTGTCACTGAGGAGCACTGATAGGTGGCACTAATAGGTGGCACTGATGGGCACTGATGGGGAGGCACTGATGGCACTTATAGGCTCTGATAGGCGGCACTGAAGGGCACTGGTAGACAGCACTGAAGGGCACTGGTAGGCAGCACTGATAGGCATTGATTGGCAGCACTGGTGGGCACTGTTGAGACTGCACTAATAATCAGGACACTGATAATCAGTGTAGCTGTCCCAACACAAGCCGGTTATCGGCTCTCCTTTTCTCTCCTCACGCTGTCAGTGTGAGGAAAGAAAAGCTGATAACCAGCTTGCGTTTACTTCCATGATCAGCTGTCATTGGACACAGCTGATCACATGGTAAAGGGCCGCTGTGACGATGTGAAAGGACTCAGTAAACACAGAGCGCACTGCCCATGCGCCGCAGGGGGCACACGGGCAGCGCGATCACAGGAGGATGTCCATGTATGCCCCCCCTTGGCAAATTAAGCCACTCTGTGCCAAGGCCCACCCCACCTTGAGAGGCCGCATATTTGCCAACGGGTTAAAAAAGATTCTGACCTATCCTGTATATAAAAAAAAAAATCTGTGTGCTTACCTAATATTAATTTGCTTCTGTCATGTGATCCTGCAGCTCCAGCTCTCCGGTGTCAATGAGCAGCTGCTGCAGGGAAGAGGAGGGGGCGCCAGCAGAGGCCGGGCTATGAGCCTATGACATCACGGCTCCTGGAATTTGAAGACGTTGTTGAGCGCTGCGGGATCACACGACCACACCGGAGGTGATTAAAAATAGGTAAGTATTTAGCTATTTTTTGCTATTCAGCACTGTGCTACTTTAACTGGTAATTGCGCGGTCATGCAACGCTGGCGCCAGACCATGGATTCCAATGCGGGCGGGGAGGGAGGGGGTGTTTTTTTTTAAGCACCTGATTAGAGCCAGAGGCTCTAATAGGCTTCGTAAAAAGGGTGGCCTCGGAGCGCAGAGCATTGCGCTCCGAGGCCACCCAGTTGTGTGACCACGGTGAATTAATTTTCGCTATTTTCACACTAAAGTTCCTCCCCGCCAATCAGGAGGCAGGTTTGTGAGACCTGTTTCCCGATTGGCCAAAGTGTCAGGCGATCCTATTGGACACGACAAAGGAAGAAGAACTCACCAGCCGCCACTGGTCAGAAGAGAGCTCCGTGTTTTTTACCTACACAGAGCTCTCTCCTGTCACCCGCTCCACCAATAGGCGGGTCCCGGCCATCAATCAACCCCAGTGTGACAATTCCATTTACGTTGCTTTAGGTGGCCCAAGTCACTAACGATCTTCCAAACATACATTAGTAAATTGCAACCTGACTTGCTACCTGTATCAAATATAACAACCCCCTCACTTCCAATCTGTAGACAGCCGAGGTGTCGGAATCGATTACACTCAGTACATTGATAGTATCTGAACAAAAGGCAGCCAAAGCTGAAAGGCAGAATATGCTAAACCACAGCGAAGGAAAAGACAAACGCTTGTAGGATTCAGTCATCGGATTATCCAATTTAGAAACCAGCAGGGTATTTTATGGAGCCGCATGCTTCGCCTGGTTAGAATATAAGGAGATAGGAGCGTTTGCACAGACAAGCACTCATTTACATTTGTTCTGCGTTTCTTTCCATATAAGTCAAAATGAAGGCCAAAGCAACTCCAAGCAGCTCTAAACAAGCAGATTGAAGCTTCTCGGAGGTAAGCCAAAGTCGGTAACTTTGCCCCATGAAAGCATTCTGAATTTCTCATTTCTGAATCTGAGGCCCCAATGTAAACGCACAGCCCGGTGCCTAGGTCAGGAACTATGGCTGGCCGGTGTTGCTTCTCCCTATAGCGGCCCTGTCCCATTAAGGCAAGCGAGTCCACCGGTACATGATTGCTCCCAGGTCTTCGGAAATCACGCTTTAGTTCTTGGCCAGATGGCACCGGGACTGAGCGACTGAGACGGGAACAGCTAGGATCCTAAGAAGATTAGTTACCCCGCAGCTGACCTGAACAGCTAGGAGCCTGAGAAGAATGCAGCCTATCGATTCACTAGAGACTGGTGACATCACTGAGAATCTATCCAATCACTAGAGAGCGGTGACATCACTGAGAATCTATCCATTCACTAGAGAGCGGTGACATCACTGAGAATCTATCCAATCACTAGAGAGCGGTGACATCACTGAGAATGCAGCCTATCCAATCACTAGAGAGCGGTGACATCACTGAGAATGCAGCCTATCCAATCACTAGAGAGCGGTGACATCACTTAGAATCTATCCATTCACTAGAGAGCGGTGACATCACTGAGAATCTATCCAATCACTAGAGAGCGGTGACATCACTGAGAATGCAGACTATCCATTCGCTAGAGAGCGGTGACATCACTGAGAATGCAGCCTATCCATTCGCTAGAGAGCGGTGACATCACTGAGAATGCAGCCTATCCATTCACTAGAGAGCGGTGACATCACTGAGAATGCAGCCTATCCATTCGCTAGAGAGCGGTGACATCACTGAGAATGCAGCCTATCCATTCGCTAGAGAGCGGTGACATCACTGAGAATACAGCCTATCCAATCACTAGAGAGCGGTGACATCACAGAGAATGTAACCTATCCATTCACTAGAGAGTGGTGACATCACTGAGAATGCAGCCTATCCATTCACTAGAGAGAGGTGACTTCACAGAGAATATAACCTATCCATTCGCTAGAGAGCGGTGACATCACTGAGAATGCAGCCTATCCATTCACTAGAGAGCGGTGACATCACTCAGAATGCAGCCTATCCAATCACTAGAGAGCGGTGACATCACTGAGAATGCAGCCTATCCATTCAATAGAGAGCAGTGACATCACTGAGAATGCAGCCTATCCATTCAATAGAGAGCAGTGACATCACTGAGAATGCCATTTATATATTCACTTGGAACAATGCACGTCATTGAGCCACAAAGAGTTTCTTTCTATAGTAAATGTTATATTTTACTATAATTACAGTATATAATTGTTATGTTATAATTTTAAATGCAGTATCTAAATACACTTTTAAACCAAATCCATTAAAGGTTACCTGTCATGTAAGAAGCGCATAGAACGCCATTGCTGACCATCTTCTAGGAATATCGGTCACCTGATCTTTTGGCTTCAAACCTTCAGTTGCTAAAGGTCCAAACAAGCATGGAGAGCGCCGCGGGAGATCATAAATCTGTGTCAATTACTTAATAATAGGATCATAATGACAGCCGGGCAACCAGCATTTTCAGAAAGAGGAAGGCATGGACAGCCTAGGAATCACTTGAATGATATGAACCGAATAAGCAAAATTTCCTATTTCCAAGTTTCTAGAACAATACTAATAAAACGCCAAAGGCCTTCTAATGGTCAATTTCAGTTATACAAACCTTATCGTAAAAAGCTAAATAGAGTTAATCACTTAAAAAACAATCACATTCGGACACTCTATACAAACAGTAATGTTGGGTATGAATAATTTTTTTCCAAGAAGAAAATGGGAAATGACTGGCAGGCACGGGGACTTGAACTTCCCCAAATGGCAGGACATAAGCTGGGCGGCTGGCAGTTCTTTCATAGCACGTTACATGATAAATACATGCAAATGTGTCGTATTTACTACGGATGTCAGCTTAGAGGGCGGCTTGAACCAGATTTAACATTCTTTCGCTGTTGTTTTTCCTGTTGGAATTGGATTAATTATGGTATTTAGGAGAGATCAAAACAGCCAGAAAGTGACAGCACAGCCCTGTGTTTTCCAAAGAGCCGGCCTCCATTGAGCAGCCCCGAGAATAATGGACAGGAAACAATGTAGGAGGTGTCCAAAGATTCCCCCCTTCCACAAATCACTAGACATCCCATACAGCCCGTTCTATGATGTGTCAGAAGAGATCTAAGCTACATCTATAGGGCTTGCTGGATATAGATCTGGGCAATGGGTGGACAGAGGCAGAAGAGGAAACCGATGATGAGGACATTTTCTTGTTAACTATATGCTTTGAAGAGCAATCCCAAACAACTTGATTGTGATTGTTGGTGTACTGTAATTAAGTGTGTTGGTGAACATGATGGTCGCACTCCTATGAAGCCTCTCCATAAAATTTTACCAAAGCAGTTGGCTTCAGACATAGTCCTTGCCCTAGGCCATGACTCTTTGATTGGGCTTATTTGTAAAGGCCATGGAGGCCATGGAGGCCTCTACAAATAAACCTGATAGGGGTGAAATGCATCAAAGAGGCTTGGTCTAGGATAGGGACTATGTTGGAAGCCAACTGTGTTGATTAAGCTTTACGGTGAGACTTCATAGATGCGTGGCCTTGTCCGTCATTTTTGCTTTACATTCTTGAATGTGATGAGCTCTTAAGGCCAGCACCCTGTGTGGAAGGGTACCGGAGGAACACACTTAATCGTGTAGCCATCCTACCTAAACCATGGATGCCTCCTTAAATTTAGTACAGCTTGACTGTATTCAGCTAGAGCTCAACTGAGAGATCTGTCTTTGATCTTTCAAAACCCAGCGTGATTGTCTACTTCTGTCTGCTACCAGTTGCCCCTGTTAATAGAGTAGGAAGAGGCAATAAGGCTGAAATATGAATATTTAAGACCTTTCTTGGCCAAACCTTCCACTAAGAGGTTTGTTGCCAGTGGTGCATGTTGGGGAATTGTATGAGTTGACCTTGCCAGTGTGACCCCTTAAAAGTGACTTAGAGTGGCCGATCCAAGTGCCACTGCTAATGCTCCAGTAATTTCCTGAACGAGTGGGTGCCAGAATCCACAGAGCTCATCCAAGCCTAATAGGTAAAACTGAAGCAGAAGAGATGCCGAACACTGATCAGCCATGCATTCAGTATGGAAGTAGAATGGCTCCCACCTCAGATCATCCCAGGCCATGCCCTTCCACAAGTTTCACCCCGCCCCACTAAGCCTTGTGGGTGGGGCGAAATATATCTGTGGGTGTGGCCTGGGAGAAGCCTAAGCTGAGGCCATTCTTTTCTTTTTTTTTAAAATCTTTTTATTGAATTATTAAAGAGAAAAAAAAAAACAAGGAACAAAACACAAGGAATACCCACGCAAGGGTCAAAACTGAGAAGACCGCTTGGCAACTGCCACACGTCCTGCCAATACAGAAAATTAAAAGGTAACATAGTATAAACACCCATCGAACCCAAGACTCACGCTCAACCTCAAATATAGAACAGGAGAAATGCTCACTCTCAGTCCGGCCTAAAAGGCTTTAATCAACCCCCCCCCACCAACCAGAAATATTACGAACACAGGGGGTTATCTTTTAATGAGAAGTGTCTGAGGCATGTGCCTTGGAGTCACCTGAAGCCATTTGGACCATACCTTGTTGAATTTTTTGGGGCACCCTTTGTTGTATTAAGTGCCCTTATATAGGGGCAGAGCGGTATTGGCCAGCTTCATCCAGTATGTGACCAATGGAAGAGTAGGCTTCTTCCATGTGAGAGTGATGACCTTCCTGGCGTGGAATAGGAAGAGCCCCAGCAGTGTCGTCCGCTCTGCCACCATAGGGGCTAAGTCTTCGACCAAGCCCAATATGAAGCTGAGGCCATTCTAGTTCCATATTGACTGACCTTACCATGCTGGGGAATATTTTTGTTGACCTTGTGAAGGTGTCTTTACTTGGTTTTCCCTAAGTCCACTGAGATTGCCTACTCCTGTCAGCTACCATGTGCCCCTGCTACTAGAGTGGGAAGAGGCATTATGGGTGGAATGTGAATATTTAATGTCTTGCTTGGCCAAACCTACTAGGAGGTTTATTACCAGTGGTTTATGCTGGGGAAGGGTATAAATATTTGGGTTGACTTTGTATAGGTGTCTGCTTGGTTTTCCCTATACCCAGCTTGACTGTCTACTTCCAACGGCTACCAGGTGCCCCAGGTCAAAGAGTGGCAAGAGGCAATAGGGCTGGAATATGAAAATATTTATGTCCTTCCCATGCCCATCACTATGAGGTTTCTTGCTAGCGGTGCATGATGGGGAAGGGTATACATATTTGGCTTGACCTTGTGAAGGTGTCTTTTCTCCTCCCTGGGGCCTGTCAAGGGGGAAGGCTGTGCCTGTGCTACTGACCCTCTAGGCCTGCTGCCCAGGAAATTCCTACATGTGCTTGGAAGATTAGACCTGGGTTTAGGTCTGAAACCTGCCCCGACTGAAAGGAGGGAAGCAGATCCAAAGAGGAGTGCCAGAGGAGAAACTCTGCTGATGGAGGTGTCCTGAAAATCTGTGTGAAACTGGAACCTTGAGCAGAGAATGGTAACTCATCTCTGTGAAAGAATAAAGCTATCTGCTCACCAGCCAAGGTTCTGCAAGTTACTTCAATTATCTGTAGTCCTGTGGAAAGAGGGATCCAGCCAACAAACCATCGTACACCTTGAAGATATCCACTTCCATCCCCACCAACACACCCACTACAATTCCTATATAAAACTGTCTATCTCTATATATAAAAGAGTCTGCAATGCTCCAGCTTTGTGTTTTTGCTAGACACAAGCGATCGTATTAACACGTGGTGGTAATCGCCGTCCATTCTCAGAACACACAATGGCAGCTCCGTCTACTCATAAAAAAAAAGTAAATTCTGGTGTCTCCGCTTGCGTAACTCTTTATGATGATGAGCGGATTAGAAAAGGGTGAGAATGATATCTCTACGCTTTGTGGGTTTACAAATCATCGAGCCTGAACTAGACCTCCTAATTATTCACCATCACCCCGTGACAATCATAGCGTAGCACGGGATTACATTCTAAGCATGCATGATCTCTGCACATCCCCGTAGCAGGTACAGACACATACGGCACTCGCATTCAGAGCCCTCATACAGAATCTGAACGCGGTTAAGTTGGAGACCACAGAATATTTTATTTAGATGTAAACCCCCCCCCCAAGCTTTGTATCAATCCCATAGCCTGCATCTTGTACTAATAGACAGCATTTACCATCCATTATGGTGCGCAGAACTTCACAGACTGGGAGATGCCCATTCGCAAAAAACTGCTTGAAAATCCACTTCCAGGTATAAAGCCATACGGGATTTAGCTGCCAAAGTATTCACATTTCTGTCCATCCAGTCCAGAGATTGTCACAGTTCGGCCGCACAGAACAGCCCTGTCTGGAAGGGTGGAAGACCTGACTTTTTTTATGTGCTGCAGTTCAGCACCGCTAAGGCCTCATGCACATGAGATGCTGTTAAACTCACATTCAGAGGCAGTTGGACACTTTTTTCAACTGCCCCTGAACCCATTCCATGTTATCCTATGTGTCCATGTACACAGTCTCGTTTTTTGGCATTTTTAGGCAGTTGCGTTTAACCTCGTTTTTCCAGAAGCAAAAAAATGGGTTCAGACGCAAAAGTTTTCCACGTTTCAGACGCCAAACGCGGCTAAACGTGGCTAAACGCGGCTAAACGCCAGTACCGCGTTTCGCCGCCTTTGCGTTTATAAGTGTTTTTAAATCCAAATTTGGGGTTCCTAGCACCAAGTGGCCCCAAGATACGGGGCCCCAAAGTCGGGTCACAAAATGTCATTCTCTGCTGCAGAAAAGTGCTTAACATTTTGCGACCTGAATTTGGGGCCCCATATCTCGGGGCCACTTGGGGCTAGGAACTCCAAATGTGGCTATGTTATAGTGCTAGGTCCACTGTGTTTGCACACCAAATTTGGGGTTCCTATCACCAAGTGGCCCCGAGATATGGGGCCCCAAATTCGGGTCGCAAAATGTCAAGCACTTTTCTGCAGCAGAGAATGACATTTTCTGACCTAACTTTGGGGCCCCGTATCTCGGACCTAGCACTACAACATAACCAAATTTGGGGTTCCTAGCACCAAGTGGCCCCAAGATATGGGGCCCCAAAGTCAGGTTGGAAAATGTCATTTTCTGCTGCAGAAGTGCTTGACATTTTGCGACCCGACTTTAGGGCCCCGTATCTCGGTGCTAGGAACCCCAAACTTGGATATGTTGTAGTGCTAGGTCCACTGTGTTTGCACACCAAATTTGGGGATCCTAGCACCAAGTGGCCCTGAGATATGGGGCCCCAAAGTCAGGTCGGAAAATGTCATTCTCTGCTCTGCAGACGCTTCTAGACGCAAACGCGGTAAAACGCAGCTAAACGCGGCATGCAAATGCGGCAAAACGGGCGTTTCTAAACGCCGGTTTCAGCTTTCAGCACACGAGAAGCAGAGTTTGCACCAGCATCTCGTGTGCATGAGGCCTTACAGGTCTTGTCTCCCCCCCCCCCACCAGGCCTGTGGCTGGACAGTGAACGGAGAAAAAAAAAAAAAGTTTATGGGTGACGTCACCCATAAACATCCGTGAAGGTCCTGGGTCCTTTGGAGTTCTGTTTATCCGTCGATTTCGGCACCCTTGCCTTTATAACTCTTTGTCGCTGACATTTGAGTCCACCTGTTCTGCTAAGAGTATATATACCTCTATCCTTTGTTGAAGATGTACCATCCTTGATGTTTTTCTTGCCGGACAGTGCCAGCTCATCCCATCTCTGATTTACCTTCTACTGGTGGTTGATGCACAGGCTATCTTCAATAGATTTCCTCATTTATTGGGCTTTCACATTTTTCCTCCATATATGTCACCTTTGTATATGTGTATTTTGCATGATTTCACTTATGTATCAATATATGTGTTATCGCTACAATATTCACCATTTATGCTTCATATGTTTGTCACAATTTTTGTAGCTGCTTCTTTTTATTCATTTGAGGTTAGCTCAGTCACGCCCACATTCACATTTAATATACAACAGTGATAAATACAATAAGATTTCACCAAATGCATCCTGAATTAGAGAATATCCACATGCCAACATCTGACCAATAAAAAAAAAAAAAAAAAACAGAAGCCAATAATTATAATTTGCCCGGCTAAGAACTGGACAATGGATCATCATTTTCTCCATCGGGCTCACCAAGTTGCGTGCTTTGCTTTCTGATCTCTCCGACTTTCAACAATCACCTCTGAGCTCTGGTAAAACGCTCACACTCAGTTTCTGCTGATTACCTCCTAGCATGCAAGTACAAGATGAAGGGGAATGAGTCTCAAAAGTAGTCTCTTTTATCAAACCAGTTTGGAATACGTCTCCCATCTTGGTGCACTGTATTCTATAGTAATACTCCTAACCCCCCCAAACATAGCTAGTCATCACAGTGGACTCACAACATAATTGGTCAGCAACATAGCCGACCCACAATATAGCTGAGGTTTTGTATCCCAGGTTTGGCTCAAGGGCATAACATTCAAAACAGAAGAACTGTAGAATCACTTAGTGTAGCCAACCACAGTGATCAATCTCAAAAGTGTGTGTAGGGATAGAAGTCCATTTTGGAATATGTCTTCCATCTTAAAGCAACACTGCTGAGTCTGACACCCAACATAGCTGACCCCCCCAACTTAATTGACCTGCAACATAGATCACCCTCAACATAGCTGATCCCCAGCATAACTGAGGTTCTATACTAAAGTTTGATACAAGAGAAAAAAAATGATAACAGAAGAACTGTAGAATCACTTTGGGTAGCCATGCACGGCAGTCAGTCTCAAAAAGCGTGTGTAGGGTAATAAGTCCATTTTGGAATATGTCTTCCATCTTAGCGTAATTTAAAGCAATACTTCTGACCCCCAACATAGCTGACCCCCAACATAACTGACCCCTAACATAGATGCCCCCGAAACATAGCTGACCCCCAACACAGCTGACCACCAACATAGTTGAAAGCAAACATAACTGACTTGCAACATAGATGCCCTGCAACATGGCTGACCCCCAACATAGCTGACCCGCAACATTCTGTAGATGCCCCACAACATAGCTAACCCCAAACATAACTGACCTGCAACACAGCTGACCCCCAACATAGTTGAATGCCAACATAACTTGCCCACAACATAGCTGACCCCCAACATAGATGAACCACAACATAATTGACCCATAATATAGATGCCCCGAAACATAGCTGACCGCCAACACAGCTGACCCCCAAGCTAGTTGAATGCCAACATAACTGACCCACAGCATAGCTGGCTTCCAGCACAACTGACCCCCCAACATAGTTGAATGCCAACATACGGTAAATTGTCCACAACATAGCTGACACCCAACATAGCTGACCCCCAGCATAACTGAACCCCAACATAACTGACCCATTATATAGATGACCCGAAACATAGCTGACCGCCAACACAGCTGACCCCCAAGATAGTTGAATGCCAACATAACTGACCCACAACATAGCTGACTTCCAGCACAGCTGACCCCCCAACATAGTTGAATGCCAGCATAAATTGTCCACAACATAGCTGACCCCCAACATAGCTGAACCTCAACATGACTGACCTATAATATAGATGCCCCGAAACAAAGCTGACCCCCAACACAGCTGACCCCCAACATAGTTGAATGCCAACGTAACTGACCCACAACATAGCTGACCCCCAGCACAGCTGACCCCCCAACATAGTTGAATGTCAACATAACTGACCCCCAGCACAGCTGACCCCCAACATAGTAGAATGCCAACATAACTGACCCATAACATAGCTGACCCCCAGTACAGCTGACCCCCCCAACATAGTTCAATGTCAACATAACTGACCCCCAGCACAACTGACCCCCAACATAGTTGAATGCCAACATACCCGACCCACAACAGCTGAGGTTTGATGTTTGATACAAGAACATGGAAATAACGACAAAACTGTAGAATCACTTAGTGTAGCCAACCAGAGCAATCAGTCTCAAAAGGGTCTGTAGGGTTATAAGTCCATTTTGGAATATATCTCCCACTAAATAGTTGACTAGCAACCTAGCTGACCAGCAACATAAGTGACCCCCAACATATTGTAGATGCCCCACAACATAGCTTACCCCAAACATAACTGACCCGCAACACAGCTGACCCCCAACATAGTTGAATGCCAATGTAACTGACCCACAACATAGCTGACCCCCAACACAGCTGACCCCCAACATAGTTGAATGCCAACATAACTGACCCACAACATATCTGAACCCCAACACAGTTAACTCCCCAACAAAGTTGAATGCCAACATAACTGATCCACAACATACAGTAGCTGACCCCCCAGCACAGCTGACTCACAACATAGGGGAGGTTCTATATCTTTTGTTTGATACAAGACCTTGAAAATAATGGCAAAACTGTAGAATCACTTTGTTTAGGCCAGTGGTTCTTAACCTCGGTCCTCAAGTACCCCCAACAGGCCACGTTTTGGGAATCTCTCTTAGATAAAATAGCTTTCCAAAATACCAAGCCATTAACTCTGATTTAAAGCACCTGTGCAAGATAAAGGAAAACCTTTAAACAAGGCCTGTTGGGGGTACTTGTGGACTGAGGATGAGAACCACTGGTGTAGCAACCAGACCAATCAGTCTCAAAAGGATGTGTAGGGTTATAAGTCCTTTGTGGAACTTGTCTCCCATCTTGGTGTGGTGTATTTTATAGCACAACCAGATTACAGCTGACCTGCAACGCAAAAGAATCCAAACAAAACTGACCTCCAACATAGCTGACCAGAAACATAAGTGACCTACAGCATAGCTGACCAGCAACATAGCTGACCGGCAACATAAGTGACCCATAAAATAGTTGACCAGCAACATAAGTGACCTACAACATAGCTGACCGGCAACATAAGTGATCCATAAAATAGTTGACCAGCAACAATAGTGTCCTACAACATAGCTGACCGGCAACATAGCTGATACGCAACATAACTGACCGGCAACATAGCTGACCGGCAACATAAGTGACCTGCAACATAGCTGACCGGCAACATAGCGGACACACCACATAACTGACCAGAAACATAGCGGACACGCAACATAGTTTGGTATAAAAAGCATAAAGCTGATAACAACAGAACTGCAGAATCACTTTGTGTAGCCAACCACAGGAAAAAAGAATCCCGTTGACCATCACCTAGAAGACCACCCAGGTTTGTACTACACACAAACAACCTGAATGTAACTGATACAAAGTAACGCAATAGATCGTTTCAAGCCGGTATGATAGTACTCACAGTCTGGAGAGCGCCTGGTTGTTCTGGAACAGCAGTTCAGGCAACGTGTGTAGCTGGTTTCGGTTGAGGCGTCTAAAAAAAACGAAGCAGGAAAAGTAAAAATTAGATTAGATTCTACTATATACTAAACTGGAAGATCACGTAGCGTTAGCAAAACAAGAGGCGAGTTGTAACCGCCAACCAAATTTTATAAATGGAGTCACACACATTGTAAACCCCTTCGGGCACAAACCTCCATCCTCTTTTGGTCACCACTGTATCCATTACATACACCTGCACCGGTGCTTAATGGATTATATTCTATAACGCAAAGATCCAAAGCACTCAGGATTGCTTTTCATGAAGGTTTTATTCCTCCTTCGCCATGGTGGAGCCTAAATTGCTTGTATATGTCTCTGCCATCTTTAATTTATAAACAGAAAGTATGTTGGGAATATAGATGTTACAGGCAATAGACTCGTCTCATTTGATATGCGCTTACTTAGACTGCAATTACAATGGCTCAGTTACTTAGAAGTAGTTAACCATATTGCTTTGTCAGAATCGGTTGCAATCTTTAGTTGAAGGAACAAACTGGGCTTATTCCACGCTCTTATCAAACCATAAAAAAGTGTCAATTATGAAACACATTGGCAGACAAATTTAGTCATACGTAGATAAAAGATTGATTACCTTTTGTAAAATAAAATATGGATGACACTCTAATGCCGCGTACACACGATCTGAGTTTTCGTTGGAAAAATCTTCAATTCCGCTCAAGCTTGCCTTGCATACACATGGTCACACAAAAGTTCTCTCAACTTTGGACCGTCAAGAACGCGGTGACGTACAACACAACGACGAGCCGAGAAAATGAAGTTCAATGCTTCCTAGCATGCGTCGAATTGTTTCCGAGCATGCATAGGAATTTTGCGTACCGGAATCTCTACAGACGATCGGAAATGTTTCCGTCGGAAAAATAGAGAACCTGCTCTCAATTTTTCCGCCAGCAAACATCCGATGGAGCATACACACAGTCGGAATTTCCGGCCAAAAGTTCTCATTGGACTTTTGCTGGCGGGCTTTCCGATCGTGTGTATTGGGCTTTAGGGACTATTTGTTATTAGGATCCTCAAGACCACATATGTCAATCATTAGGCCCGCAGGCTGAATCTGGCTCATTAGGCCTTGTCGTGTGGCCCTCGCACCCAGCTTTGCCACCGGAACATGGCGGAACTTCATTCCACCACCTCCAGCCCTCACCCTTATGTGTTTACAAGGGACAGCTTTGCTCTTAGGGCCTCCTAGAACTGACAGATCCCTGTACTCATGGCGGGGCACAGCGAGGACAGATCTCCAGAACCTGAAAGAACAATCTCCCCGCAAGGAGAGGCAAAGCCGTCTACACAGGGAGGTACTAGAGTCGGGTCAGGTAGGTAAGGGAGATGTGAGGAAGCTTTGGGGGGGTTGGGGTTGCACACTGCATAGTGCACCCCTAAACCCTGCACATGGCATATCACCCCTGAATTCTCAACTCTGTACGTAGTGCACCCATAAACCCTGCACTTTATACATAGTGCACCCCTGAACTCTGCATCTGTATGTAACACACTCCTGAACTCTGCACTCTGTATTTAACACACTCCTGAACCCTGAACTCTGTATGTAACCCACTCCTGAATCCTGCACTCTGTATGTAAAGCACTCCTGAACCCTGCACTCTGTACACAGCACACCCCCGAACTCTGCACCCTGTACGTAGCACACCCTTAAACCCTGCACTTTGTAAATAGTGCACCCCTGAACTCTGCACTCTGTATGTAACACACTCCTGAACTCAGCACTCTGTATGTAACGCACTCCTGATCCCTGCACTCTGTATGTAACGCACTCCTGAACACTGTACTCTGTATGAAACGCACCCCTAACTTTGCACTCTGTAAATAGTGCACTCCTGAACCCTGCACTTTGTACACAGCACACCCCTGAACTCTGCACTCTTTATGTAGCACACCCCTGAACTCTGCACTCTGTATGTAATGTACTCCTGAACTCTGCACTCTGTATGTAATGCACTCCTGAACTCTGCACTCTGTATATAGCACACCCTTAAACCCTGCACTTTGTACATAGTGCACCCCTGAAGTCTGCACTCTGTATGTAATACACTCCTGAACTCTGCACTCTGTACATAGTGCACCCCTAAACTCTGCACTCTGTACATAGTGTGCCCCTGGACTCAGCACTCTGTATGTAATGCACCCCTGAACTCTGCACTCTGGATGTAGCACACCCCAGATACAAGCGGCCCCTTGATTCACCCAGTACTGCTGATGCGGCCCACAATGAAATTGAGTTTGACACCCCAGCTCAAGACTGTCCGTCCCCATTCATCACCATAAACCTTTTCAAACCAATAAAAGACATTGCTGGATCAACAGAGCTGATTACTTGTGCATGACAGATAATGTTATGATCCACTTGGTGCCTTCCCTGCTATGTCAAGGCAAGTGTTGATTGGCCAAGAACAGAATGGGAGGTGTGAAAGTTGTGGAACCCCCCTGTTCAAGTTACATAATTCCATCCTTGGTATCATGAAGGCTTCATAGGTGTTAATCCTTAGATTTACATGGATGAAGGTGTGAACGGTTGTCAAATCTCAGGATGTAGATGTGTCAAGACACTATAAGTGGAAAACAGATGGTGTAGAAGCCCCTCACTTCTGTGAAGGGATGGATGCTCCAGTTTGACCTAGATGGCATTTTTCACGCCTCTTGTGATCCAGTAGTCCTCTCTGTTCAAAATGTGTCCCTCACTATCCTTGGGAGGTGAGAAGACACTATATGTGGAAAACCATTGGCGTAGAAGACCCCAAACACCATGTTCAGGGATGGATGCTCCAGTTTGACATAGATGGCTTTGTTCATGTCTCTTGTCATCCAGTTGTCCTCCCTGTCCAAAATGTGCACCTCACTATTCTCGAAAGAACGTCCATTTTCCTTAAGGTGTAGGAAGACTGCTGAATCTTCACCTTTAGAGAGATTATGTGCCTAGAACAGGGGGGTTCCACAATGTTCACAGTTCCCATCTGACAATCAACATTTTCCTTGACATATTCTATGGTGATTCAATCATTGTGTCTGTGATACCCGTGTGGGTATCAATTCTGGAGCATGCTACTGACACTCATTAGAACTGTGGCTTGGAGAAGCTATGACACTTCTTCAACATTACAGAACAAGTCCAGTTGAACGTGACTACTACTAGCTATACCATGACCTGGATAACTGAGAACCTTCATAGGCATGTCTTAACAGATCATTCTTAAAACAGGAACATTGTGACCTACTATACAAGTCATACATATGCTTGTGATGCTCACAGTTACAAAAAGGTTATCTGTTTGAGGCACGGCTAGTACATATGATTCTGACAAATTTAATGGAATCTCAGATACAGCATTAGCTAAAAGAATGCTTACTGTAACCGGTGACCTAACTTAATCATCGAGAGAAGACTCTGCTGGGGGTACAGGTTTTGTGACACCAAATCATTTCTACAAACAAAATTAATAGAACACTTAGGCAACGGTCACACTTGTGCATTTCCATACCTCCCAACTGTAGTTGGGTCTCCATTGGGGAGAGTTCTCCATCACTTGCTTTCTGAGACCATTATTATTGAGACAAGAAGTATGAGAGATCACCCCAGTGGAGATGCAGACAACAGAAAATCTGAGGCACATTCCAACCAATCCCCGCACTGCTCTAAAGCTGGCCATACATTATTTTTTATTTTTTTCATTCAACCAGTGGGTTAAATGAAAAAAAAAAGCTGATTACCCCATCCACACATTCGAGGTGGATGGAGGAATCTTTTTCCGCTGTAGTACAGCATTCTAAAGGTGAGGAGCTTTCCTCACCATCAGAATACAGTGATCAGTGTTACTGGCTATAACCGGTGGCACTGATCATTCAGGAAAAAACCCAACAGGCTGGTTGTACACAAGTTGGCCGATCGATCGACTTCTGTACAACCAGCCTGCACATATATGGATATAAATTCTGGCCAGTCTCTGCTGAACCGGCCGAATTTTCATCCATGTATTTCATCAATACATCTCTTTGTTTCGCACTGCATGTTTCTCCTTTAGTACTAAGGTAACAGTTATAGTAATCTGATTAAGTAAGCATCAGGTTAGACTCGTGCCTATTGTTTTTTGGCAGATCTCGAGTGAGATGCTAATCCTCGATAACAATGGAAATTGTGGTAACAACTCTCCCTTTGACCATCAACGTAAGGGGACACTTCATCTACTGACCACCAATGAAAGGGGACCCTCTCCCACTGATCGCCAATGGAATGGGACATGTCTCCCACTGACCACCAATGGAAGGGAGCACCTCTCCCACCGATCATCAGTGGAAGGGGACATGTCTCCCACTAAACCACCAATATAAGGGGAGACCCTCTCTCACTGACCACCAATGGAAGGGGACATCTCTCCCACTAAACCACCAATGGAAGGGGACACCTATCCCGATGATCATCAATGGAAAGGGACACCTCTTCCACTGATCATCAATGAAAGGGGACACCTCTCCCACTGACAACCAATGGAAGGGGACACCCTCTCTCCCTGACCATCAGTGGAAGGGGACATCTTTCCCACTGACCACCATTGGAAGGGGACATCTCTCTTACTAAACCACCAATGGAAGGGGACACCTCTCCCACTGATAATCAATCGAAGGGGACACCTCTCCCCCTAAACCACCAATGGAAGGGGACACCCTCTCTCACTGACCATCAGTGAAAGGGGACATCTTTCCCACTGACCACCAATGGAAGGGGACATCTCTCCCACTAAACCACCAATGGAAGGGGACACCTCTCCCACTGACAACCAATGGAAGGGGACACCTCTCTCACTGACCACCAATGTAATGGAACACCTGACCACTGACGACTAATGGCATGGAACACCTTTTCTACTGACCACCAGTTTAAGGGGACCCCTCTTCCACTGACCACCAATGTAAAGTGTAACCTCAATTTTCTTTTCTGGCCATTATTATATATTTTTTTCATTGTATTATTACTACTGTTTATTAGCAGGGGATCTCTGATTTAATGGGTTCCTCAATGGTAAAACAAATGAGAAATGCTGGACAAGTGTTCCTATACAATGGGGAAGATTTGCTACAGCTGGAGCCCCCAAAATCTGGTGCAGCAATGCATGTCAGCCAATCAGCTTCTAACTTCAGCTTGTTCAATTAAGCTTTGACAATAAACCTGGAAGCTGATTGGTTTCTATGCAGAGCTGCACCAGATTTTGCACGCTCCAGTATTACAAATTCAACCCCACTTGTTCTTTGAGTCTCCCTCTATACCTCTGATGTACACCACAGTGTATTCCCTGGAGGTACAGGAGGCCACTACCACTGATATCTCCCACAAAAGTCTGAGCAGTAGATGATGGTGGTGTAGAATGAGCCAACTGTTTCCAGGTGATCCAGGAACACGATAAGCAGAGTAATTAAGTAGAATATGAGCACTCACAGCCTTTCCAGTTCCTTCATGTCATCAAAAGCTCCACGTTCCACGTTGATAATCTGATTCTCCATCAGCTGCCTGGGAACAAAATAGAAAACATCTGTAAGTCCCACTGCAACAACATACACGTCATGGCTGACATCTCCTTCTAAACATGTAAGTTCCTTGACTGTCATGGCTGACCTCTGCCTCTAAACATGCTAGTTCCCCAACTGTCATGGCTGACCTCTCTTTCTAAACATGCTAGTTCCTTGACTGTCATGGCTGACCTCTCCCTTTGACCAACCTTGTTCTCCGACTTTCATGGCTGACATCTCCTTCTAAACATGCTAGTTTCCCTACTGTCATGGCTGACCTCTCCCTTTGACCAAGCTTGTTCCCCTGACTGTCATGACTGACCTCTCCCTCTAAACATGCTAGTTCCCCGACTGTCTTGACTGACCTCTCCCTCTAAACATGCTAGTTCCCCGACTGTCATGGCTGACCTCTCCCTCTAAACATGCTAGTTCCCTGACTGTCATGGCTGACCTCTGCCTCTAAACATGCTAGTTCCCTGACTGTCATGGCTGACCTCTGCCTCTAAACATGCTAGTTCCCCAACTGTCATGGCTGACCTCTCTTTCTAAACATGCTAGTTCCTTGACTGTCATGGCTGACCTCTCCCTTTGACAAACCTTGTTCTCTGACTTTCATGGCTGACCTCTCCTTCTAAACATGCTAGTTTCCCGACTGTCATGGCTGACCTCTCCCTTTGACCAAGCTTGTTCTCCCGATTGTCATGACTGACCTCTCCCTCTAAACATGTTAGTTCCCCAACTGTCTTGACTGACCTCTCCCTCTAAACATGCTAGTTCCCCGACTGTCAAGGCTGACCTCTCCCTCTAAACATGCTAGTTCCCTGACTGTCATGGCTGACCTCTGCCTCTAAACATGCTAGTTCCCCAACTGTCATGGCTGACCTCTCTTTCTAAAAATGCTAGTTCCTTGACTGTCATGACTGACCTCTCCCTTTGACCAACCTTGTTCTCCGACTTTTATGGCTGACCTCTCCTTCTAAACATGCTAGTTTCCCGACTGTCATGGCTGACCTCTCCCTTTGACCAAGCTTGTTCCCCGACTGTCATGACTGACCTCTCCCTCTAAACATGCTAGTTCCCCGACTGTCTTGACTGACCTCTCCCTCTAAACATGCTAGTTCCCCGACTGTCATGGTTGACTTCTCCCTCTAAACATGCTAGTTCCCCGACTGTCTTGACTGACCTCTCCCTCTAAACGTGCTAGTTCCCCGACTGTCATGGCTGACCTCTCCCTCTAAACATGCTAGTTCCCTGACTGTCATGGCTGACCTCTGCCTCTAGCCAAGCTAGTTTCCCAACTGTCATGGCTGACCTCTCTTTCTAAAAATGCTAGTTCCTTGACTGTCATGACTGACCTCTCCCTTTGACCAACCTTGTTCTCCGACTTTTATGGCTGACCTCTCCTTCTAAACATGCTAGTTTCCCGACTGTCATGGCTGACCTCTCCCTTTGACCAAGCTTGTTCCCCGACTGTCATGACTGACCTCTCCCTCTAAACATGCTAGTTCCCCGACTGTCTTGACTGACCTCTCCCTCTAAACGTGCTAGTTCCCCGACTGTCATGGCTGACCTCTCCCTCTAAACATGCTAGTTCCCTGACTGTCATGGCTGACCTCTGCCTCTAGCCAAGATAGTTTCCCAACTGTCATGGCTGACCTCTGCATCTAAACATGCTAGTTCCCCAACTGTGATGGCTGACCTCTCCCTCTAACCAAGCTAGTTCCCACTTCAGATAATGTACACCCTAAGAAATATTTGGACAGTATTGCACTGCAGAAAGTAGTCTATTGCTCTCAAAATGGCAAGAAAAAAGCAATTAACAAAGGAAGACAGACAGACCCTTATACCCCTTAAAAGTGTACGTCTTTCCTTTAGAGAAATTGCGAAAAAAGCCAAGATGTCAGTGAGTATAGTTTCCTACATCATCAAAAGGCTCTCGGAAACTGGAGGAAACTCTGAAATTTTCTGAGAGTCAACAGGACAACAGCTTCAAGCACAGCTTAGCACTGATCGAAGTAAGCAAGTCTCAGTTTCAACTGTGAAGAGAAGACTTTGAGCTGCAGGTTTGACAGGTTGAGTGGCTGTAAGAAAGTTATTGCTAAGGAAAAGAGGCTTGCCTGGACCATGAAGCATCACCAGTGGACTAGTGAAGACCGGAAGAAGGTCTTCTGCACCGATGAATCAAAACTTGTGACCTTCGGTTTTCATCACGCAAGGTTTTTGTACTGTGTTCAGTAGGTAAAAGGATGGTTTCTCAGTGTGTGACATCAACTGTGAAGAGAAGACTTTGAGCTGCATGCTTGACAGGTTGAGTGGCTGTAAGAAAGTCATTGCTAAGAAAAAGAGGCTTGCCTGGGCCATAAAGCACCACCAGTGGACTACTGAAGACTGGAAGAAGGTCTTGTGGACCGATAAATCAAAATTTGAGATCTATGATTCATCACACAGGGTTTTTTGTACGCTGCCGAGTAGGTGAAAGGATGGTTCATCGGTGTGTGACACCAACTGTGAAAAATGGAGGAGGAAGCGTGATGGTCTGGGGCTCTTTTGCTAGATCCAGGGTCAGCGACTTGCACATGAGTGGCACCTGGAACCAAAACGACTACCATAGCATTTTGTCGCTCCATGCAATACCCTCTGGAATAAGCCTAGTAAAGTTGGTCAGGGGGTTCATCCAACAGCATACCAAAACATACCTCCAGGCTGTGTCAGAACTACCTTAAAAGGAAAGAAGAAGACTGTAGGCTTCAAATCATGGAATGGCCACCACAGTCTCCAGACTTGAACCCAATTGAGCTGGTTTGGGATGAACTGGACAGAAGGGTGAAGCAACCTTGAAGTGCAACACATTTGTGGGAACTTCTGCAACAGTGTTGGAAAGAACTTTGGGAACAACATTTGGTTTCCATTGTAGAATGAATGCCACGAGTGTGTTCAGCGGTTATATCTGCAAAAGGTGGCTACTTTGATGAATTAAAAATGTAGATTACATTATGTTAAAGAAAACAGTTCCATGATTTCTTTTTTTTCATGTCCAAGCGTTTACGCGTTCTATGCTTTATTTTCAGAGTACATTGAAACACTGCCTAAATATCAATAAACGGAAAAATGGGGGCCTTCTAAAACTTTTGACCAATAGTGTACATTAAAAACACCATTAAAAGCTGTAAAGAAAACTGAGCTGCGAGAGTATCAATTCCAAATAGGTGTCAACATGGATCCATTCGTTAGATTTCGGTAACCAAACCACTTTTAGCTAAATTGTTAAAACGTTCCTTTTATGGAAATATCATCCCCGCGTTATAAATAAAAAAAATGTTCACAATGTGTCGAATGTCTGAATAATTAATTATTGTTAATGAATGTCCCGGCGGTAGAAGAAGATACAAGTTGTTATTTACCATCCTTGGTGGCAAAACAATTCTCAGAACATTTGTGTTACTTTTTCAATTTCGGGGAATGTTCTGCTTCATGGAGGGGTTTGATTAATTTCCAGGCTATTGTTTTTCAGCATGCAAATGCATACCAGACAGCGAGTCTATTAGAAGAACATTTGTGCAATTGCCCATTAAAGGGAAGCTCCACTAAGCAATGCATGCATGCAAAGTGACCACATTATGACATCCACAATATGGGATATCATAAATGGTTACGGTCCCTTCCACGCTAAAGGCAGCCTGTCAAAGTCTATGGTAGGCTGTGGCTGGACGGGGCTGAACGCTGTACCAGGAATACCTGCAGGCAGGTGCAGTCTACCTTGTCCTCTGCAGGTGCCGCAATTTCGCAGCAGCACTGCAGCCAGAGAGGAAGTCAGGAGGAACATGGTTCCTCTATGGTAGTGGTCTCCAAACTGAGGTCCAGGGGCTGGATGTAGCCCTATCCTTGCATTAATCTGGCCCTTGGGGCATTTTTCTCCCCCCTGCAATGATGGGAGCACTACTCCTCCCACTGACACCAATGATGGGGCACTATTACTCTCACTGACACCAGTGATGGGGCACTATTACTCTCACTGACACCAGTGATGGGGCACTATTACTCTCACTGACACCAGTGATGGGGCACTATTCCTCCCACTGACACCAATGATGGGGCACTATTCCTTCCACTGACACCAATGATGGCAAACTATTCCTCCCACTGACACCAATGATGGGGCACTATTCCTCCCACTGATACCAATGATGGGGCACTATTCCTCCCACTGATACCAATGATGGGGCACTATTCCTCCCACTGACTTCAATGATGGGGCACTATTCCTCCCACTGACACCAATGATGGGACACTATTCCTCCCACTTACTTCAATGAGGGAGAACTATTCCTCCCATTGATACCAATGTAAGGGCACTGTTACTCCCCCCCCCCCCCAATACCATTGATGAGGCATTGTTTACTCCCACTGATTCCAGGATCTTCTCCCACTAGCCACAATCCGGCCACCCTAAAGTTTGAAGGACAGTAAACAGGTCCTTTGTATTTGATACAATTTTCCGAAATGGCAACATACGGAATGGTACTGGGTCACTAATATGCTGCCATGGATAGGCACCAAGAAAAAAAGATTACGGTAAGTATTTGATACATTTTTGTTTGTTTCTTGATGCTTACATTGCAGCATATGGAATGCTCCAGGGTAACTAGAATGCTGTCATGGATAGGAACCAGGAAAGGAAAATTATGGTAATTATTTGATACAATTTTTTGATTTCCCTGTTGCCTTTCCATGGCAGAATTTGGAATGGGGCAGCACAGTGGCGTGGTGGTTAGCACTTCAATTTAGCAGCACTGGGGTCATTGGTTTGAATCCCAACCAAGACACTACCTCGCTGGCGTTTGCATGTTCTCCCTGTGCCTGCATGGGTTTCCTCCGGGTACTTTCGATTTCTTTTGCACACTCCAAAGACATGCTGGGAGGTTACTTGGCTCCTGTCTAAATTGGCCCTATTATGTGTGTGTATGAATGTGAGTTAGGGGACCTTAGATTGTCAGCTCCTTGGGGGCAGGGACTGATATGAATGTACAATATATATGCAAAGCGCTGCATAAATTGTTGTATATAAGTACCTGGAATAGAAGAAACTAAATGTTATTGGGTCACTAGTGTGCTGTCACGGGTAGGCACCAAGAAGGGAAAATTATGGTAAGTATTTGATACAATTTTCTGGTTTCGTGGTGCTTACATGGCAGCATATGGAATGTTAGTGGATCACTTACATGCTGCCATGGTTAGGCACCAAGAAAAGAAAATTACAGTAAACATTTGGTACAATTTTCCATTTTCCTGGTGCCAACATTGCAGCATAGAGGATTACTAATATGATGCCATGGATAGAAACCAGGGAAGGAAAGTCATGGTAAGTATTTGATACAATTTTGCGATTTCCCGTTGCCTTTCCATGGCAGCATTCTGAATGTTATGAGGTCACTAGTATGTTGTCAAGGATAGGCACCAGGAAATGAAAATTATGGTATGTATTAGATATAATTTTCTGATTTTGTTGTGCCTACATGGCAGCATACGGAATGCTAGTGGGTCACTTGTATGATGCCACGGATAGGAACCAAGAATGGAAAATTACAGTAAATATTTGATACAATTTTCCATTTTCCTGATGCCTACATGGCAGAATACAGGGTTACTAGTATAGTGTCATAGATAGGCACCAGGAAAGAAAAATTATGGTAATTTATGGTATGGAAAGGAAAATTATAGTAAGGTATGGTACGGAAAGGAAAATTATGGTATTAGATACAATTTTCCATTTTCCTGGTACCTACATGGCAGCATATAGGGTAACTAGTATGCTGCCATGGATATTATTATTATTATGGTAAGTATTTGATATCATTTTCCAATTTCAAAGGTTTCGTGGTGCCTACAGAGCAGCATACGGAATGCTAGTGAGTCACTTGGATAGGAACCAAGAAAGGAAAATTACAGTAAATATTTGATACAATTTTCCTGGTGCCTACATGGCAGTATTCTGGGTTACCAGTATGCTGCCATGGATATGAACCCGGAAAGGAAAATTAAGGTAAGTACTTGATACAATTTTCTGGTTTCCTGGTGCTTACATGGCAGCATATGGAATGTAACCTGGTCATTAGTGTACTGCCATGCATAGGCTTCAGGAAAGAAAAATGATGGTAATGTAGGATATGGAAACTACAATTATAGTAAGGTATGGTACGGAAAGGAAAATTATGGTATTTGGTACAATTTTCCATTTTCCTGGTGCCTACATGGCAGCATATAGGGTAACTAGTAAAGGAAAATTATGGTAAGTATTTGATCCAATTTTCCAAATTCCTGTTGCCTTTCCATGGCAACATTCTGAATGTTATGGGGTCACTAGTATGCTGTCATGGATAGGCACCAGGAAAGGCAAATTATTATGGTAAGTAGTTGATACCATTTTCTGATTTTGTGGTGCCTACATGGCAGCATACAGAATGTTAGTGGGTCAATTGTATGCTGCCATGTAGGCACCAAGAAAATAAAAATTTCAGTAAACATTTGATACAATTTTCCGTTTTCCTGGTGCCTACATGGCAGCATACAGGGTTACTTAGTATGCTGTCATGGATAGGCACCAGGAAAGGAAAATTATGGTAAGGTATGGTATGCAAGGGAAAATTATGGTAAGTATTTCTGGTTTCGTGGTGCCTACATGGCAGCATACGGAATGTTAGTGGGTCACTTGTATGCTGCCATGGATAGGAACCAAGAAAGGAAAATTACAGTAAATATTTGAAACAATTTTCCTGGTGCCTACATGGCAGCATACTGGGTTACCAGTATGCTGCCATGGATATGAACCCGGAAAGGAAAATTAGGGTAAGTATTTGATCCAATTTTCTGGTTTCCTGGCGCCTACATGGCAGCATATGGAATGTAACTTGATCATTAGTGTGCTGCCATGGATATGCACCAGGAAAGGTAAATTATAGTATTTAATACAATAAAGTAAATATTGGATACAATTTTCCATTTTCCTGGTGCCTACATGGCAGAATACGGGATTACTAGTATGCTGTCATAGATAGGCACCAGGAAAGAAAAATTATGGTAATGTGTGGTATGGAAAGGAAAATTACAGTAAGGTATGGTATGGAAAATGATGGTATTTGATACAATTTTCCATTTTCCTGGTGCCAACATGGCAGCATATAAAGTAACTAGTATGCTGCCATGGATAGGAACCAGGAAAGGTAAATTATAGTATTTAATACAATAAAGTAAATATTTGATACAATTTTCCATTTTCCTGGTGCCTACATGGCAGAATACAGGATTACTAGTATGCTGCCATGGATAGGAACGAGGAAAGGAAAATTATGGTAAGTATTTGATCCAATTTTCCAATTTCCTGTTGCCTTTCCATGGCAACATTCTGAATGTTATGGGGTTACTAGTATTCTGTCACGGATAGGCACCAGGAAAAGCAAATTATGGTATTTAATACAGTTTTCTGAATTCGTGGTGACTACATGGCAGCATACGGAATGTTAGTGGGTCACTTGTATGCTGCCATAGATAGGAACCAAGAAAGGAAAATTACAGTAAATATTTGATACAATTTTCCATTTTCCTGGTGCCTACATGGGAGAAAATGATGGTAATTTATGGTATGGAAGGAAAATTATTGTAAGGTATGGTACAGAAAGGAAAATTACGGTATTTGATACAATTTTCCATTTTCCTGGTGCCTACATGCCAGCATATAGGGTAACTAGTATGCTTCCATGGATAGGAACCAGGAAAGGAAAATTATTATGGTAAGTATTTGATACAATTTTCCAATTTCCTGTTGCCTTTCCATGGCAACATTCTGAATGTTATGGGGTCACTAGTATGCTGTCATGGATAGGCACCAGGAAAGGCAAATTATTATGGTAAGTAGTTGATACCATTTTCTGATTTCGTGGTGCCTACATGGCAGCATACAGAATGTTAGTGGGCACCAAGAAAGGAAAATTACAGTAAATATTTGATACAATTTTCTGTTTTCCTGGTGCCTACATGGCAGTATTTGGAATGTGATTTGGTCACTAATATGCTGCCATGGAAAGACTCCAGGAAAAAGAAGATTACTGTATTTACTCCATACAATTCTCCGATTTCTTGGTGCCTTTCCATGGCTGTATACAGAATGCTACCAGGTCACCAGTGTGCTGCCATGGATAGGCACCAGTAAAGGAAAATTCTGGAATTTTATACAATTTTCTGTTATTTACAAACTTACCAGGAGAAAATAAAAGGAAAAAAAAGCCTGAAAGAAGAAAACTATGGAATCCACCATATCTAAGGTCTGGTATATTGCAATAAAAGATATTTTTGGATTTGGATTCAGATACACTTTATTGATGAGCATTAATGAGCACAGGTACAACGGGTATTGGAAATGCTCAACAGGCTGGAAAATCTCTGCTGGGGATGAATTTTCTGTCCAGAATCGCAGAACAAAGCAGCAGCGACTGTGACAGCGACCCGTGTCTCTCCTCCTGACCATCATTATTGGAGGGTTTGCCCGTCTATGATCATCCTCCTGTGTTGGAATCGGCGGTGTAATGAGATTTACTTTCCCAAAATTGGTTTTTCACAGAAGTAAATGCTCCTTTTTTAAGTTCCTATGAATACATGTAAATCTTTTTACAGCGTGTATTTATTCCACGTTCATTTGTATGCATTACATTTTCCTGTATCAAAGAGGGAGAGGAGACTTACAAGACTCGCAGCTGCTTGAGGCCAGAGAAGTCGTTCTTTGTGATACGAGTGATATTGTTACCATTCAGTTCTCTGCAGAAAGGAGAGAAAAATAAATAAATAAAACTTTTAGCTCAATCTTTTCACCAACAGACATTCAAATCACCAAAAAAAAAAAAAAAAATCCTGATAGAAAACATCAGAGCGTGCGAGATATTATAAAATCCATACAGACGGCATGACCCGGGGAAAAAATCCTCCTCAATCATAATCATAAAGAAGAAGGTTTGTGGTTTAACTCTTCGCTCACACCGGGTGCAACGTCCTGCATTTTACTTCATCCTCAAGCACAGGCAAAATGATACATATCACATATAATAATATTAATATACTATGAATTAACACTAATAATATTAATAACAACAATAGTAATAATTAATAATAAAAAATAAATAATAATAACAATAATAATAACAGTGCATAAAATAATAATAATAATAATATAGCATCACATATCTGTTACTATATGCAATATTATTATATGTGATATTATTATTATTATTTTAGTTATTATTATTCTTATTATTATTATTTTATGTGCTGCTATTATTATTGCTATTATTATTATTATTATTATTATTAATAATAATAATAATAATAATAATAATAATAATAATATAGCATCACATATTTGTTACTATATGCAATACTATTATATGTAATATTATTATTATTATTATTATTATTAGTATCACATATGATAATGTTATTGCATACAAAAATAATATTACTATTACTACTACTAATAATAATATTACATGAGATGCTAATATATTATTAATACGATTATCACATGTGATACTATTATTATTACTAATAATATAGTATCACATGTTATAAATGTATTAATAATTTAATAACATCAGATGTATTATTATTATTATTATTATTATTATTATTATTATTATCATTAGTGATATCATTAATATATGCAATAATATTATCTTATGTGATATTTTAATTATTATTATTGATATTAATTATAATATGAATATTACCCAATAGTCATTTTAGAAATAAAAATAATAATAATATTAGTATCACACGCAATATTATTAATAATAGTTTTTTTTTATTTAAAAAGATTTTATTGATTTTTACAGGTTAACAAAGAATATGTTACATACATCTCAGTCAGTAGGGTTAAAAACATATAATATGTATTCATGTTCCATTATAGCAAGCTCGCCTAGTGTGAGCGAAATGTCAGATTCATGTGCGAGGAAAGAAAATGCAGCTGTTATTAATAATATTAATGCAATAGCCTCACATTATGGTGGTGATACAAAAGGTAATAGCTGCAGGGGATGATCAGTTGGAGGTAGTTGAAGTACAGTTTTTTGGTGGAGATGGGGTACTGTTATTATTATTAGTAGTAGTAGTAGTAGGAATAATAACAGCACATAAAATATTATTAAAATATAGCATCACATATTTGTTACTATATAAAATATTATTATATGTGATATTATTATTATTATTATTATTATTATTATTATTATTATAGTATTTTATATGCTGTTATTATTATTGCTCTTATTATTATATTAATATACATTATTATTATTATTATTATTAATGATAATAATAAATAATATAGCATCACATATTTGTTACTATATGGAATATTATTATATGTGATATTAATATTGTTAATATTATTATTATTATTATTATTATTATTATTATTATTATTAATATTATTATTCATATCACATATGCTAATGTTATTGCATACAAAAATAATAATGCTACCACTACTACTACTACTACTAATAATAATAATATTACCTGAGATGCTAATAATAATATTATCACATGTGATACTATTTTATTATTATTATTATTATTATTATTATTATTAATAATAATATAGTATCACATGTTATAATTTTATTATTAATATATTAGCATCAGATTATTATTATTATTATTAGTGGTATTATTAATAAATGCAATAATATTATCACATGTGATATTTTAATTCTTCTTCTTCTTATTAATTATAATAAGAATAATAATAACCAATAATCATTTTAGAAATAAAAATAATAATAATAATATCACATGCAATATTAATATTAATAATAATGCAATAGCCTCACATTATGGTGGTGGTACAAAAGGTAATAGCTGCAGGGGATGATCTTATGGAAGTGGCTGAGGTAGAGTTTTTCGGTGGAGGTGGGGTACTATTATTATTATTGATGATAATAATTATATCACATATATTATTATTAATAAGTGTATCACATATAGTAACATCACATACAATAATATTGCCCCTACTGACCTCTCCTCAAAGCGATATTAAACCCAAAAATGTAATAGATGGCAGCTTGCCAATCATTAGAAGTGGCGGCTGCATTCGTTTTCTTTTCTTAGACTCTGTTTTCACCTGGTGATCGGACCAGTAACACACCTCCTGTTTTAGGGCCCCCCCTCCCCCCATACATGCTCTGGATGAAGGAGCACAGGGGACACACCTATGGACAGCAGAATTGTCAATCTGGGGGGAGGGGAGTGTTAGATGTACTATCAGATTTATATACACTAACACATTGAAGGCAACCTCCAACTTTATAATCAATTACAGCTGTTTTTTTTTTTTTTTTTCCTTTTGAGATAAAGATTTTACATAAATAAATAAAAGACGATCATTGTAAGCACCCCTGTCAGTGAGTAAATGGTTTGTCTCAACGGTGGTAGATGATATACTCTGCTGGAGAGCTTGTTCTTTTGAAAAACAACAGACATACTGTCTGGATCACCAGATGAAAATAAAAGAAAGAAAGCCTAAAAAAAAAAGAAAACGAATGCAGCCGTCACATCTCAGAATTGGTAAGCTGCAATATAATAGATGTTTGCTTTTGGGTTTAATGCTGATTTAAAACGCTAGTTGTCATGCTGATCCTTATGACTCGGTACGTTGGGTAGGTGACCTAAAACAAGCCAATCAGGATGTCCGACCTTTCTCCTTTTAATGCAGGGTTTAGGACAGGCGGTACGAGCCACAAGTCACGTTTTTGAGAAGTAAAAGAACACGGATTTCCACTGACAACAGCAGAAAAAAAAAAAAAAAAAGTTTGCAGACCAGCAATTTTTCTTTTTGGCACTGTGTACACGTCCCTTGAAATTTGCCCAAGCCTACTTCAGCAAAACTTTATTAGAATTTATTAGAACCTTTTTTTTTATTCTGTCATCGGTTTTAATTTATAATATGAAAAAAAAGTGTAACACTTTGAAATTCATCAATTGTTTAAAGAAAAATATAAATAAAATATATTGTTTAAAAAAATATTGTCTAAATAAAAATATAATAAACAGGTGCAAAATGGCAAACACTATTATTTCACGGCATAATCCTTTAAAAATTTTTTTATAAATGCACTCGTATTAACCAATTCCACTCTAGGGAATTTTTTTTTTTTTTAATTTTTTTTTTTGCGCACATAAAAAGATTGTAAAACTTTAAAAATTCATTAATTATTTAAATAAAAATATAAATAAAATATATTGTTTAAAAAAGATTGTTTAAATAAAAATATAATAAAAAGGTGCAAAGTGGCAGACGCTAATATTTCACGGCATAGTCCTTTTACAAAAATGTAATTAATGCACTCGCATTAACCAATTCCCCTCTGGGGATTTTTTTTTTTTTTTTTTTGTATTTTTTCTGCACACATAAAAAAATTCTAAAACTTTAAAAATTCATTAATTATTTAAATAAAAATATAAATAAAATAAATTGTTTAAAAAATATTGTTTAAATAAAAATATAATAAAAAGGTGCAAAATGGCAGACGCTATTATTTCACGGCATAGTCCTTTTACAAAAATGTAATTAATGCACTCGCATTAACCAATTCCCCTCTAGAGATTTTTTTTTTTTATTTTGTATTTTTTTTGCACACATATAAAAATTCTAAAACTTTGAAATTAATTAATTATTTAAATAAAAATATAAATAAAATATATTGTTTAAAAAATATTGTTTAAATAAAAATATAATAACAAGGTGCAAAATATCAGACGCTATTATTTCACGGCATAGTCCTTTTACAAAAATGTAATTAATGCACTCGCATTAACCAATTCTCCTCTAGGGATTTTTTTTTTATTTTGTATTTTTTTTTGCACACATAAAAAAATTCTAAAACTTTGAAATTCATTAATTATTTAAATAAAAATATAAATAAAATATATTGTTTAAAAACTATTGTTTAAATAAAAATATAATAACAAGGTGCAAAATGGCAGACGCTATTATTTCACGGCATAGTCCTTTTACAAAAATGTAATAAATGCACTCGCATTCACCAATTCCCCTCCAGAGCAAATTTTTTTTTTTCAATTTTTTTTTTGCGTTAAAATCTGCATTTTTGTCTATAAAGTGATTCCCAGTACTGTTGCACAGAGCAACAGGATTTATTTATTTTTATTTTTTTAATGTTAATCTAATTTATGTTTTTTTTTTTTTTTTTTATAATTTTCAAAACTGCAAAAAGTTTCCACACTTTTTTTATATTTAATAGAGTTAACAATACCTTGTCAAAAGTGCTGCCTTTACATGCACATAACCTTTAATGGCTTCCCAGTCTTAGTCCATAGGGTTCAATATTGTGTTGGCCCACCCTTTGCAGCTATAACAGCTTCAAGGCAGGCGTCCCAATACTTTTGGTAATATAGTGTATGTAGTCAGCCGTATATACTCTCTCCAAAGGAACTACCTCTGCTGGAAAGCCCCTCAAGTTCTCCTGATTGAGGATTTGAGATCTTCCATAATGCAAACCACTGGGGCACCAAAGTGCTGGGAGGAATTGATGGGGTGGAAGGGGCAGTGTCCCGCTGCATGGCATCCAAGGGAGAGCCAAATTGGGTTCTTCACTAGGGAAGCCTCAAAGGCCCTCTCGGGATGAGGCTCATACCAGGGTAGATATGTAGGCAGCCATACATACTCTCAACAAAGGAGCAATCTCTGCCAGAAGGCCTCCCTGGTTCTCTTGACTGAGGATGTGAGATATTCCATAAGTTTAATATCCATGCAAACCACTGAGGCATGGTAGGACTTCCTGTCTGTGCCCAACTGCTGGGAGGAATTGATGGGGTGGAAGGAGTAGTGTCCTGCTACGTGGTGACCAGGATAGAGCTAAATCGGGTTCTTCACTAAAGAAGCCTCAAAGAACCTCTCAGGATAGGGCTGATACCAGGGTAGATATATAGTCAGCTGTACATACTCTCTAAAAGAGAACTACCTCTGCCGGAAGGCCTCTTCAATACTCTTGATTGAGGATATGAGCTCTTCCATAAGTTATATCACACATATATATATATATATATATATATATATATATATATATATATATATATATATATATATATATATATATATATAAGTTCCATAAGTAATATCCTTACATTGAGGTATGGTTTGGGCCTAAAGTTTGTGCCAAAGTGCTTGAAGGAATTGATGGGGTGGAAGGGTAGTGTCTTGCTTTTCGGTGACCAGGGCATAATTAGAGCCAAATCAGGTACATTCCTAGAGAAGCCTCAAAGGACTTCTCAGGATGGGACTGATAAAAGGGTAGATATGTAGTCAGCCATATATACTCTCTTCAAAGGAACACTGTGCCGGAAGACCTCTCTGGTTCTCTTGGTTGAGAATGTGAGATGTTCCATACGTTTAAGATAACCCTTGTATAAGCCTAAAAAGGACCTCTTGGGATAGGGATGATACCAGGGTAGATATATATATATTCAGCTGTATATACTCTCTCCAAGAGAATCACTTTTGCTAGAAGGCCTCTTTATTGAGGATATGAGATCTTCATCAGGTTCTTCACTAAGAAAGTCTCAAATGACCTCTCAGGATCTGGCTTATACCAGGGTAGATATATATTCAGCTGTACATACTCTCTCCAAGAGAACTACCTTTGCTGGAAGGCCTCTTCAATACTCTTGATTAAGGATATGAGATCTTCCAAAGGTTAATATATCCTTACATTGAGGTATGGTTGGGGCCTAAAGTTTGTGCCAAGTGCTGGAAGGAATTGATGGGGTGGAAGGGGTAGTGTCTTACTTTGTAGTGACCAGGGCATAATTAGAGCCAAATCAGGTATATTACTTGGGAAGCCTCAAAGGACTTCTCAGGATGGGACTGATAAAAGGGTAGATATGTAGTCAGCCATATATACTCTCTTCAAAGGAACACTGTGCCGGAAGACCTTTCTGGTACTCTTGATTGAGAATGTGAAATGTTCCATACGTTTAAGATAACCCTTGTATAAGCCTCAAAGGACCTCTTGGGATAGGGATGATACCAGGGTAGATATATATTCAGCTGTACATACTCTCTCCAAGAGAACTACCTCTGCTGGAAGGCCTCTTCAATACACTTGATTGAGGATATGAGATCTTCCATAAGTTTATAGATCCTTACATTAAGGTATGGTTGGGGCCTAAAGTTTGTGCCAAAATGCTGGAAGGAATTGATGGGGTGGAAGGGGTAGTGTCTTGCTTTTCAGTGACCAGGGCATAATTAGAGCCAAATCAGGTACATTACTAGGGAAGCCTCAAAGGACTTCTCCATAAGTTTAACATAACCCTAGTATAAGCCTTAAAGGACCTCTTGGGATAGGGATGATACCAGGGTATATATATCTATATAGATATATATAGATATATAGATATATATAGATAGATAGTCAGCTGTATATACTCTCTCCAAGAGAACCACTTTTGCTGGAAGGCCTCTTGATTGAGGATATGAGATCTTCCATGAGTTGAATATCATTACATTGAGGTATGGTCGGGGCCAAAGTGCTGGAAGGAATTGATAGGGTGGAAGGGGGTAGTGTCTTGCTTTGTGGTGACCAGATCATAATTAGAGCCAAATCAGGTACATTACTAGGGAAGCCTCAAAGGACTTCTCAGGATGGGACTGATACAAGAGTAGATATTTAGTCAGCCATTCAGGAATACTCTATCCAAGAGAACCACTTGTTCTGGAAGGCCTCTTCGGTTCCTTGACTGAGGATGTGAGATCGTCCAATAAATTGGGGCATGGTAGGGGCTTCCAGTTTGCACAAAAGCCCTGGGATTCAAGCTCAGAAGATGCAATAAAAGAAAGGGCCAGTTTTTAGGGGGATAAACCATGAGGAGATGTTCTGAATGTTTTATATTTTGTTATTATTTTGTCGCTTTTTTTTTTTTTTATGTTACATTGGCAGCCGGAAATGAGTTAGCCTTTACGTATGATAAGAACGCAGTGAGTAAGAACAATGAAGACCCGCACAGTGGTCCAGACTTGCCGAATGTGGTGCCGGCAGGGTCAAGTTACAATGGGTGGGGAAAGGTCAGAGGCAGCAGATGAATGGAAAAAAGTTAGAGGGATCAACTCATGTAAGCATCCTAAGCACACCCTCCCAGCACACAGCAGGTGATTGAAAGCCCCAGCTGTGCACACAACAAAGAAATCATTTGGATTGGGGGCTTTTCAGGCATTCCAGCTACGAGATTGTATAAAAATACACATTTTATTTATCACATAACTTTAAAGAAAAAAAAAACGTTAAAAGTTATATGAAAGACTGTTAAAACATTTAGCAATATTCTCCTCTTCACGGGAAAGAAGAGGAGAATATCTCAAAATGCGTCAGCCTTTGAGAAACTTGTACCCAAGTTGTATTGCGATCACTAAATGTTTTAATATCACTTTTAATGTTTTTGATGTTATCTGATTGATAAAATTTTTAATTTTATACAGTCTAGTAGCTGGAATGCCTGAAGAGCCTGAATTCAAATGATTTCTTTGTTGTATACGATAACTTAGGAATGTTGGCAAAAATGTCCCTCTCTAGATGTGCAAAGCTGGTAGAGACATCCCCAAAAAGTCTTGCAGCTGTAGTTGCAGAGAAAGGTGGTTCTACAAAGTATTGACTCCGGGGGGCGCCATACAAATGTCCCCCCCCCCCCACACACTTTTCACATATTTATTTGTAAAAAATTTTGAAAACTATTTATCATTTTCCTTCCACTTCACAATTATGTGCCACTTTGTGTTGGTCTATCACATAAAATCCCAATAAAATACATTTAGGTTTTGGTTGTAACATGACAAAATTTTTGAAAATGTCAAGGGGTATGAATACTTTTTCAAAGCACTGTATGTCCATGTTTGCACTGAACTCAGCAGAACAAGACACAGTTGTATCCAGCATCGCACTACGACTTTAAGACTTGATTTTCTAACAGCTGAGCACATAAGCCAGATGTAAGCAATCCTAGTCTGCGTTTTTTTTTGTTCCCTTCCTCGATTATCGAAGATTAAGTGGGATACAGGGTGCAATTCATACATGTACACATCCATGTATCATCCCTACAAGCGTGTTTGTTTTATTTGCACTCACTTGTATTTCTTCCTAAAAGCTACGTTCAGTATGTGGATTCGTGCCACGTATGTCCCCATGTGAAAGGCGCTCTGGAGCTATGATTCATGCCTGGGATCTCTGGGACACAAGTGCTCCAACCACCACCCGCCTGCCTCCAATCCCGGACGGTAGCTTAATAAACCACAAATACAAACAAACATTTCCGCAAGAAAAACAAACAGACGCTCAAACGCGAGCGGACCGCTACCACAGGACAAACATCAGCCCAACGTCGGAATGAAGTGTCCATACGAACGTAGAGAACTTTTCTGCTTTGGCGCATCATTGGCCAAGTTTTCTGCTCAGACATAGTTTAGGAGTGTCCAAGAGAAGCGTGAATGAGACTTTTCTGGTGACCTATGGACAATATGAGTTGTGGGCACACACCTAGTGTCAGGGACTGGATCTGAACCTGAGACCTCTGCTGTGTCTGGCAGTATCTCTTTATTGGACAATCCTGCCTTGTTCATTTGACAATCCTGCCTTGTGCCTTGTTTCTGTTGAACTTTGAACTCTTTGCTCCCCCCCCCCCCATGAACTTCCTATTTAAGCCATGCATTTGCACTTCCTGTTTGCCAGATTATTGTGCTCTCCAGCCAATATCTCGCTCTTGTCTCTCCTGCTGCCGTCCGTATCTTCACTACCACTCGTTGCTGATCCTTGGCCTGTTCCTCGACTATTCTTCTGCTTAATCCCACCCTGCAACCACTTTTTACTGACCTTTGGCTTGTTTACTGATTACGCTCCTGCTTGATCCCTACCTGCTATTTATGCTACTGGACCCAGACTTGCTCACCTCCTGGTGGGGCGATCCCGAGGGCCGTGACCTGGTACTAACACGCAGTAAAACCCAACCCCACCATCAGGAGCTCTGGTGAATACTGGTTGCTGAGCCATCTTAGATACTGGACAGCTCCCTAAATGATTCCTTGCCATATGTCTTGTTTCTCTTGAACCTTGAACCCTTTTCTCCTCCCATGAACATCCTATTTAAGCCATGCCTTTGCACCTCCTGTTTGCCGGAATATTGTGCTCCCTCCAACCAATATCTCGCTCTTGTTGCACCTTTGGCTTGTTCCTTGAGCTGATTGTCTGTACTTTCTGTCCATGGTGTCCTGTATATGACATGTTCCTGATTTTACAATAAAGAAAACTTCTTTGGATTATATTCTCCTGGTGTGCGGCTGTCTGGATTTTCTCATTTGCTCACAGCAATATCTCGCTCTTGTTGCACCTTTGGCTTGTTCCTTGACTACACCTCCGCTTGATCTCAATCTGCAACCACTTCTAACCAACCTTTGGCTTTTTCCTCGACTATACTTTCTCATCATCACAACCTGCAACCACTCATTTCTAACCTATTGGCTTGTTTACTGACTATGTTACTGCTTATCCCTATCTGCTACTGGACCCCAACTTGCTCACCTCATGGTGGGGCAATCCTGAGGACCGCAGCCTGGAACTAACACGCAGTAAAACCCACCACACCCCGGTTGAGCCTGTGTCATCTGCCAGGGTGACCCTGCTTGTATACTTATCCAGCTGGTCATGGGTGCCGCTCTACTGCTATAGCTAATGGTCTCCAAGCCTGATCCCTGACCGTGACACCTAGACCATTGTGGACACCTGACCATCACACCTACATAGGCAGGCGCCTAATTTGTTACTTGTGATTTTCACCATTGGGGTTAATGTCTGGTGACTCAGGACTGCTGTGCTGTGTCTGCTGTTTGGCCTGTGATGCTCCCCATGGGGAGGGGGTATATATACATCATAGGGGAGTGGGTGGAGCATGGTTGGTGTTTGTGGGAGTTGGAGGAACCAAGAGAGTTGGGAGTTTGTGGGAGTTAAAAAGAACCAGGAGTGTTGGGCGTTCGAGGGAGTTGGAGGAACCAGGAGAGTTGGGAGTTTGTGGGAGTTGGAGGAACCAGGAGAGTTGGGAGTTTGTGGAAGTTGGAAGAGCCAGGAGAGTTGGGAGTTCGTGGGAGTTGGAGGAACCAGGAGAGTTGGGAGTTTGTCGGATTTGGAGGAACCAGGATAGTTGAGCGTTTGTGGGAGTTGGAGGAACCAGGAAAGTTGGGAGTTTGTGGGAATTGGAGGAGCCAGGAAAGTTGGGAGTTTGTGGGAGTTGGAGGAACCAGGAAAGTTGGGAGTTTGTGGGAATTGGAAGAGCCAGGAAAGTTGGGAGTTTGTGGGAGTTGGAGGAACCAGGAGAGTTGGGAGTTTGTGGGAGTTGGAGGAACCAGGAGAGTTGGGAGTTTGTGGAAGTTGGAGGAACCAGGAGAGTTGGGAGTTTGTGGGAGTTGGAGGAACTAGGAGAGTTGGGAGTTTGTGGGAGTTGGAGGATCCAGGATAGTTGAAAGTTTGTGGGAGTTGGAGGAACTAGCAGAGTTGGGAGTTCGTAGGAGTTATAGGAGCCAGGAGAGTTAGGATTTCTTGGTATTTTGTAGGAGTTGGAGGAACTAGGAGAGTTTGGAGTTTGTGGGAGTTGGAGGAACCAGGAGAGTTGGGAGTTTGTGGGAGTTGGAGGAACCAGGAGAGTTGGGAGTTTGTGGGAATTGGAGGAACCAGGAGAGTTGAGAGTTTGTGGGAATTGGAGGAGCCAGGAGAGTTGGGAGTTTGTGGGAGTTGGAGGAACCAGGAGAGTTGGGAGTTTGTGGGAGTTGGAGGAACCAGGAGAGTTGGGAGTTTGTGGAAGTTGGAGGAACCAGGAGAGTTGGGAGTTTGTGGGAGTTGGAGGGAACTAGCAGAGTTGGGAGTTCGTAGGAGTTAGAGGAGCCAGGAGAGTTAGGATTTCTTGGTATTTTGTAGGAGTTGGAGGAACCAGGAGAGTTGGGAGTTTGTGGGAGATAGAGGAACCAGGAGAGTTGGGAGTTTGTGGGAGTTGGAGAAAGTAAAATTATTATTAAATAAATTAAATTAAAAGCATTTAATGTAAAATATTTAACTTAAAAAAATAAAATTAAACTAAACTTTAAAAAAAAAACTAAATATTTTAGTTAAAAAAATTCAAATTAAACTTAACTTTAAAAAAATGAAATGTAAAATATTTTAGTAAATATAAATAAATAAATAAATGAAACTAAAAGAAATTAATTTCAAATACTTTAATTTACAAAATAGCAAACATAAATAAAAAAAATAGAATAAAAGATTTTACTTTTAAAAAAAAAGAAACAAAACTAAAAAAAAATTACATGTAATATGTTTTACTTAAAAAATAAAATAAAATTACACTGTAAATGATTAATAAAAAGAGAAACCCTGACCAGGTAGGCTCTGGCTCCCTATGTTCTTCAGGGCTTAACTTTCATTTTTGACCGGAGGGCAGCCAGTTGAAACGGGTGAGTTAAATGTGTGCTACGGTATAAAAGTAGAATCGCATAATTTAGATCAAAGCTGACCCTTGATAGAGGGTTCCAGGTTTATGAGACTATTCATAGGTCAGCTTTCCTTACGCTTCAACCACAGTAAATTAAATTAGACACATGGAGGGGGGAAGCTTTTTAACTCATTTGATGCTCAAGCCGCCCAAGTTACCCTCTGGCTATGGAATTTAAACAGCCTTCCATTTTTAAAATACAGTAAAAACAACTTTCCATCCAGCCCACGGTGTTCCAGGTATGTTTTTATTATGTCTCCAACGCAAATTAGCAGAGGAAGCTCCGATTTCCGCATTCATCCAAATCACAATTAATGGGAACCATGCCGGGATCGTTTAGAACCCTGGCATGCCGAGCCATCGGTAATGCACAAACAATAATGCAGTTATGTTCACAGCCCTCCAATCGCAAAACGTAATACTAAACGGCTAAACGGCCACTAAATAAATATTCCTTCACGTCAAGGTGTATACAGATCAGCAGCAAAAAGTGGAAAGTCTGGAGGAGTAAAAAGGCCGTTTTAACGCCGGCCACACACGCAGCATGTAATATTTACAGCGAAACTGCCTTGTAGGCCCCCGAAGACAAAAAATAATTAACTTCACAAACATATCCCCGTTCAAACTGCGAGATGTGGTGCAAGATACAAGAATTTGACAAATCTCCAGCAATTGGGGACCATCCACACAACTACGACACCTGCATTGGTGCGATGTGGTGCCGCTCATTTGTGAAGAAGAATTACGGGAATGGATATTTTTTTACATAGTTACATTGTTCCAGCTTGGACCAACTATGTATATACCATACCTTTGTGATCCCTCTAGAACTGGGGTGTCCCATCATTGGTATCAGTAGGAAGAATAGTGCCCCACCATTGGTATCAGTAGGAGGAATAGTGTCCCATCATTGGTAACAGTGGAAGGAATAGTGCCCCATCATTGGTATCAGTAGGAGGAATATTGTCCCATCATTGGTGTCAGTGGGAGGAATAGTGCCCCATCATTGGTATCAGTGGGAGGAATAGTGCCCCATCATTGGTATCAGTAGGAGGAATATTGTCCCATCATTGGTGTCAGTGGGAGGAGTAGTGCCCCATCATTGGTATCAGTGGAAGGAATAGTGCCCCACCATTGGTATCAGTAGGAGGAATATTGTCCTATCATTGGTATCAGTGAAAGGAATAGTGCCCCATCATTGGTATCAGTGGGAGGAATATTGTCCCATCATTGGTGTCAGTGGGAGGAATAGTGCCCCATCATTGGTATCAGTAGGAGGAATAGTGTCCCATCATTGGTAACAGTGGAAGGAATAGTGCCCCATCATTGGTGTCAGTGGAAGGAATAGTGCCCCATCATTGGTGTCAGTGGGAGGAATAGTGTCCCATCATTGGTATCAGTGGGAGGAATAGTGTCCCATCATTGGTGTCAGTGGGAGATATAGTGCCCCATCTTTTGTGTCAGTGGGAGGAATAGTGCCCCATCATTGGTGTCAGTGGGAGATATAGTGCCCCATCATTGGTGTCAGAGGGAGATATAGTGCCCCATCTTTTGTGTCAGTGGGAGGAATAGTGCCCATCATTGGTGTCAGTTGGAGGAATAGTGCCCCATCATTGGTGTCAGTGGGAGGAAAAGTCTCCCATCATTGGTGTCAGTGGGGGGAATAGTGCCCCATCATTGGTGTCAGTGGGAGGAATAGTGTCCCATCATTGGTGTCAGTGGGAGGAATAGTGTCCCATCATTGGTGTCAGTGGGAGGAATAGTGCCCCATCATTGGTGTCAGTGGGAGGAATAGTGCCCCATCATTGGTATCAGTGGGAGGAACAGTGCCCCGTCATTGGTATCAGTGGGAGGAATAGTGTCCCATCATTGGTATCAGTGGGAGGAATAGTACCCCATCATTGGTATCAGTGGGAGGAATAGTACCCCATCATTGGTATCAGTGGGAGGAATAGTGCCCCATCATTGGTGTTAGTGGGAGGAATAGTGCCCCATCATTGGTATCAGTGGTAGGAATAGTGTCCCATCATTGGTGTCAGTGTGAGGAATAGTGTCCCATCATTGGTATCAGTGGGAGGAATAGTGTCCCATCATTGGTATCAGTGGGAGGAATAGTGCCCCATCATTGGTATCATTGGGAGGAATAGTGTCCCATCATTAGTATCAGTGGGAGGAATAGTGTCCCATCATTGGTATCATTGGGAGGAATAGTGTCCCATCATTGGTGTCAGTGGGAGGAATAGTGTCCCATCATTGGTGTCAGTGGGAGGAATAGTGTCCCATCATTGGTGTCAGTGGGAGGAATAGTGTCCCATCATTGGTGTCAGTGGGAGGAATAGTGCCCCATCATTGGTATCATTGGGAGGAATAGTGTCCCATCATTGGTGTCAGTGGGAGGAATAGTGTCCCATCATTGGTGTTAGTTGGAGGAATAGTGCCCCATCATTGGTGTTAGTGGGAGGAATAGTTTCCAATTCTGTAAGAGGGAGGGGGGAGGAGCCGGAATAGAGAATGTCAGTGTAATGGCGGACTGTAAATTGGGATTTAATCTGCAGAGCAGAAGACAAAAAGACGAACAAAAAAAAACGCTTCAATTGCTTTAGTATAAAAAAATCCAATCTGATATGAAAAGTATTCACAGAGCAGACCCTGATAGAAAGACTCTGCAGACACTCTTCTAAAACAAATAACTTTCACATGGAAATAAAAGTGTTTTGATCAGCAAACCACAAATTGGAGGACGTCGTTTATTGAGGTCCCCCCCCCCCCCCCGAGCGCTCTGACATCACTTGTTTGTGAATTTTCAGCTGGTTTCATGAAACGAGAGACGAAAATAGAAAATTGTGTGTTTCCTTTCATAAGCCTCCAGAAATTAATTAGCTGCCCGTAAAATTGGTTGTAGAGAAAATCGCCGTACGGCTGTTATATATATATATACGCAGCGCAATTCTTTTCATTCTGTGCCAAGAGGAGACACAATAGTCCCGTGCGATCGATCGTGGAGCACTTCACATGAACCAGCTTGATAAACCCGGGATCAGCTGGAGCAGAACTACACAACGCCACCCATCACTTCTACCTACAATTACCTTTTCTACAAGCTTAAACCATGAAGGGCCGGTCCACCCACAATGATCATGTTCATTTTTGATTGGGTGATTCACAGATTCTTTTACCCTCACCTTAAAGTGGTTGTAAAACCCTTCATATAACCCAATGCAGTGACCGGCCTCGGGTGATACACAGAGATAAAACAAACCCCCCTACATAAGTTGTACCTGTTTATCTGCAGTCCTCTCTCCCTTACATCTGTTCAAAGCCCAGAATTTATAAAACTTGTTTGAGCTGTCAGAAAAAAAGGGGGCGGGGAGCTGAAGTTACATCTCTGCAGAGCTCAGTGCGGAGAGCTCTAAATAGAAAGAACACCCCCCCTTCACACAGCACACAGGAACAGAGCTGAGGCTGTCAATCACAAGATGTGTGCTGGAGCTGGAGTTCTTAGGCTGCTGGAACCTGGAGATAAATTACAAGTATGATCCTTTAGGTGCTGTCAGAATGTTGAGTGCTGAGAAGAATGTTCCTTACATTGGTGATCAGTGAGAAGAATGTTCCTTACATTGGTGATCAGTGGGAAGAATGTTCCTTACATTGGTGATCAGTGAGAAGAATGTTCCTTACATTGGTGATCAGTGGGAAGAATGTTCCTTACATTGATGATCAGTGAGAAGAAGATCCTTACATTGGTGATCAGTGAGAAGAATGTTCCTTACATTGGTGATCAGTGAGAAGAATGTTCCTTACATTGGTGATCAGTGGAGAAGAATGTTCCTTACATTGGTGATCAGTGAGAAGAATGTCCCTTACATTGGTGATCAGTGAGAAGAATGTTCCTTACATTGGTGATCAGTGAGAAGAAGATCCTTACATTGGTGATCAGTGAGAAGAATGTTCCTTACATTGGTGATCAGTGAGAAGAATGTTCCTTACATTGGTGATCAGTGAGAAGAATGTCCCTTACATTGGTGATCAGTGAGAAGAATGTTCCTTACATTGGTGATCAGTGAGAAGAATGTTCCTTACATTGGTGATCAGTGTGAAGAATGTCCCTTACATTGGTGATCAGTGAGAAGAATGTTCCTTACATTGGTGATCAGTGAGAAGAATGTTCCTTACATTGGTGATCAGTGAGAAGAATGTTCCTTACATTGGTGATCAGTGGGAAGAATGCCCCTTACATTGGTGATCAGTGAGAAGAATGTTCCTTACATTGGTGATCAGTGAGAAGAATGTTCCTTACATTGGTGATCAGTGAGAAGAATGCTCCTTACATTGGTGATCAGTGAGAAGAATGTTCTTTACATTGGTGATCAGTGAGAAGAATGTTCCTTACATTGGTGATCAGTGAGAAGAATGTTCCTTACATTGGTGATCAGTGAGAAGAATGTTCCTTACATTGGTGATCAGTGAGAAGAATGTCCCTTACATTGGTGATCAGTGAGAAGAATGTTCCTTACATTGGTGATCAGTGGGAAGAATGTTCCTTACATTGGTGATCAGTGAGAAGAATGTCCCTTACATTGGTGATCAGTGAGAAGAATGTTCCTTACATTGGTGATCAGTGAGAAGAATGTTCCTTACATTGGTGATCAGTGAGAAGAATGTTCCTTACATTGGTGATCAGTGAGAAGAATGTTCCTTACATTGGTGATCAGTGAGAAGAATGTTCCTTACATTGGTGATCAGTGAGAAGAATGTTCCTTACATTGGTGATCAGTGAGAAGAATGCTCCTTACATTGGTGATCAGTGGGAAGAATGTTCCTTACATTGGTGATCAGTGGGAAGGACGTTCGTTATACTGTTGGTCAGTGGGAAGAATGCCACCCCTACAGACAGCTAAAGAGATCATTAGTGTCATGCAGTTGGCTTTTCCATGTGATGTTGGCCCTGGAACTATACAGGCACCATCAGATGGATGGTCAATCAGCCACAGCTCAAGGAACCCCTAGCAACCCCTGAAGGAACCCTGGTTGGGAATGGCTATTCTTCTCTATCCATTAACTAAAAAAAAACAAAAAAAAAAGTTATGGTTAAGGATACACTTCCATAGCCGGTTAAAACTGGAAAAAACTAATAATAACTGAGACTTATTATTTGGGCAGAAAAGGAGACTCTGAAGGTCCTTCTCTATTTTTATGGGTAAGTATGAGGCGATATTCCCAGTTCTTTCATCTCAGTCAATGTGAATCTGAATTCCAGAGGCCGTATAATAAAAGGGAACACGGGAGAAAAAAAAAAAACCTTCTAAATCACAAACTATTCATTTTTTTTTTTAAACCATTTGGCTGTGGATTGCCCCAAGGCTCGATATCCGAGATGTGCGCAGCTATGTCCCGGCGTAATGTAATTCTGCCGCTCTTCCTATTACTGTCACTACGGCTATTGCAACTAAAGAGAGAAGGGAAATATATCCCAGTTAATAAGTGGCAGTAGCAATGACTAAAAGCATAGATCAGCTTTCATTTGCGGCCTCAGAGGAAGCACAAGAGCCTGTTCTATGTGTGAGGAGCAGATGCTGCTCAGCAGTCATGAGGCCGGGAGATAGAAAGCGAAGAAAAGAGACTGAACAGAACACGAGCCCGGCCACTTCCTTCCCCCTAAGCCTATCAATTACCAAAGGGGGGCTTCGCACACATGCCTTGGATGGCGAAAAGGGGGTCATGCCCACCAGAGGCACATCGCGGGCTGTCCCAGAACAACAAACCTACACCAGAGTCAGCAGAAAAGCTGAACAAAACGTGTATATACAGTATGTGGTACATGAAATAACGCACATCAGAAAGATAATTGGCTACATTTGTAGCAACGCAACTATGTGCCGCATCCCACAGCAAGCAGTCTGAATGTATTCAAGGCAATCTTTACCCATTCTACTCACTTGGCTCCTCTGCATCCTTGTTTGTTTGATCGTTGGTTTTTTTTTTTGTTTTAATCAACTTTCAGACCCCCCCCCATGAAGAGCCGGGGGCACTTCTGTTATTCGCCTAAGCGAATGATGGTAAAATGGGGGGCATTTTCCATCATTCGCTTAGGCGAATAATGAAAGTGCCCCCGGCTCTTCATGGTATATGTGAAATGCATATCCCAGGAGGCAACGGGAGCCCCACACATCACCCCATTCACTAATGGAGGAGGGGGGGGCAGGCCCAGTGGCACGGAATTAGTGGGCTGCGCCAGAATCCAGAAGAGCCGGCATAGTCTCCCGATGATGTCATAGGGGAACATGCCCCGTCCCCACTTCCTTTAGAACAAAGGAGGCAACTGACAGCCTCAGCTGTGCATGCTTCCCTGTGAGACTGTGTAAAGAGGGGGGGTTTCCATTCCCTCCACTCAGATCTCAGATTACACTCAGCTCCATTACATTGGTGGTCAGTGAGATGAATGTTCTTTACATTGGTGATCAGTGAGAAGAATGTTCCTTACATTGGTGATCAGTGAGAAGAATGTCCGTTACATTGGTGATCAGTGAGAAGAATGTTCCTTACATTGGTGATCAGTGAGAAGAATGCTCCTTACATTGGTGATCAGTGAGAAGAATGCTCCTTACATTGGTGATCAGTGAGAAGAATGTTCCTTACATTGGTGATCAGTGAGAAGAATGCTCCTTACATTGGTGGTCAGTGAGAAGAATGTTCCTTACATTGGTGATCAGTGAGAAGAATGTTCCTTACATTGGTGATCAGTGGGAAGAATGTTCCTTACATTGATGATCAGTGAGAAGAATGTTCCTTACATTGGTGATCAATGAGAAGAATGTTCCTTACAATGGTGATCAGTGGGAAGAATGTTCCTTACATTGGTGATCAGTGAGAAGAATGTTCCTTACATTGGTGATCAGTGGGAAGAATGTTCCTTACATTGGTGATCAGTGAGAAGAATGTTCCTTACATTGGTGATCAGTGAGAAGAATGTTCCTTACATTGGTGATCAGTGAGAAGAATGTCCTTTACATTGGTGATCAGTGAGAAGAATGTTCCTTACATTGGTGATCAGTGAGAAGAATGTCCTTTACATTGGTGATCAGTGAGAAGAATGTTCCTTACATTGGTGATCAGTGGGAAGAATGTTCCTTACATTGGTGATCAGTGAGAAGAATGTTCCTTACATTGGTGATCAGTGAGAAGAATGTTCCTTACATTGGTGATCAGTGAGAAGAATGTTCCTTACATTGGTGATCAGTGAGAAGAATGTTCCTTACATTGGTGATCAGTGAGAAGAATGTTCCTTACATTGGTGATCAGTGAGAAGAATGTCCTTTACATTGGTGATCAGTGAGAAGAATGTTCCTTACATTGGTGATCAGTGAGAAGAATGTCCTTTACATTGGTGATCAGTGAGAAGAATGTTCCTTACATTGGTGATCAGTGAGAAGAATGTTCCTTACATTGGTGATCAGTGAGAAGAATGTTCCTTACATTGGTGATCAGTGAGAAGAATGTTCCTTACATTGGTGATCAGTGAGAAGAATGTTCCTTACATTGGTGATCAGTGAGAAGAATGTTCCTTACATTGGTGATCAGTGAGAAGAATGTTCCTTACATTGGTGATCAGTGAGAAGAATGTTCCTTACATTGGTGATCAGTGAGAAGAATGTTCCTTACATTGGTGATCAGTGAGAAGAATGTTCCTTACATTGATGATCAGTGAGAAGAATGTTCCTTACATTGGTGATCAGTGAGAAGAATGTTCCTTACATTGGTGATCAGTGAGAAGAATGTCCCTTACACTGGCGATCAATGAGAAGAATGTTCCTTACATTGGTGATCAGTGAGAAGAATGCTCCTTACATTGGTGATCAGTGAGAAGAATGTTCCTTACATTGGTGATCAGTGGGAAGAATGTTCCTTACATTGGTGATCAGTGGGAAGAATGTTCCTTACATTGGTGATCAGTGGGAAGAATGTCCCTTACATTGGTGATCAGTGAGAAGAATGTCCCTTACATTGGTGATCAGTGGGAAGAATGTCCCTTACATTGGTGATCAGTGAGAAGAATGTCCCTTACATTGGTGATCAGTGAGAAGAATGTCCCTTACATTGGTGATCAGTGAGAAGAATGTTCCTTACATTGGTGATCAGTGAGAAGAATGTTCCTTACATTGGTGATCAGTGAGAAGAATGCTCCTTACATTGGTGATCAGTGAGAAGAATGCTCCTTACATTGGTGATCAGTGAGAAGAATGTTCCTTACATTGGTGATCAGTGAGAAGAATGTTCCTTACATTGGTGATCAGTGAGAAGAATGCTCCTTACATTGGTGATCAGTGAGAAGAATGCTCCTTACATTGGTGATCAGTGAGAAGAATGTTCCTTACATTGGTGATCAATGAGAAGAATGTTCCTTACACTGGTGATCAGTGAGAAGAATCCACTTAGCAAGGGGGTGAAGCGTTATGTCTATATACTCTCAGAGATCATAAAATCCAACCCAATGGACATTAAATCAATGATGTCCCCACTATCTAAGGGTGCTCAACAGAGTTCCGAATCTATAGGACATCCACTGGTATCTCCCAAAAGTATAAAATGTCTATACGTTATTCACTCATCCCCTGCAGAGGATCTTAAATAATATACAACCACTACCACATAGTCTTCAAAAATGGTGCCCTGGGGTGACAACAAACCTAAACCATACAGAAAACAGTTAAATATCTAAGAGCCAAATGTTACATTTTCTAAAAAAAATGTATAACTTGATCCACATCTACAGCTTCCTTTAAAGGACTTGTTGTTCCGAAACCTACATTGCTTCCAATGGTGACTTTATTTACAAGCATTGCTCCGGAGACCTTCTCTCTCTCTACAGAACGGAGAATGTCAATCCTCGCCTTGGCTCTGACCTTTCATCAGGTTGTTGGTAAATAACGTCCAGGATGCCAAATGTTAATAGTGCCGTATCATTTACTTTGGTTGAGTCAACCTGTCACCATCATCTCTTTACACTAACATCTTGACCCCTGAAACCCGATCACTGGTGACTTCCCAGAGCCTCAACCTCCATTAGTCAGCGCTGAAAGCTGCCAGGAACGGGCAACTTTCCATTAAAGGGAACCTGACTATTAAAGTGTGTTTCCACTTTTGCAGTCAAATGTGGGAAACCTTCACCATATACTTGTGTGTTCCCATTCACACAACATACACTATATTGTCAAAAGTATTGGGACGCCTGCCTTTACACGCACATGGACTTAATGGCAACCCAGTCTTAGTCCGTAGGGTTCAGTATTGAGTTGGCTCCGCCCTTTGCAGCTATAACAGCTTCATTTCTTCTGGGAAGGCCGTCCACAAGGTTTAGGAGGGTGTCTATTTGAATGTTTGACCATTCTTCCAGAAGCGCATTTGTGAGGTCAGGCACTGATGTTGGACGAGAAGGCCTGACTCACAGTGTCCACTCTATTTCATCCCAAAGGTGCTCTTTTGGGTTGGGGTCAGGACTCTGTGCAGGCCAGTCAAGTTCCTCCACCCCAAACTCGCTAATTCATGTCTTTACAGACCTTGCTTTGTGCACTGGTCCAAATCATTTGGTGGGGGGGGGGGCTGTGAGTTATGGTGTGGGGTTGTTCTTCAGGGGAGAAGAGATCACCGCTAAAGGTGGGTGTGTTGAGAATGGCACTCTCCTCAAGGTGGAAGTAGCAGGTGCATGCTAAGCATATAGCAGTTAGAAGAAGGAGGATCTGGACTCCAATAAAAATGCATTTTTTGCATGAAGTAACAAAACTTCAAACCAGAGCAGGGTATAGGATAGATTAGCTGATGCGTTTCACACTCTCAACAGTGCTTGAGTCATGTCAGCATACCAAGACATTTTGGACAATTTCATGCTCCCAACCTTGTGGGAACAGTTTGGGGACGGCCCCTTCCTGTTCCAACATGACTGCGCACCAGTGCACAAAGCAAGGTCCATAAAGACACAAATGAGCGAGTTTGGGGTGGAGGAACTTGACTGGCCTGCACAGAGTCCTGACCCCAACCTAATTCAAAATTTGGGATGAATTAGAGAGGAGACTACAAGCCAGGCCTTCTCATCCAACATCAGTGCCTGACCTCACAAGTGCGCTTCTGGACGAATGGTCAATTCCCATAGACACACCGCTATGATTAGGGTTGCCACCTTTTTCTTCAAGCCAAACTCGAACGCTTTAGTGCCTTGCTGTAATTTTTATTTTTATTTTTTAAAGGAGGAGTGTTGATGTAAGGGGGTTTCTGCTCACCAAAACCCCCACTTACATCAACGTTCCCAGCATTCCCACTTATATCAGGGTTCCCAAAGCCCCCCTTACATCATAGTCCACAGAGTAGCCCTTATATCTGAGTCCCCATTACATTAGTGTACTCACCCGCTCACAAGCAGGAGGGATAAGGGAGGGAGGGAGGGGGGGAGACCTCAGTCACAGACACTGGATGGTGACCTCACTCACCCGAGGATGGAGGCTCAGGCATTACCACCTTCCATGCAGGATATATTTGCCGGCTGCTGGGCTTCAGGATATATTTTCCGGCTGCTGGGCTTCAAATTTCCTGCCCACACATCCCTTTTCTGAGGCACAGCATGGTATGGATTGGAGTGTTGGCGAGAAGACACAGAAGGGTAATGGAGCGAGGAGGAGGAGCAGATCAAGTCCTCTCTCCTCTCCCATCCATGGGGGGGGGGGCTGTGCTGCCTCTGGCCTCTGCACACACCTATGAACTAGGTGGTTGTGGTACTTTGGTTACTTGGGGAGCCACAGGCTGATCTGAATAATGTGTCCGGGTTTTAGGTGACCTGACACCCGGACACATCATTCAAAACCTTGACTGTCCGGGTAAATCCAGGATGGGTGGCAACCCTAGGCATGATCCCCCCTCCCCCACTGACCCCAATGAAGGAGTACAATTCGTCCCAATGACACCAATGATGGGACACAATTTCTCCCAAATGACACCAATGACCGGACGCAATTTCTCCCAATGACACCAATGACGGGACGCAATTTCTCCCAAATGACACCAATGACGGGACGCAATTTCTACCAATTACACCAATGACCGGACGCAATTTCTTCCAATGACACCAATGATGGGACGCAATTTCTCCCAATTACACCAATGACCGGACGCAATTTCTACCAATTACACCAATGATCGGACGCAATTTCTCCCAATGAAACCAATGACGGGACGCAATTTCTCCCAATTACACCAATGACGGGACGCAATTTCTACCAATGAAACCAATGACCGGACGCAATTTCTACCAATTACACCAATGATGGGACACAATTTCTACCAATTACACCAATGACCGGACGCAATTTCTCCCAAATGAAACCAATGACAGGACGCAATTTCTACCAATGAAACCAATGACGGGACGCAATTTCTACCAATTACACCAATGACGGGACGCAATTTCTACCAATGAAACCAATGATGGGACACAATTTCTACCAATTACACCAATGACGGGACGCAATTTCTACCAATTACACCAATGATGGGACACAATTTCTCCCAAATGACACCAATAATGGGACACAATTTCTACCAATTACACCAATGACCGGACGCAATTTCTCCCAAATGAAACCAATGACAGGACGCAATTTCTACCAATGACACCAATGACGGGACGCAATTTCTACCAATGAAACCAATGACCGGACGCAATTTCTACCAATTACACCAATGATGGGACACAATTTCTCCCAATGACACCAATGATGGGACGCAATTTCTACCAATTACACCAATGACGGGACGCAATTTCTCCCAAATGACACCAATGACCGGACGCAATTTCTACCAATTACACCAATGATGGGATGCAATTTCTACCAATTACACCAATGATGGGACACAATTTCTCCCAAATGACACCAATGACCGGACGCAATTTCTACCAATGAAACCAACGACGGGACGCAATTTCTACCAATTACACCAATGATGGGACGCAATTTCTCCCAAATGACACCAATGACCGGACGCAATTTCTACCAATGAAACCAATGACCGGACGCAATTTCTCCTAATGACAGCAATGATAGGGCATTGTTTTTTCCCCCCACTGATGTTGGGACCTTTTCAACTCCCAATGGCCACAGTCCAGCCCCCCCCCCCCCCCACCCCCCAAAAAACAGTCTGTAGGACAATAGACTGGACCCTTGTTTAGAAAGTTTGCAGACCCCTGCCGTAGCAGCTCTGGGGTTCTGGCGTGGCAGCTGTGAATGGGGGGTGTGGAATTGTTGGTTTTCTCCAGCCGGGGGGCCCCTGAGGGGGGGATGGGAAGGTAATGATAGGATCAGCGTATCAATCGCTGTGTCTGGCAGGATCTATAACACTCTGATGGTGATAGGAAGAAGGAAAGCTCCTGGCAGGTCTGTGTAATATCTTTCACTTCGACTGCCCATCATCACAATGGAACACGTGAATCCCTCCCAACATAAACCCGATTCCTTCACTCCATTCAAAGCCTGCAGCGGAGGGAAGGAGACTTGTCACCAGGCAGAACAATCGCTGATAAGGTTTTCAACTGCGGGAAGTCTTGTAGATCCTATTTGTGCAATTACTGATCATTTTTTTTCTGTAAAAATGCAAAAACTATATAATAATCTTACATATTACATTATTATATATATTACAATGATATGAATTGGTAATTATTAAGTATTATTTAATAAATAATTTTATATATACACTATACTGTCAAAAGTATTGGGACGCCTGCCTATACACACACATGAACTTTAATGACATCCCAGTCTTAGTCTGTAGGGTTCAATATTGAGTTGGCTCCGCCCTTTGCAGCTATAACAGCTTCAACTCTTCTGGGAAGGCCGTCCACAAGGTTTAGGAGGGTGTCTATGGGAATGTTTGACCATTCTTCCAGAAGAGGATTAGTGAGGTCAGGCACTGGAGAAGGCCTGGCTCTTTATGGACCTTGCTTTGTGCACTGGTGGGCAGTCATATTGGAACAGGAAGGGGCCGTCCCCAAACTGTTCCCACAAAGTTGGGAGCATGAAATTGTCCAAAATGTCTTGGTATGCTGACACCTTAAGAGTTCCCTTCACTGGAACTAAGGGGCCAAACCCAACCCCTGAAAAACAACCCCCACACCATAATCCCCCCCTCCACCAAATGGTTTGGACCAGTGCACAAAGCAAGGCCCATAAAGACATGGATGAGCGAGTTTGGGGTGGAGGAACTTGACTGGCCTGACATCAACCCGATAGAACACCTTAGGGATGAATTAGAGCAGAGACTGCGAGCCAGGCCTTCTCGTCCAACATCAGCGCCTGACCTCACAAATGCTCTTCTGGAAGAATGGTCAAACATTCCCATAGACACCCTCCTAAATCTTGTGGAGGACCTTCCCAGAAGAGTTGAAGCTGTTATAGCTGTAAAGGGCGGAGCCAACTCAATATTGAACCCTACGGACTAAGACTGGGATGTCATTAAAGTTCATGTGTGTGTAAAGGCAGGCGTCCCAATACTTCCAATACTTTTGGTAATATAGTGTATTTGTGTAAAGCGCTGCCTAAATTGACGGCGCTATATAAGTTCCAATAATTATAAATATATATATATATACTGTATACTAAAAATACTAAACTAAATCTTATTCTAATGGTAATAATTTAAGTAAACCACCGCATGCATCGCATTGTAGCGCCAAAATGGGAATAAAGCTCACCTAAATAAATACGATCACTTTGAGCTTCTATCATTCACCACATTACATAAAAGTCGCACTGCTGTGATATCCAGCAGACTTTTTCTTATTATTGTTTTGGAAAACTATAGTGGGGGGGGGGGGGTTGTTGCCCAAAAAACATGGAAGTTGCACTGGCAAAATTACAGTTTTATTTTATTTTTTTAACATTTTAATTTTTTTTTTTTACTATTTAGCACCTTGAACAGACTGAATTTTTGAAATTTGCTACCAAATTAAAGCCTGATCTATCCAGAAGAGAAAATCTATAATATATACATATGTAATTATATAAATTATATATAAGTTATCGGTATTATAGTAATAATAATAATAATAAAAATATAAATTATAATATATTAAGCTAGAGTACAAATACTATCTGTATTATAGTATCTGTAAGTTATCTGTATTATATTATTATTATTAATAATAATAATAACAATAATAATAATATTAATATAAATTATAACATATTAAGCTAGAGTACAAATACTATCTGTATTATAATAATAATAATAAAAATATAAATTATAATATATTAAGCTAGAGTACAAATACTATCTGTATTATAGTATCTGTAAGTTACCTGTATTATATTAATAATAATAATATAAATTATAATATATTACGATAGAGTACAAATACTATCTGTATTATAGTATCTGTAAGTTATCTGTATTATAATAATAATAATAAAAATATAAATTATAATATATTAAGCTAGAGTACAAATACTATCTGTATTATAGTATCTGTAAGTTATCTGTATTATAATAATATTAATAAAAATATAAATTATAATATATTAGGCTAGAGTACAAATACTATCTGTATTATAGTATCTGTAAGTTACCTGTATTATATTAATAATAATAATAATAATAAAAATATAAATATAAATTATAATATATTAAGATAGAGTACAAATACTATCTGTATTATATTATCTGTAAGTTATCTGTATTATATTAATAATAATAATAATAATAATAAAAAATATAAATATAAATTATAATATATTAAGATAGAGTACAAATACTATCTGTAAGTTATCTGTATTATATTAAAATAATAATAATAATAATATAAATATAATATATTAATACTATCTGTATTATAGTATCTGTAAGTTATCTATATAATATTAATAATAATAATAATAATAATAATATAAATTATAATAAATTAGCTGATATATTGCCATAAACAAAAAATAATAGAACTATCCCTGCTGTATATAGCATTGTGATTTTAGGTTGTGGTGCCCTACGAGGTCCACACTCATTACCCCTATGTGACCGGTGGTATACTTCATTCCTCCGTTGAGGAATTTGGTAAATATGATGTATAACTATAACAGTTGGCCCCCGTTGGGCTATTGCACTTTCTTTTATATTTTGTAAAAGAGATTTGTTTATGGATGCATTTGTACTATCTGAACCTGTAAACTACTTTCTATCAAAACAAATAAAAAAACAATTTTGTAAAAAAAAAAAAAGATATATTGCCATAAACAAAAAATAATAATATATATATATATATATATATATATATAAAAAACAAAAAAAAAAAACAAAAAAAACTTGGGGACTCACGAGGGTTTAGGGAGTAGAAATAAGAGCGTCTCTGGGATCTCAAACTCCCTTCAATCAGTATCACATATGGATTATACCGATTCTGTGGTTGGCTCCACACTGGTGAGGCACTAACAAAATCTAATTAAGCAGAGCTTGTATAACGAAGGTATGTACAGTACAGCATGTCTGAAATGAATGAGTTGGCCCCCCTGACTGGTTTAATCATGGAGACGTCACCTGGCTAGCAGCGGGACAATGTCATTGCAAAGCACAGAGAGGAACAACTGGCGGCGCCCTCCCCAGATGCCGATGGCGCGCCGCGCAACCCACCCCCGGTCCTCATACCAGCTGCGCCGGACCAACTGCCACAAAGCAGAAACATGCGAAATATACAAACAAATTTTGTTTTGCTCTTCTAATTGGATTCATCCCAGGCGCTCTCTCTGTTTTTTTTTTTTTTTTTTCTTGAGCAGCTACATCATAATTATTCCTTATTGGCATCATGCATAATCTCATACACACTGGTTACATGATATATGAGCCTTCAGCTATATTTCTATGGATTAGACAGAATCGGCTCCATCTGGCACACAGATTTCCATCACTTGGATTGAATGAGCCGGCTGTGGCTTGTTTTGTACCTGTCAAGGTCCAAGGGCCCAGGGGAGATAAAGAGTCACGGAGCAGAAAAATCAAAATTTTAATTCTCGTCTCCAACAGTGAGAGGCCTTCTACAATGTATGGGGAGGTGGGCTGATAATGCACGAGGTCTTATTCCAATTTCGTGAACTTTCTTCAGCAGGAGGCGGCCGTGCCGGGATTTCTGCCTACAAGTAGACTTGGAAAAGTAGGAAGGAAGTAACGCCAAAAAAGAATGCGGATTTAGAGGTGGGTTAAAGGGTATTTCAAGTGGTTGAAAGCCTAGTTACACCACTTTTACCTACAGGTAAGCCTATAATAAGGCTTACCTGTAGGTACTGGAAATGTCTCCTAAACCTGCATGGTTTAGGAGATATTTACCATACACGCTTGCGCCGATATCACTAAAGAAAGGGCACGGTCGTGCCGTTTCTAAGGGGCTCATGGCGTGACTGGTGGCTCCCGCGCGCATGCGTGGGAGTGACGTCACGCGACTCTGGACAGTCACAGAGCCGGAGTCCATGGCCCCGGAAGGCAGAGGGGTGAAGATGGATGCGGCCACCAGCAGGGACATCGTGGACATCGCGGGCTTCGTTTGCAGGTAAGTGGCACATAATGGGCTAGTATGCATTATGCTTTTACTTTGCAGGGGAAATAAGTTTCAGAGTTTCATCAGGGTTTACTTCCTCTTTAATGAAAATACGGGTACATCAAAGCCAAACTTGTTTCGGGGGGGGGGGGGAGGACTCCCCCTTCTTCAGGGCTATTGGACAAACATGAAAAAATACACAGTAAAACAAATATATAAAATTCAAGTATGCTTTTTAACTCGCTATATATATATATATATATATATATATATATATATATATATATATATATATATATATATATATATATATATATATATATATATATATATATATATATATGTTTTACTGTGTATTTTTTCATGTTTGTCCAATAGCTCTGAAGAAGTTGGAGTCCTTTCCCCCCAAACACGTTGGCTTTGATGTACCTGTATTATCATTAAATACCCTTTAACCCACGCGTTTCGTCCTCAAAGACGTACCCCAGTAGAAGTCTTTGAGGAACGAAACGCGTCGGGTACGCTATTCTTGCTCTCTACATTGCTTTTTTATCTATTTTTATAGATTTTTGTGATCACTAGTATCTGTACACATTGATTTGATGTACCGTCTTTTTAAATAGATGCCTTCCGGGGTTTTTTTCACCTACACCATATGGAGTCCTTCCATTTTCTCTTGCTTTTATCCCGGTCCGATTGAGTCCTTTTTGTGTACAACAACAACCTCCAGACAGCTCCCCCCGTGTGGTAGAAGTCCTTTACCACGTTGGAGAACCATAAGGAAACAAGAGCCGCCGGTCTGACCATCTCGGACGAGGAGCGGAACCGTCCCTCATAGAGTGACCGCTCTCCAGCCAACTGTAACCCTGTGGCACTTGGTCCACATAAGCCCGATTGACCCATTACCGACCGTAAGTGGGTCCACCATGTCTGGTAAGAGTACCCAACTTCCTCCTTTTTCAGAGGATTTCTTCACAATTGCACAGTTATTTGCACACTGTTTGTATTGTCCGTGTCCAACTGAAGATTTGCTATCAAGCACAGGATGGACATGTCTTTGGAATTTTCATTAATTTCTCAGTCCCCTTCAGTGAACATTGGACTTTTCATGTGTTTATTTATCACTATTTTATAGGACATCGCAGTCCATTGTTTTTCTCTTGTAGCGCTACACTGTATATATTTTTACATAATAAGCAAAACAAATATTGTAATTTTTGCATGTGCTTACCAATAAATAAGTGTTTCTTTTTGAGCACCCCAAACGTAAAAAAAAAAAAAAAAAAGGTCTATCTACAAAAAACAAAACACACCCAAGAAGTTGACTGCCCAAAGAGCTCGCAATCAGAGCTGAAGTATTGTTTCAAAAAAGTGACCCTAATCTCTCTCTATCCATTTTGTTGGCTTTCCCGGCAACGGTTCCCACTATGACTAATATGTGCCCCCACTTCCTTTATAATAAAGGGGCTGGCTTAATCAAAAGCCCCCCTTTTTGGCCTTTCCAAGCCGGCCAGTCAAAGTCCATGTAGTGCATTACGGCCTTCAAAAACTCTCCACATTTATTTGTTGGAACGACAAATCTTCAACCTGCATGGTAGCGGCGGGGACCCGAATCCTCATCCCTATTTCATCTTATAGTACATGTCTTCTTGGTGCGACTCTCACCCACTGCCCTCCACTCACCCCTTTTATTTGCACCCTTCCTAAGGTGGATACACGCTTGTCTTCTGCTCTCTATGCATTTTATGCATCTGTGGTGCAATATTCAAAAATCCAGCACACAGCCCAAGTAAAAGCTGAAAAGCAATTCATTTCACAGTAGCTGTCACCTCTTCTGAGAAATGTCAGCTACACGACCCCGCCTCTCCTTCCCGTCATGAAAGCTGTTATATAAATTGGCAGTTGTCACATGGAGCAAACACGTGCGAAACACGTCTGTTCCTGAGGCAGGAAGGTTCTCAGATAGACGCAAAGAAAAGCAACATAATCCAAAAGTGTATCTGTATAGAGTAGGGATGGTTAGCGCTAAGGATGAGCTACAACTCGGGGCAAACTCAATTCAACTCAAACCCGCGGGAAACTGTCATTGTGGGACAATGTCATTGACCAAATATGGCCATAATTTAGCCCAAACCTACAGGAAACTGTCACTGCGGGACAATGTCATTGACCAAATATGGCCATAATTTAGCCCAAACCTACAGGAAACTGTCACTGCGGGACAATGTCATTGACCAAATATGGCCATAATTTAGCCCAAACCTACAGGAAACTGTCACTGCGGGACAATGTCATTGACCAAATATGACCACAATTTAGCCCAAACCTGCAGGAAACTGTCACTGCGGGACAATGTCATTGACAAAATATGACCACAATTTAGCCCAAACCTGCAGGAAACTGTCACTGCGGGACAATGTCATTGACCAAATATGGCCATAATTTAGCTCAAACCCATAGGAAACTGTCATTGCGGGACAATGTAATTGACCAAATATGACCACAATTTAGCCCAAACTCACAGGAAACTCTCATTGCGGGACAATGTCATTGATGAATGAATGAATGATTTGTAAAGCGCTGCAAATGCGAACTGAATCACCTCAAGGCGCTAGATGCCTTCTGTGCTGTCAGCTTCTTAGAAGAGGTAGGTCTTGAGTTTTTTCCTGAAGGCCTGATAGTTTTCTTTCATGCGGATGTAAGTCAGAAGAGCGTTCCATAGCCGAGGTCCTTGGACTGCGACTCTTCATTCTCCCTTTGCTTTGTAGCGGTATTTGGGAATGAGGAGGAGGTTTTGGTTAGATGATCGAAGACTGTGATTGGGTGTGTAGTGTTTTATTTTCTCTCAAAGGTATTGAGGAGCGTTTCCTTGAATGCATTTGTGGGGGAGGCAGAGGGTCTTGAATGTGATCTGATTCTTTACGGTTAGCCAACGTAGGCTCCTCAGAGATGGGGAAATGGACTCCCAGAGTTTTTTTCCCTGTAAGCAGTCATTGATCAAATATGACCACAATTTAGCCCCAAACTCACAGGAAACTGTCATTGCGGGACAATGTCATTGACCAAATATGACCACAATTTAGCCCAGACCTGGAGGAAACTGTCACTGCGGGACAATGTCGTTGACCAAATATGGCCACAATTTAGCCCAAACCTGGAGGAAACTGTCACTGTGGGACAAGGTCATTGACCAAATATGGCCACAATTTAGCCCAAACCTGGAGGAAACTGTCACTGTGGGACAAGGTCGTTGACCAAATATGGCCACAATTTAGCCCAAACCCTTAGCAAACTGTCACTGTGGGACAATGTCATTAACCAAATATGACCACAATTTAGCCCAAACTCGCAGGAAACTGTCACTGCGGGACAATGTTATTGACCAAATATGACCACAATTTAGCCCAAACCTGGAGGAAACTGTCACTGCGGGACAATGTCATTGACCAAATATGACCACAATTTAGCCCAAACCCGCATGCCTCTGAACCCACAGTCAGCGTTTGGACATCTATCAGTTCCGATCTATGTGCCAAAGGCAGCCCCCAACAGGACCATTCTTTAATAACTCTCAACAGCAGTCCTGATGAAGGGGGAGCCCTTGGTCCCCTGAAACATGTTTGTCTCATTTTATTGCTGTGACTTCAAATAAAACATCTTTAATAGCTGCATCTACTGGATACGGGGCGCTCCTCTACTTTCACTTCTTCTCAAGCATTGACCAAATATGGTCATGTGGCCAAACTCAATTCAGCCTGAGCCAAACCCGCAGGAAACTGTCACTGTGGGACAATATCACTGACCAACTATGGCCATGTGGCCAAACTCAATTCACTCCAAACCCATAGGAAACTGTCATTGCTGGACCATGTCACTGACCAAATATGGCCAAGTAGCCAAACCTAAATCAGCCTGAACCTGCAGGAAACTATCGTTGCGGAACAATGTCATTGACCAAATATGGCCACGTGACCAAACTCAATTCAGTCCAAAAACATAGGAAACTGTTACTGCAGGAAAATGTCACTGGCCAAATATGGCCCAGTAGTCAAACTCGATTCAGCCCGAATCTGCAGGAAACTGTCATTGCGGGACAATGTCATTGATCAAATATGGCCACAATTTAGTCCAAACCCGCAGGAAACTGTCATTGCAGGACAATGTTACTGACCAAATATAACCACAATTTAGCCCAAACTCGCAGGAAACTGTCACTGTGGGACAATGTCATTGACCAAATATGACCACAATTTAGCCCAAACCCGCAGGAAACTGTCACTGCGGGACAATGTCATTGACCAAATATGACCACAATTTAGCCCAAACCCTTAGCAAACTGTCACTGCGGGACAATGTCATTGACCAAATATGACCACAATTTAGCCCAAACCCGCATGCCTCTGAACCCACAGTCAGCGTTTGGACATCTATCAGTTCCGATCTATGTGCCAAAGGCAGCCCCCAACAGGACCATTCTTTAATAACTCTCAACAGCAGCCCTGATGAAGGGGGAGCCCTTAGTCCCCCGAAACATGTTTGTCTCATTTTATTGCTGTGACTTCAAATAAAACGTCTTTAATAGCTGCATCTACTGGATACGGGGCGCTCCTCTACTTTCACTTCTTCTCAAGCATTGACCAAATATGGTCATGTGGCCAAACTCAATTCAGCCTGAGCCAAACCCATAGGAAACTGTCATTGCTTGACCATGTCACTGACCAAATATGGCCAAGTAGCCAAACCTAAATCAGCCTGAACCTGCAGGAAACTATCGTTGCGGAACAATGTCATTGACCAAATATGGCCACGTGACCAAACTCAATTCAGTCCAAAAACATAGGAAACTGTTACTGCAGGAAAGTGTCACTGGCCAAATATGGCCCAGTAGTTAAACTCGATTCAGCCCGAATCTGCAGGAAACTGTCGTTGCGGGACAATGTCATTGATCAAATATGACCACAATTTAGTCCAAACCCGCAGGAAACTGTCATTGCGGGACAATGTCATTGACCATTAATGGCCATGCGACCAAACTTAATTTATTTAGAACCCGCAGGAAACTGTCATTGCGGGACAATGTCATTGACCAAACATGGCCACAATTTAGCCCAAACCTGCAGGAAACTGTCATTATGGGTCAATGTCATTGATCAAATATGGCCAAGCAGTCAAACTCGATTCAGCCGGAATCTGCAGGAAACTGTCATTGCAGGACAATGTCATTGACCAAATATGGCCGTGTCGGTCAAACTCAATTCAACCTGAACCTGCAGGAAACTGTCTTTGTGGGACAATGTCATTGACCAAATATAGCCGTGGATTCAGCTTTGAAAATATATAATACCAGTTTGTCGCCGTTTCACAGTAGCATGCGATTTTAGGGCATGACATGTTGGGTAGCCCCCTCCCCCAACAAAAATTGGGTAATTTCTTGCATGTCTGTGTTCTAAAATGAACTTTTTTACTAAAATGTTAAGTTTCCTAAACTGTTGCACTTTTGTTCCTAAAGAGAAGCCTCTGGACTGGTCCCGAAGACGCCGATCATCACTGGTAGGTCGTATGGCGCTCAGCGGCGGGCGATGTAGCCGAGGCATTTTACACGGTGTCTACCTGTGCCGCAGCTGTCGCCTGTCTAAGTCATTATTAATATGCACATGAAGAGAACATTCCAATGCGGAATTCTGAAAAGTAAACAGAGATGGAGCCGCTTCCATCCCCGGCCTCCCCGCAGCAGCTGTCAGAAAGATGCCCAACTAATTACCGTCTGCCCGGGCGTCCCGCAATTCCCACCAGAAACCGCCATCCCCCAAAATCCGAGGAAGACGTGTAAAATGTGCGAAGTTCTATTCATCCCTTCTAGAAGAACACCCAGAATCCACAAAATGCTCATAACAAAGAGAAAAATGATACATTGCTACTTAATAACCACTTTACTACCAATCTGTGATAAACCCTTCCTGTCCAGGACGATGATTGTGATAGTTTGACCGACCGTCACTCTGTCATGTAACACTGTATCTAAATTCATTTTATATCATTTTTATGAGACAGGAAGTTTTCTTTTGGTAGCATTTAATTACTTCTCAACCAGGGGAAATGTTTTTTTACATTTCTTGCACATATGTTAAATCAGTATTAAACCCAAAAGCAAACATTTCTTAAATGGCAGCTTACCAATTCTTAGAGGTGATGGCTGCATTCGTTTTCTTTTTTTAGGATTTCTTTTTTTTTTCTATTTTATCTTGTAATCCAGCCAGCAAGTCTGTTGTTTTTCAAAAGCACAGGCTCTCCAGCAGAATGTACATGGATGAGACAAACCATTTATCACTGGTGCTTACAATGATCAGCTTTTATTTATTCGTGTAAAACCTTTATCCCAAAAGGGGAAAAAAAAACAGTTTGCTGTAACTGATTATAAGGTGTTAACTGGAGTTTGGCTTTAATTTATTGGTGTATTTAAATATGCTAATATGTTTAACATTCACATAGTTATACACAGAATATTTTATACACTTTGCTTATATATGGTAATTTATGAAGGAACTAAGAAGTTTTTGAATTTAATTTGTTATTCAACTTTAGTTTTATTTGTTATTTTATATTTATCATTTTATTTATTATTTCATTTTATTAAATATTAAATAATTTTAATTATATATATATATATATGTACTGTTTATATTTATATTTCTCTATATTTATAATATATTATAATCCAATTTTATATACTTATAATATTCTATGTATTTTAATTTAGCTTTTGAATTTTAAATTAATAAATTAAGACGCATTTGCTTATATATAGTAATTTATAAAGGAACTAAGAAGTTTTTGAATTTAATTTGTTAATCAACCTTAGTTTTATTTGTTATTTTGTATTTATCATTTTATTTTATTTATTATTTCATTTTTCTAATATTAAATAATTTAAATTTTATATATATGTGTGTGTGTGTGTATATATATATATATATATATATATATATATATATATATATATATATATATATACTGTTTATATTTATATATCTATATATTTATAAAATATTATAATACAATTTTATATACTTTATAATATTTTATGTATTTTAATTTAGTTTTTGAATTTTAAATTAATAAATTAAGACGCATTTGCTTATATGTAGTGATTTAAACATTCTCTTGTTTTATTTTTTTTTTTTTTTTTTTTATTTTTTTTTACATATGTATTTGTCACCCACTTTGCAGAGTGGATACACCTCAACTCACCAATGACACCTCTCCTAGGCTCCTTTCACACCTATGAAGGGGTCATGGTGCCCCTGCGTTTGTCCACATTGCGCCTAGGCCGCCTGATCACTCCAATTCGCTGTCTGTCCTATGTGCAAAAATCACACCAAAGAATTGCATGACTTTTTTTCTTTTAATTCTCCCCGCACCAGAATGCATGGTACGGTACTTTGTTACCATGCGTTTCGGGGGGGGGGGGGTCGATTTCCCCGTGCATTACCAAGGTGCATTAGGGTGCCATAAAGGATTAACGGCTCGGCTGCGCCTGTAAAGTCGATGTGCGTTCTTTTTGTTGATGTGTGGAAACACGTAAGATTTTGTGTACATTCCAGTATCACACAAATGTAAACCCGGCCTGGAGATTTGAGAACTTGTCTCCGGTGGGAAGTCCACCCCGTGGTCGTCTCTCTGGGGCTATTTTTGGACTTTAATCACATAATTGCCCCATTGGGGGAGAGCGTTTGTGTGTTTCTGTTGCCATGAGATACACCACAAAGCCATCCACTTCATATAAAAGGATCCAAATCTGGAAGGCGCTCGGCCTTCATATCACGGAGCTGTGGTTGGAAGCGCTGAGAGAGGAAACACAAGACAGAAGCTACCGAAGAAATAGAGAAACAAAGTATCAACTTTATCTAAAGGTGGAAACCCCATTGCCCCGATTTTTTCACCTTATGAGTAATCAGCGGGGCAATAAAAAAGGATCATTTTCACACAATAATAATCCATAGAACAAAAACATATTGTACATCATTAAAACCTATATTATTTCTTTTGTGTGTGTCTTTATTTTGCCTGAGAACGCAGCCAACATTAGAAATGGACGCAACATTTGGCCAACGAGACGATACAAATCAGTTATATTCTGTTTAGTTACATCGTTTATAAGGTTGAAAAAAGACCATCCAGTTCAACCGACGTGAACCCAATAAGTTACTGAACTTCACACATTATTATTGTTTCATTAAACAAGTCATATGTATTCTTCATGCATACATATCATCATACAAGTCATACGTGTTCTTCATACATACATATCATCATATGTGTTCTTCATACATACATACATACATATCTTCATACAAGTCATATGTGTTCTTCATGAATACAAATCATCATACAAATTATATGTCGTCTTCATACATACATACATATCACCATGCAAGTCATACGTGTTCTTCGTACATACATGTCTTCATAAAAGTCATATGTGTTCTTCAAACATACATATTATCATACAAGTCATACGTGTTCTTCATACATACTTATCATCATAAAAGTCATATGTGTTCTTCATGAATACAAATCATCATACAAATCATATGTGGTCTTCATACATACATATCATCATACAAGTCATATGTGTTCTTCATACATACAAGTCATTCATGTTCTTCATACATACATACATACATATCATCATACGTGTTCTTTATATGTATATATCTTCATACATATCATCACACGTGTTCTTCATACATGAATATCTTCATACAAGTCATACGTGTTCTTCAAACATACATATTATCATATAAGTCATATGTGTTCTTCATACATACATATCTTCATACAAGTCATATGTAATCTTCATACATACATATCATCATACAAGTCATTCATGTTCTTCATACTTACATATCAGCATATAAGTCATACGTGTTCTTCAAACACACATATTAGCATACAAGTCATTCGTGTTCTTCAAACATGCATATCTTCATACAAGTCATATGTGTTCTTCACACATACATATCATCATACGTGTTCTTTATACATGCATATCTTCTTAAAAGTCATACGTGTTCTTCATGCATGCATATCTTCATACAAGTCATATTTGTTCTCCATTCATACATAACTTCATACAAGTCATATGTGTTCTTCATACATACATACCATCATACAAGTCATACATGTTCTTCATACATACATATCTTCATACAAGTCATATGTGTTCTTCATTCATACATATCTTCATACAAGTCATACGTGTTCTTCATACATACATATCATCATACAAGTCATATGTGTTCTTCATACATACATATCATCATACAAGTCATATATGTTCTTCATACATACATACATATTACCATGCAAGTCATACATGTTCTTCATACATACATATCATCATACAAGTCATAGGGGTTGATTTACTAAACCTAGAGGGTGCAAAATCTGGTGCAGCTCCGCATAGAAAAAGATATAGATAAATCAGCTTCCAGGTTTTATTGTCAGAGCTTAATTGAACAAGCTGAAGTTAGAAGCTGATTGGCTGCCATGCACTCTCCTACATATCTTCCTACAAGTCATACGTGTTCTTCATACATGTATTACTTTCTTACAAGTCATACGTGTTCTTCATACATACACATCTTCCTACAAGACATACGTGTTCTTCATACATACACATCTTCCTACAAGTCATAAGTGTTCTTCATACATGCATTACTTTTCTACAAGTCATACGTGTTCTTCATACATAATGCTCCATGCTGGTGACAGAAGGGTTAACACATGCCACCCAGTCCCAGCGCCTCATTAACAATGGAGACCTCCAGAGAGGCAGCAGAGCCAAGAAGTGTCCAGGCTGATTAGGGAGATGAAGAAGTTAGCAGGGGGTGGCGGCGGCGGGGTGCAGGGCTGAGGAGGTGTGGGTGAGCGTGCTAATCGCTGGCCGGTGCGCAGAGAATGCTGCATTGCAGGACTTGGAGCACGAGTTTCATTACAAAGTGTACTGAACCAGAGGCGATCATTTCAAGTTTATCTAAAGATTTCTGCATGACTGCAGCAAAATAGGCCTGACATGAGATGAGCCCCCTCCCCGCACCCCCACCGCTCCGAGATCTGCTCCCCGCTGCGACTCCACAACAATCACTGCGGAAGAGGAGAGAACGGGCATTGTAACCACAGAGAGCCGTGGAAAGGAAAACAGTCGCTGGGTCAAGTGCATGTGTCATGTGTGTCCTTGACTTCGGTCTGGTCTCAGATTCCTGGGCCTCCAGTGAGGATATGAAAACGTCCTCCTTAGAGAAGAAGACCTCCTCAGATCATAGGAGGAGAAGACCTCCTCAGATCATAGGAGGAGAAGACCTCCTCAGATCATAGGAGGAGAAGAAGACCTCCTCAGATCATAGGAGGAGAAGAAGACCTTCTCAGATCATAGGAGGAGAAGAAGATCTCCTCAGATCATAGGAGGAGAAGACCTCCTCAGATCATAGGAGGAGAAGACCTCCTCAGATCATAGGAGGAGGAGAAGACCTCCTCAGATCATAGGAGGAGGAGAAGACCTTCTCAGATCATAGAAGGAGGAGAAGACCTCCTCAGATCATAGGAGAAGACCTCCTCAGATCATAGGAGGAGGAGAAGACCTCCTCAGATCATAGGAGGAGGAGAAGACATCCTCAGATCATAGGAGGAGGAGAAGACCTTCTCAGATCATAGAAGGAGGAGAAGACCTCCTCAGATCATAGGAGAAGACCTCCTCAGATCGTAGGAGGAGAAGACCTTCTCAGATCATAGAAGGAGGAAAAGACCTTCTCAGATCATAGGAGGAGGAGAAGACCTCCTCAGATCATAGGAGGAGGAGAAGACCTCCTCAGATCATAGGAGGAGAAGACCTCCTCAGATCATAGGAGGAGGAGAAGACCTCCTCAGATCATAGGAGGAGGAGAAGACCTTCTCAGACCATAGAAGGAGGAAAAGACCTTCTCAGATCATAGGAGGAGGAGAAGACCTCCTCAGATCATAGGAGGAGGAGAAGACCTCCTCAGATCATAGGAGGCTAATGACTAAGAAATGACAGCAATATCTGCAATAATCCACCAAAATCTCACATTTATTTTATACTGCTCCCCCCCCCCCAAACTGATTGATTGGAATTGGTGGGGGTGATCTGAGGCTGGTGTGTACAGTGCTGGGTTATCTCCGGGGCGAACGTGCCAAATTGTGCAAACCCCCCCCCCCCCACCCATGTATGATCATTGATCATTATCTGTCAGTGAAAATACCCCCCCCAAAAAATTGAGCAGTAATCTGCATGCATAAATCCCCACTCTACCCAGTACAAATCTGATCCCTGCTAAAGCCCCCCCTCCCAGCACAAACTCCCCCTCATCTCCCCTCTCCCAGCTCAAATCCTCTCTCTCTCCATATGCCCCCCCCCCCCAAATACCCCTCCTAGCACAAATCCTTTATCTCTCAATATTCCCCTCCAAGCATACCCCCCCCATAATACATGTCGCTTCCAGAGTCATTAGTCGCAGGAGGTCCTCCTGCTTTTACCAGGGAAGCCGTTTTCTGTGTTCCTGGATTCCCTGGTGGAACGGGAGAACCTGGGAACCACCGCGGGTGCTGCTGGTACCACTAGTGGGTGGGTCCCTTTTGAGAGCCCCAGTTAGTGGAGGGGGGATTATGATGTGGGGTTGTTTTTCAGGGGTTGGGCTTGGCCCCTTAATTCTAGTGAAGGGAACTCTTAAGGCGTCAGCATACCAAGACATTTTGGACAATTTCATGTTCCCAACTTTGTGGGAACAGTTTGGGGATGGCCCCTTCCTGTTCCAACATGACTGCCCACCAGTGCACAAAGCAAGGTCCATAAAGACATGGATGAGCGAGTTTGGGGTGGAGAAACTTAACAGTCCTGACTTCAACCCGAAAGAACACCTTTGGGTTTAATTAGAGTGGAGAGTGAGAGCCAGGCCTTCTCGTCCAACATCAGTGCCTGACCTCACAAATGCTCTTCTGGAAGAATGGTCAAACATTCCTATAGACACCCTCCTAAACCTTGTGGATGGCCTTCCCAGAAGAGTTGAAGCTGTTATAGCTGCAAAGGGCGGGGCCAACTCCATATTGAACCCTCCGGACTAAGACTGGGATACCATTAAAGTTCATGTGTGTGTAAAGGCAGGCGTCCCAATACTTTTGACAATATAGTGTATATCCCATAGTTTGTAGATTCTATAACATTCCTTTAGACCAAATAATAAACACTGATTTGGGGTATTTTCACCAAAGAAGTGTAGCAGAATACAGTTTGGCCTAAATGTATGAAGAGAGATTATTTGTTTGCCAAATTTTTTGACAAAAACGCAGAAAAACACTTTTTCCCCCTAAGCTTTCAGCTTTTTTATTTAGTTTATTTATCATAAAAATTAAAAAGCCTTTTAGCCTAAATTTATGAAGAGAGATTATTTATTTGCAAAATTTTATAACAGAAACGAAGAAAAACTAATTTTTTTCATCTAAATGTTTTTTTTTTTTATTTATTTATCAAAAAAAAAAAGCCAGTGGTGATTAAATACATATTAGCCAAAATTCCAAACTTTCAGTTTTTTTTGTTTATCAAAAAAATTAAAAAATCCAGTGGTGAGTAAATATATTTTAGCCTAAATTTATGAAGAGAGATTTTTTATTTGCTAAATTTTATAACAGAAACGAAGAAAAACTAATTTTTTTTATCTAAATGTTTTTTTTTTTATTTATTTATCAAAAAAAAAGCCAGTGGTGATTAAATACATTTTAGCCAAAATTCCAAACTTTCAGTTTTTTTTTGTTTATCAAAAAAATTTAAAAAATCCAGTGGTGAGTAAATACATTTTAGCCTAAATTTATGAAGAGAGATTTTTTATTTGCAAAATTTTATAACAGAAACGAAGAATAAATATTTTTTTTTCTAAATGTTACATTCTTTTATATTTATTTATCAAAAAAAAAAAAAAAAAAAGCCAGTGGTGATCAAATGCATTTTAGCCTAAATTTATGAAGAAAGATTTATTTGCAAAATTATATGACAGAAACTAAGAGAAACACTTTTTTTCTAAACTTTCAGTATTTTTTTTATGTTTATTTATCAAAAAAATTAAAAAAGCCAGTGGTGATTAAATACATTTTAGCCTAAATTTATGAAGAGAGATTTTTTATTTGCAAAACTTTATAACAGAAACAAAGAAAAAATATTTTTTTTCTAAATGTTACATTTTTTTATTTATTTAAATAAAAAAAAAAAGCCAGTGGTGATCAAATGCATTTTAGCCTAAATTTATGAAGAAAGATTTATTTGCAAAATTATATGACAGAAACTAAGAGAAACACTTTTTTTCTAAACTTTCAGTATTTTTTTTATGTTTATTTATCAAAAAAATTAAAAAAGCCAGTAGTGATTAAATACATTTTAGCTTAAATTTATGAAGAGAGATTTTTTATTTGCAAAACTTTATAACAGAAACAAAGAAAAAATATTTTTTTTCTAAATGTTACATTTTTTTATTTATTTAAATTTTAAAAAAAAGCCAGTGGTGATTAAATGCATTTTAGCCTAAATTTATGAACAAAGATTTATTTGCAAAATTTTATGACAGAAACTAAGAAAAACACTTTTTTCTAAACTTAGTTTTTTTTTTTTTTTATTTATCAAAAAAAAAAAGCCAGTGGTGATTAAATACATTTTAGCCAAAATTCCAAACTTTCAGTTTTTTTTGTTTATCAAAAAAAATTAAAAAATCCAGTGGTGAGTAAATACATTTTAGCCTAAATTTATGAAGAGAGATTTTTTATTTGCAAAATTTTATAACAGAAACGAAGAATAAATATTTTTTTTTCTAAATGTTACATTCTTTTATATTTATTTATCAAAAAAAAAAAAAAAAAAAAGCCAGTGGTGATCAAATGCATTTTAGCCTAAATTTATGAAGAAAGATTTATTTGCAAAATTATATGACAGAAACTAAGAGAAACACTTTTTTTCTAAACTTTCAGTATTTTTTTTATGTTTATTTATCAAAAAAATTAAAAAAGCCAGTGGTGATTAAATACATTTTAGCCTAAATTTATGAAGAGAGATTTTTTATTTGCAAAACTTTATAACAGAAACAAAGAAAAAATATTTTTTTTTCTAAATGTTACATTTTTTTATTTATTTAAATAAAAAAAAAAAGCCAGTGGTGATCAAATGCATTTTAGCCTAAATTTATGAAGAAAGATTTATTTGCAAAATTATATGACAGAAACTAAGAGAAACACTTTTTTTCTAAACTTTCAGTATTTTTTTTATGTTTATTTATCAAAAAAATTAAAAAAGCCAGTAGTGATTAAATACATTTTAGCTTAAATTTATGAAGAGAGATTTTTTATTTGCAAAACTTTATAACAGAAACAAAGAAAAAATATTTTTTTTCTAAATGTTACATTTTTTTATTTATTTAAATTAAAAAAAAAAGCCAGTGGTGATTAAATGCATTTTAGCCTAAATTTATGAACAAAGATTTATTTGCAAAATTTTATGACAGAAACTAAGAAAAACACTTTTTTCTAAACTTAGTTTTTTTTTTTTTATTTATCAAAAAAATAAAAAACAACAGTGGTGATTAAATACATTTTAGCCTAAATGTATGAAGAGAGATTATTTATTTGCAAAATTTTATAACAGCAATGAAGAAAAATGATTTTTTTTTTCGAAATGTTACTTTTTTTAAAAATTTATTTATCACAAAAAAAAAAAGAGCCAGTGGTGATTAAATTCATTTTAGCCTAAATTTATGAAAAAATATTTATTTGCAAAATTTTATGACAGAAACTAAGAAAAACACTTTTTTCTAAACTTAGTTTTTTTTTTTTTGTTTATTTATCAAAAAAATAAAAAACAACAGTGGTGATTAAATACATTTTAGCCTAAATGTATGAAGAGAGATTATTTATTTGCAAAATTTTATAACAGCAATGAAGAAAAATTTTTTTTTTTTTCAAAATGTTACTTTTTTTTTAAATTTATTTATCACAAAAAAAAAAAAAAAGAGCCAGTGGTGATTAAATTCATTTTAGCCTAAATTTATGAAAAAAGATTTATTTGCAAAATTTTATGACAGAAACTAAGAAAAACACTTTTTTTTCTAAACTTTCAGTTTTTTTTTTTTGTTTTGTTTATTTATCAAAAAAAAATAAAAAACCCAGTGGTGATTAAATTCATTTTAGCCTAAATTTATGAAGAAAGATTTGCAAAATTTTTCTGACAGAAACAAAGAAAATTTTTCCAATTTTCAATAACAAGCCTTCTTAAAAATTATCCTCTACCTCTTTTTTATTTAGAAAGGTTTTTTTTTTTTTTGGCTACTGTCTGATCTCTAATCACCCATGTCTTCCAGTCACTGGTAATTACTATTTGAACCCAGCGGCTGGGAGGACTGTCAGCTCGCCTCCTTTGAGAGCGGAAAGCTTGCAGAGGAGCCAGCTGGCAGGGCATGCAAATGTGTCCCCTTAGAGACTTAGACAGCAACTCACGCCTGGTCAAAACAGAGACGATAAAAATCCCCAAGCCTCGGGGAACGAAACGGGAACCGGCAGCAAATGGGAACCGCTGCGTAATTTGTGCTGTTTTTTTTTTTTAATTATATAGTCAAAGCGTTACAGAATTCAAATTCAGCGTAAGAAAGCAGCGACTCCGAGGCTGACGGCGGAGATATTTCAATGAGCCCGGACTGGTGAGCCTTGCTGTGGGGAGAGCGCCAAAACATTAAAGACTAATAGGTCTACAACCGTCATAGAGGAATGTGTCTGCACCTTGTGGTACCATGTAGGCTGGGAAGCCTAAGAGCGTAATGTGAATTAAGATAAGAAGAGAGATGGAAAGAATTCTAGAGATGGAAAAAAAAAAAGAAAAAAGCTGTAGAAACAAACAAATAGCCAATTTGGTGCAAGTGCTGGAAAATCTGAGGGCAATAAACTTGCGGGAAATAAAGTATTCCTACCCAAGCAAAGCAATACAACTGAGAATTTACACAATAGTTTGGTTAAAATAACTTGGGTGATTATGAGTGTGCAAATTCTCAAGTACACCAAATCTGAACAACCACCAGACAGTCCGAGGCCAAGGGTCCAAGCCTGGTAGGCTGCTCTCAGCTTGGCTTCCTTCAGAGGTTGCTAGGGGTTCCTACAGCTTTGGATGATTGACCTCCCATTTGATGGTGCCAGCATGGTTCTAACGCCACATGGCAAAGTCAGTGGCACGAAGCCAATGACCTTTCTAGCTATCTGAAGGTGTGGCATTCTCTCCACTGATCACCAATGTAAGGAACATTCTCCCCACTGATCACCAATGTAAGGAACATTCTTCTCACTGATCACCAATGTAAGGAACATTCTTCTCACTGATCACCGATGTAAGGAACATTGTTCTCACTGACCATCAATGTAAGGAACATTCTTCTCACTGATCACCAATGTAAGGAACATTCTTCTCACTGATCACCAATGTAAGGAGCATTCTTCTCACTGATCACCAATGTAAGGAACATTCTTCCCACTGATCACTAATGTAAGAAACATTCTTCCCACTGATCACCAATGTAAGGAGCATTCTTCTCACTGATCACCAATGTAAGGAACATTCTTCTCACTGATCACCAATGTAAGGGACATTCTTCTCACTGATCACCAATGTAAGGAACATTCTTCTCACTGATCACCAATGTAAGGAACATTCTTCTCACTGATCACCAATGTAAGGGACATTCTTCCCACTGATCACCAATGTAAGGAGCATTCTTCTCACTGATCACCAATGTAAGGAGCATTCTTCTCACTGATCACCAATGTAAGGAACGTTCTTCTCACTGATCACCAATGTAAGGAGCATTCTTCTCACTGATCACCAATGTAAGGAACATTCTTCCCACTGATCACCAATGTAAGGGACATTCTTCTCACTGATCACCAATGTAAGGAACATTCTTCCCACTGATCACCAATGTAATGAGAATTCTTCCCACTGACCACCAATGTAAGGAACATTCTTCTCACTGATCACCAATGTAAGGGACATTCTTCTCACTGATCACCAATGTAAGGAGCATTCTTCTTACTGATCACCAATGTAAGGAACATTCTTCTCACTGATCACCAATGTAAGGAACATTCTTCCCACTGATCACCAATGTAAGGAACATTCTTCTCACTGATCACCAATGTAAGGAACATTCTTCCCACTGATCACCAACTTAAGGAGCATTCTTCCCACTGATCACCAATGTAATGAGAATTCTTCCCACTGACCACCAATGTAAGGAACATTCTTCTCACTGGCCACCTGAAAATTCCTGGGCTTGCTCATAGGACTTACAGGACCCATGCATTGCATTGTGGGACAGGGGGAAAAAGCCATGCATGTTCTTCACTTTCACAATGGGTGCCGAAAGCAACTTCACAATGACCAAAGCGGAGCTCACCCCAATGTTGTCCATCTGCCTGCCTAGCCTTAGAACCTACTCATACCCTTCCATGGTTGAAGTGTCACTTTTGGGTGGAGAGCGCTCCTTCAAGGGATGAAATGTTCCTGCAGATACTGAGCCATTGACCAGTAAAATCTGGAAGGGGCGAGCGGCACTGGAGGCAGGGTAAGTGAGCTGTGATAAGTAAATCAATTATTTACGAGCAAGCCATGGAAAGGCGTTAACTGCCGCCGTCTGAGGATGTGTTCTACGTGAGATCTGTAAACAGGCGGATTTTACAAGGTACCCAGCGAATCATCAATCATGGAGAGCCCTCCGCCACAAGCCGCCCGTCTGGATGACAATCTGCCATTCACTGCCGGTGAACAGGTGCTATTCATTAGCGGGGGGCCTTTCCGTTTAAATACAAAGAACGTTGTGTGGCAGCGGCACTGCCCCGGTATGTCCCCCCCCCCACTGTCTATTACTCACTTTATAAAAAGCAAAAGATTTCAAAAGCCCGACTTATGAATATATTCGATGTCAGGAGTCAGCGACCTTTCCCACACTGAGCGCCATGTTGAGCGTTAGACAACCGGCGTGCCAGTGATCAACACCATACCGTAATCTTTGCCGGTTTTCTGTCTTTGTACTCAGAGCTGTGCTGCTAATGGCAAGTAAAAGTGAAACTTTTGTCAAGAATTAACCCCTTCCATACCGGGCACTTTCACCCGGTTCCTGCCCAGGCCAATGTTCAGCTTTCAGCGCTGTCACACTTTGAATGACAATTGCGCGGTCATGTAACACTGTACCCAAACAAAATTTGTATCATTTGTGATTGGAGGAGGTGTGTGCCAGAGGCAGGCTGTGATTGGTCAGGGAGATGTGTGTCAATGGCCGGCGATGATTGGGAGGGGGTGTGTGTGAGAAGCAGGCTGTGATTGGTCAGGGAGATGTGTGCCAGAGGCAGGCGGTGATTGGGAGGGGGTGTGTGCCAGAGGCAGGCTGTGATTGGGAGGGGGTGTGTGCCAGAGGCAGGCTGTGATTGGGAGGGGGTGTGTGCCAGAGGCAGGCTGTGATTGGGAGGGGGTGTGTGCCAGAGGCAGGCTGTGATTGGGGGGGGGGTGTGTGTCAAAGGCAGGCTGTGATTGGGAGGAGGTGTGTGTCAAAGGCAGGCTGTGATTGGGAGGGGGTGTGTGCCAGAGGCAGGCTGTGATTGGGAGGGGGTGTGTGCCAGAGGCAGGCTGTGATTGGGAGGGGGTGTGTGCCAGAGGCAGGCTGTGATTGGGAGGGGGTGTGTGCCAGAGGCAGGCTGTGATTGGGAGGGGGTGTGTGTCAAAGGCAGGCTGTGATTGGGAGGGGGTGTGTGCCAGAGACAGGCTGTGATTGGGAGGGGCTTTGTGTCAGAGGCAGGCTGTGATTGGTCAGGGAGATGTGTGCCAGAGACAGGCTGTGATTGGGAGGGGGTGTGTGCCAGAGGCAGGCTGTGATTGGGAGGGGGTGTGTGTCAAAGGCAGGCTGTGATTGGGAGGGGCTTTGTGTCAGAGGCAGGCTGTGATTGGTCAGGGAGATGTGTGCCAGAGACAGGCTGTGATTGGGAGGGGGTGTGTGCCAGAGGCAGGCTGTGATTGGGAGGGGTATGTGCCAGAGGCAGGCTGTGATTGGGAGGGGGTGTGTGTCAAAGGCAGGCTGTGATTGGGAGGGGGTGTGTGTCAAAGGCAGGCTGTGATTGGGAGGGGGTGTGTGCCAGAGGCAGGCTGTGATTGGGAGGGGGTGTGTGCCAGAGGCAGGCTGTGATTGGGAGGGGGTGTGTGTCAAAGGCAGGCTGTGATTGGGAGGGGGTGTGTGCCAGAGACAGGCTGTGATTGGGAGGGGCTTTGTGTCAGAGGCAGGCTGTGATTGGTCAGGGAGATGTGTGCCAGAGACAGGCTGTGATTGGGAGGACGTGTGCCAGAGACAGGCTGTGATTGGGAGGGGGTGTGTGCCAGAGACAGGCTGTGATTGGGAGGATGTGTGCCAGAGACAGGCTGTGATTGGGAGGATGTGTGCGCCAAAGGCAGGCTGTGTGTCTGCACAGTGTCCTGTACCTCTGAATAGCCAGCCAAAAGATGAAAACTGACCACACCAACACAGATCAGCTTCTGCGCTTTGTGTGGTCAGTGTAGAAGAATTAAAGTAAAAGATTAGAGATGTGTGCCCGAGGCAGGCTGTGGTTGGGAGGAGGAGGTGTGCCCGAGGCAGGCTGTGATTGGGAGGAGGAGGTGTGCCCGAGACAGGCTGTGAATGGGAGGGGGTGTGTGCCAGAGGCAGGCTGTGATTGGGAGGGGGTATGTGCCAGAGGCAGGCTGTGATTGGGAGGAGGAGGTGTGTGTCAGAGGCAGGCTGTGATTGGGAGGGGGTGTGTGTCAGAGGCAGGCTGTGATTGGGAGAAGGAGGTGTGTGTCAGATGCAGGCTGTGATTGGGAGGGGGTATGTGCCAAAGGCAGGCTGTGATTGGGAGGGGTGTGTGTCAGAGGCAGGCTGTGATTGGGAGGGGTGTGTGTCAGAGGCAGGCTGTGATTGGGAGGGGTGTGTGTCAGAGGCAGGCTGTGATTGGGAGGGGTGTGTGTCAGAGGCAGGCTGTGATTGGGAGGGGGTGTGTGTCAGAGGCAGGCTGTGATTGGGAGAAGGAGGTGTGTGTCAGATGCAGGCTGTGATTGGGAGGGGGTGTGTGTCAAAGGCAGGCTGTGATTGGGAGGGGGTGTGTGTCAAAGGCAGGCTGTGATTGGGAGGGGGTGTGTGCCAGAGGCAGGCTGTGATTGGGAGGGGGTGTGTGCCAGAGGCAGGCTGTGATTGGGAGGGGGTGTGTGTCAAAGGCAGGCTGTGATTGGGAGGGGGTGTGTGCCAGAGACAGGCTGTGATTGGGAGGGGCTTTGTGTCAGAGGCAGGCTGTGATTGGTCAGGGAGATGTGTGCCAGAGACAGGCTGTGATTGGGAGGACGTGTGCCAGAGACAGGCTGTGATTGGGAGGGGGTGTGTGCCAGAGACAGGCTGTGATTGGGAGGATGTGTGCCAGAGACAGGCTGTGATTGGGAGGATGTGTGCGCCAAAGGCAGGCTGTGTGTCTGCACAGTGTCCTGTACCTCTGAATAGCCAGCCAAAAGATGAAAACTGACCACACCAACACAGATCAGCTTCTGCGCTTTGTGTGGTCAGTGTAGAAGAATTAAAGTAAAAGATTAGAGATGTGTGCCCGAGGCAGGCTGTGGTTGGGAGGAGGAGGTGTGCCCGAGGCAGGCTGTGATTGGGAGGAGGAGGTGTGCCCGAGACAGGCTGTGAATGGGAGGGGGTGTGTGCCAGAGGCAGGCTGTGATTGGGAGGGGGTATGTGCCAGAGGCAGGCTGTGATTGGGAGGAGGAGGTGTGTGTCAGAGGCAGGCTGTGATTGGGAGGGGGTGTGTGTCAGAGGCAGGCTGTGATTGGGAGAAGGAGGTGTGTGTCAGATGCAGGCTGTGATTGGGAGGGGGTATGTGCCAAAGGCAGGCTGTGATTGGGAGGGGTGTGTGTCAGAGGCAGGCTGTGATTGGGAGGGGTGTGTGTCAGAGGCAGGCTGTGATTGGGAGGGGTGTGTGTCAGAGGCAGGCTGTGATTGGGAGGGGTGTGTGTCAGAGGCAGGCTGTGATTGGGAGGGGGTGTGTGTCAGAGGCAGGCTGTGATTGGGAGAAGGAGGTGTGTGTCAGATGCAGGCTGTGATTGGGAGGGGGTATGTGCCAAAGGCAGGCTGTGATTGGGAGGGGTGTGTGTCAGAGGCAGGCTGTGATTGGGAGGGGGTGTGTGCCAGAGACGGGCTGTGATTGGGAGGAGGAGGTGGGTGTCAGAGGCAGGTGGACGATTGGGAGGGGGTGTGTGCCAGAGACAGGCTGTGATTGGGAGGGGGTGTGTGCCAGGGACAGGCTGTGATTGGGAGGACGTATGCCAGAGACAGGCTGTGATTGGGAGGAGGAGGTGTGTGTCAGAGGCAGGCTGTGATTGGGAGGGGGTGTGTGCCAGAGACAGGCTGTGATTGGGAGGACGTGTGCCAGAGACAGGCTGTGATTGGGAGGAGGTGTGTGCCAAAGGCAGGCTGTGTGTCTGCACAGTGTCCTGTACCCCTGAATAGCCAGCCAAAAGATGAAAACTGACCACGCCAACACAGATCAGCTTCTGCGCTTTGTGTGGTCAGTGTAGAAGAATTAAAGTAAAAGTCCATCCTAAAACTAAAATCCCTGCATCTACAGACATCCACGATCTAACTCTAACCTATCTAACCCTGCAAAGAATAAATCAGTATTTACACCTTTTCTGCAGCCGATCCTACCCGATCCCACACTGAGCTGTCAGCCGCGGCTTCTCTGTAGCCCCATAGTAAGTCTATGGGTGACGTCACTCCCCATTCATTTCACAGCAGTTGTCGGCTGTGTCCTCTGCAGAGCTTCCGCCGCTGGAGATCGGGTCGGATCAGTTTCAGAAAAGGTATGTATACTCATTTCTTCTTTACAGGGCTAGATAGGTTAGTCTTAGAATGTGGATGTTTGTAGATGCAAGGATTTTAGTTTTAGGATGGACTTTAAGAAAGGTGACTGGCACAACCAACCAGGTAAAATGAAAATGATAGAGATTATGATTTATAAAATACACATACGTGACCACACATAGCAAAAAATAAAAATTTAACTTCAAATTTAAAGGGGACTCAATGGGGTTTTGCCTAAAAGAAAACGCTAAGAACTGCTTTCATACAATAACATGTCATCGCTCAGAGTAGCTAGAACGTATCTTTGAAGTCCGGTGCAGTGAAATGATTTGTGCCTGCTGTTGGGTTACCACATTTCCTTTTAATAAAGGACATAACATGAGTTCATACGAAGCGTCAAAGCAGAAGGTTTTTAATACCGCACCGCTGCTGTGCCAACCCGAAATATTACATCCGTTTTTTACATTTGCTACAAAAAAGGTGCCAAAGAATTACTTTTTTGCTTGGAAAGAATTTAGTTGTAACCACATAAGGAAAGATCTTTAGCCCATAAAACGGAGGCAGCTTTAGGGGATGAGATTTGGCTACAAAAGCATTACTTGGACCTGTCTACTGTGACCCCCCCCCCCGGCGGTAAAACCACTTTACACCGGTGATCTTTAGACACCGACCCAACACCATGGACGATCTCTAGACTCCAACCCAACACTATGGATGACCTATAGACTCCAACCCAATACTATGGCTGATCTATACTCCAACCCAACACTATGGATGATCTATAGACTCCAACCCAACACTATGGATGATCTATACTCCAACCCAACACTATGGATGACCCATAAAACACTGACCCAACACTATGGCTGATCTATAGTCACTGACCCAACACTGTGGATGATCTATAGACTCCAGCCCAACACTATGGATGATCTATAGACTGCAACCCAACACTATGGATGATCTATAGACTCCAACCCAACACTATGGATGATCTATACTCCAACCCAACGCTATGGATGACTCATAAAACACCGACCCAACACTATGGATGATCTATAGACTCCAGCCCAACACTATGGATGATCTATAGACTCCAACCCAACACTATGGATGATCTATATTCCAACCCAACGCTATGGATGACTCATAAAACACTGACCCAACACTATGGATGATCCATAGACACCGACCCAACACTATGAATGATCTATAGACTCCAGCCCAACACTATGGATGATCTATAGACTAAGACACAACACTATGGATGATCTATAGACTCCAACCCAACACTATGGATGATCTATAGACTCCAACCCAACACTATGGATGATCCATAAACTCCAACCCCACACTATGGATGACCCATAAAACACTGACCCAACACTATGGATGTTGGATGATGGGTCAGTGTCTATAGATCATCCATAATGTTGGGTCAGTGTCTATAGATCATCCATAGTGTTGGGTCAGTGTCTATAGATCATCCATAGTGTTGGGTCAGTGTCTATAGATTATCCATAGTGTTGGGTCAGTAACTATAGATCATCCATAGTGTTGGATCAGTGACTATGGATCATCCATATTGCTGGGTCAGTGACTATGGATCATCCATAGTGTTGGGTCAGTGACTATGGATCATCCATATTGCTGGGTCAGTGACTATGGATCATCCATAGTGTTAAGTCGGAGTCTATAGATCATCCACAGTGTTATGTCAGTGTCTATGGATCATCCATAGTGTTGGGTCGGTGTCTATGGATCATGGGCCGAATGTGCTCCTTACTGATAGTTAAATAGATCATTGGTGTCAATGGTTACACATTAGAGAGGCAGAAGTTGCTTGTTGATCAAGGAACACCTACCAACCTTTGTACCTTTTCCACCGAACAAGGTTTGAGAAAAGCAACCCGAACACAACTGGGGGTCATTTTTGGCACAAAGCATTGCGGCCGCAGCACATGTGCAGCTTTGAGTGGTTGCATGTCCCTGATTAGGTGGACGGTTGGGGGCCGTGTCTCAGCCACCTGCTTTTTCTGCCCCCCTGGGCACTCTTGTTAACAGAACTCTATCTTGAACTCATATGGTCCCAGCTGGGATCCCAATGACTATTTATTTAGCTGCAGCTGCTTCAGAGAATCAATAGGGCAATTACCACAGGTCAGCACCCCTGATGTCTATCGGTTGCAAACCAACGTATCAGCAAAACCTATTAAATAAGCAGCAAACATCTTAAATTCAAACTGCCCCATAAGAGTTAATAAACGGCATTGTATTAGCCTGAGAGGACCCCCCCCCCCCCCCCATTCACATCTCACATGCACACACAGCCCCTGCAAAGCACACATGCATGCCTGAGTGGGAAGACATATTTTCCAGATGGTCTGGCAATTGAAAAGCAGGAAATTCAGCCTGATCGAAACACAGGCAACTCCTAATGACTCCGACCGGCCGAGGTGAGGAATACCAATGCACTTGACTTGGAAAGGCTATGTCAAGATAAGGATTCCAAAGGATGGACTGATTCCTCCCCATGCCCTCCATCCTCCCCTCCATCCCCCCCCCATCCTTCATACTCCCCCCATCCTCCATACCCCCCTCCATACCTCTCCATCCTCCATACCCCCCTATACCTCTCCTTCCTCCATACCCCCCCTCCATACCTCTCCATCCTCCATAACCCCCTCCATACCTCTCCATCCTCCATACCCACCCCCCCATACCTCTCCATCCTCCATACCCCCTCCATACCTCTCCATCCTCAATACCCCCCCTATACCTCGCCATCCTCCATACCCCCCCATACCTCTCCATCCTCCATAACCCCCTCCATACCTCTCCATCCTCCATAACCACCCCCCCATACCTCTCCATCCTCCATACCCCCTCCATACCTCTCCATCCTCAATACCCCCTATACCTCGCCATCCTCCATACCCCTCCATACCTCTCCATCCTCATACCCCCCCCCTATACCTCGCCATCCTCCATACCCCCCCATACCTCTCCATCCTCCATAGCCCCCTCCATACCTCTCCATCCTCCATACCTCTCCATCCTTCATACCCCCCCATACCTCTCCATCCTCCATACCCCCCTCCATACCTCTCCATCCTCCATAGCCCCCTCCATACCTCTCCATCCTCCATACCTCTCCATCCTCCATACCCCCCCATACCTCTCCATCCTCCATACCCCCTTCCATACCTCTCCAACCTCCATACCCACCTCCATACCTCTCCATCCTCCATACCCACCTCCATACCTCTCCATCCTCCATACCTCTCCATCCTCCATACCCCCCTCCATAACTCTCCATCCTCCATAACTCTCCATCCTCCATACCTCTCCATCCTCCATACCCCCCTCCATAACTCTCCATCCTCCATACCTCTCCATCCTCCATACCTCTCCATCCTCCAAACCCCCCTCCATAACTCAATCCTCTATACCCCCTACATACCTCTCCAACCTTCAAACCCCCCTCCATACCTCCACATCCTCTATACCCCCCTCCATAACTCTCCATCCTCCATACCCCCCCTCCATACCTCTCCAACCTCCATACCCCCCTCCATACCTCTCCATCTTCCATATCCCCTTCATAACTCTCCATCCTCCATACCCCCCTCCATCCTTCATACCCCCCCTCCATACCTCTCCATCATCCATACCTCTCCATTCTCCATACCCCCTCCATAACTCTACATCCTCCATACCCCCTCCATACCTCTCCATCCTCCATAACCCCTCCATACCTCTCCAACTTCCATACCCACCTCCATACCTCTCCATCCTTCATACCCCCCTCCATAACTCTCCATCCTCCATAACTCTCCACCCCCATACCCCCCTTCATACCTCTCCATCCTCCACACCCCCCTCCATAACTCTCTATCCTCCATACCTCCCTCCATCCTCTCCATCCTCCATACCCCCTCCATACCTCTCCATCCTCCATACCTCCCTCCATACCTCTCCATACCTCTCCATCCTCCATACTCCTATCCATACCTCTCCATCCTTCATACCTCTCCATCCTCCACACCCCCCTCCATAACTCTCCATCCTTCATACCCCCTCCATCCTCCATACCCCCTCCATACCTCTCCATCCTCCATACCCCCTCTATACCACTCCATTTTCCATAACCCCTCCATACCTCTCCATCCTCCATACCCCCTCCATAACTCTCCATCCTCCATACCTCTCCAACCTCCATACCCCCCTCCATACCTCTCCATCCTCCATACCCCCTTCATAACTCTCCATCCTCCATACCCCCCTCCATCCTTCATACCCCCCCCCCTCCATACCTCTCCATCCTCCATACCTCTCCATTCTCCATACCCCCTCCATAACTCTACATCCTCCATACCCCCTCCATACCTCTCCATCCTCCATAACCCCTCCATACCTCTCCAACTTCCATACCCACCTCCATACCTCTCCATCCTTCATACCCCCCTCCATAACTCTCCATCCTCCATAACTCTCCACCCCCATACCCCCCTTCATACCTCTCCATCCTCCACACCCCCCTCCATAACTCTCTATCCTCCATACCTCCCTCCATACCTCTCCATCCTCCATACCCCCTCCATACCTCTCCATCCTCCATACCCCCCTCCATACCTCTCCATCCTCCATACTCCTATCCATACCTCTCCATCCTTCATACCTCTCCATCCTCCACACCCCCCTCCATAACTCTCCATCCTTCATACCCCCTCCATCCTCCATACCCCCTCCATACCTCTCCATCCTCCATACCCCCTCTATACCACTCCATTTTCCATAACCCCTCCATACCTCTCCATCCTCCATACCCCCTCCATAACTCTCCATCCTCCATACCTCTCCATACTCCATACCCCCCTCCATACCTCTCCATCCTCCATACCCCCCTCCATAACTCTCCATCCTCCATACCCCCCTCCATACCTCTCCATCCTCCACCCCCCTCCAATGATATAGAGAACATGGACTGCTTAGAATCCTGGCAGTGGCTACATTGTGGTTTTTTATTAGAGCTCCCAATATTTTTCATGGAATTCATGAAAGTTTTATGCTCACTAAACAGTCATTAAAATGTTTCCAACATTTCCCGATTCGGGGCCTGAGAAGAAATTTTTCCACAGAAGTGAAAGTCGGCAATAGAGGGGAAAAAAATGTGATTTACTTGTAGAGAAAATCTCTCTGTATAAGCAGACGGCCGGCGAATCATATTTTTCTTCAATCCATAGTGGACTACAAAGGAATTACAGTGCAGATAACGAGCCAAACCCAACGATCAGCCCGCAGGGAAAGAATCGATATCACAGGATAATCGTTCAATATGATTTATTATCTGGGCAGAAATAAAATAAAACAGTCCTGCAAACTCTGTCATCATTAACCCTTTCACTGCCAGAGCCATACGGTACTTAAAAATCTCCATAACCGACGCTTTAAAACTTTTTACAGGTTACTAGTTTAGAGTTACAGAGGGGGGTCGGAGTACGGAGGGGGAAAGGAGCACAGAGCGGGAAAGGAGCACGGAGGGGGACAGGAGCACAGAGGGGGACAGGAGCACGGAGGGGGAAAGGAGCACGGAGGGGGACAGGAGCACGGAGGGGGAAAGGAGCACGGAGGGGGAAAGGAGCACGGAGGTGGACAGGAGCACGGAGGGGGACAGGAGCACAGAGGCGGACCGGAGCATGGAGGGGGACAGGAGCACGGAGGGGGACAGGAGCACGGAGGGGGAAAGGAGCACGGAGGGGGACAGGAGCACGGAGGGGGAAAGGAGCACGGAGGGGGAAAGGAGCACAGAGGGGGAAAGGAGCACAGAGGGGGACAGGAGCACAGAGGGGGACAGGAGCACGGAGGGGGAAAGGAGCACGGAGGGGGAAAGGAGCACGGAGGTGGACAGGAGCACGGAGGGGGACAGGAGCACAGAGGGGGACAGGAGCAAGGAGGGGGGCAGGAGCACGGAGGGGGAAAGGAGCACGGAGGGGGAAAGGAGCACAGAGGGGTACAGGAGCACAGAGGGGGACAAGAGCACGGAGGGGGGAAAGGAGCACGGAGGGGGAAAGGAGCACGGAGGTGGACAGGAGCACAGAGGGGGACAGGAGCAAGGAGGGGGGCAGGAGCACGGAGGGGGAAAGGAGCACGGAGGGGGAAAGGAGCACAGAGGGGAGCCGGAGCACGGAGGAGGACAGGAGCATGGAGGGGGGCAAGAGCACGGGGGAAAGGAGCACGGAGGGGGACAGGAACACGGAGGGGGAAAGGAGCACGGAGCGGGACAGAAGCATGGAGGGGGAAAGGAGCATGGAGGGGGACAGGAGCACGGAGGGGGAAAGGAGTACAGAGGAGGAAAGGAGCACAGAGGGAGAAAGGAGCACGGAGTGGGGCTGGAGCACGGAGAGGGAAAGGAGCATGGAGGGGGACAGGAGCACAGAGGGGGACCGGAGCAAGGAGGGGGCAGGAGCACAGAGGGGGAAAGGAGCACGGAGGAGGAAAGGAGCACGGAGGGGGGCCGAAGCAAGGAGGAGGACAGGAGCACGGAGGGGGGCAAGAGCACGGAGGGGGAAAGGAGCATGGAGGGGGACAGGAACACGGAGGGGGAAAGGAGCATGGAGGGGGAAAGGAGCACGGAGGGGGAAAGGAGCACAGAGTGGGGCTGGAGCACGGAGGGGGAAGGGAGCATTGAGGGGGGGGCGGAAAACGGAGGGTCCCCCACCCAATTCATACCAGGCCCATCGTGATTTTAATATCTTCTTTAAAAAATGGCGTGGGGTCTTCCTCAAAATCGATACCAGACCCTTATCCCAGCATGCAGCTTGGCAGGCCAGGAAAGGGGGGGGTATGTGAGAATCCCCTCCCCCCTAAAGTATACCAGGCCACATGCCCTCAACATGGGGGGCTGCTTTGGGACAGCCTCCTCAAGGCACCTTGTCCTCATGTTGATGGGGAGAAGGGCCTCTTCCCAACAACCCTGGCTGGTGGTTGTGGGGGGGTCTGCAGGTGGGGGGCTTATCGGAATCTAGAAACCCCCAGATCCCGCCCCCCCCCCCCTTTGTGAATAAGCACCTCTACTCATTCACCAAAAAAAGTGTCAAAAAGACATAAAAACACAGAGACAGTTTTTGACAATTCCTTTAAAAAAAACAAAAAAAATGTCCCCAGAAGTAAATCCAGTGTCAATCACGATGAACGTCTCTGGCTCCCGCCTTCTGCCAGCTCTGCCATCAGACAGTTCTTAAATACGGTAGCTAAGGGGTGGGGCCACCCGATGACGTAACCAGGTGACCCTCACCCCCCCCCCCCAGTGATGTCATTGACCGGTTCATGCTGGGTGGATGATGTCACAAGGGGGCGGGGTCACCCTGGCCCAAAAGCCCCACCTGCCCCAAAGCAAGCCCCCATATTGAGGGCATGTGGCCGGGTATGGTTCAGTTCCCCCCCTTTCCTGGTCTACTGGGTTGCATGCTCGGATAAGGGTCTTGGATAAGAGTCTGGTATGGATTCGGAGGGGGGCCCCCACGCTGTTTTTTCCTCAAACTTTATTGCTTAATTCTTTGGTTTACATTCATCTGTAGTGCCAGCAATGAGGCAGCCCAAGGCTAGGTCCACACCTATGCATGTTGTGGTTGATGCGTTTTCCCAGTGTGTTTTGTGTTTTTTTTTTTTTTTTCCGTTTTTTTTTCCGGTAGGTTTGCACCTATGCAGGTTGTGCTTGATGCGTTTTGCCGGTGCTTTTTGTGTTTTTTTTATGCGTTTTTTTCATGCTTTTATTTTTTGCTAAGTTCCCACCAATGCAGGCTGTGGTTGATGCATTTTCCCAGTGCGTTTTGTTTTTGTTTTTCTATGTGTTTTTTCATGTTTTTTTTTTTTTTTTTGGCTAGGTTTTACGGTTGATGCGTTTTGCCAGTGTGTTTTGTGTTTTTTTTAATGCTTTTTTTAATGCTTTTTTTGGGGGCTAGGTTCACACCTATGCAGGTTGCGGTTGATGCATTTTCCCAGAGCGTTTTTTTTATGTGTTTTTTCATGTATTTTTTTTTTTTTAGGCTAGGTTCCCACCAATGCAGGTTGCCTTTGATGCATTTTCCCAGTGCGTTTTGGGGTGTTTTTTTAATGCGTTTTTTCATGGGTTTTTTTTTGGCTAGGTTCACACATATGTAGGTTGCGGTTAATACGTTTTTGTGGCACGTTCTGTGGTTTTTTTTTTCTTTTTAAGGCATGTCCTCTGTCAGCGGTCACGAGGACGGAATGTTTTCACTTTGAACATCAGAAAAACATGTTGGAAAACAAACAAAACATATAATTTGCTGGATGACAAATCACACAAACATCCCCGCTACGCAGGGGGGGCTTCGGCGGCTTAGGACAGCGGGCCAAATAGAGTACTCGCCCTCCCCCCCCCCCCAAGTGACATCAGTAGCGGCCTGACACCCGCCACACCGGCCACTAACTGACCTATTAAGGCTGACGGGTGCAGAGGGAGAATGGAGCCTCGGTGGGCAGAAGAGCTGTCAATCAAATCCCAGCTCCCCAATGTACAACTTCATTTACCCATCATCTAATAGCAACCGCCGCTCCCCCCCCTGAAGGTACGGAGGGCGGCCGGCCGGTTCAACGCACAAAAAGTTCTCACTAACCCTGAAAAAAACCTCGAAACGGAACGCAGAGGAGCGAAGGAGAGAAGCCGCCAGGCTGCTCCATGAAGTCCCTATCTGGGGATATTTATAGTTCCTAAATGCTTTGAAGTGCATGATTAATTCAACGCTCTGGCGCGGTCATAGCCAACGAGATCGCGGCGTGCGATAGAAGCAGACGGATGTGCGCGCTTCCAGCGTGACATCTCGGCCTCGGCTCTCATTAAAAAAGCTGCCAAAAAAAAAGAAAGAAGACGTTTTCCACGTTTGGGAGCGGGCGCTTATCGGCGGAGGACTTCACAAACATGGCGGACACAACAAACCCGTTTTATATATATATATATATATATATATATATATATATATATATATATATATATATGTAATGATTAGCAATAAATTGATCGCTAAATTATTTTTAGAGATAAAGTTGAGTCAACCAAGAAACACAACAGACCATCGGCAAAATCTTAGAAATCCGTCTGGCTTTAGTGCGACGAATGGCGGCACTTGTACGTACGTGACAGCGCATAGAAACCTGCCGAGCGGCCGCCAGCGGCGGAGTTTTTACACCCAATCGGAGAAGTTGAAGAATTCACGGGAAACGTATTTAAAGGATTACTTTCGGATTGAGCCACTCCGTCGCACGTGGGATTTGACAGTTTTCCAAATCACGTGACGAGTCGCACCCCCCCCCCCACCACCGGCAATGGAACCCTTTATGTCCAGGGCTGTCTTTAACACGGGGGCAAAAGGGGCAGCTGCCCCAGGGTCCAGCCCGAAGCAGCTGCTCCTTGAGCCCCCCACTGCCCATAAATACTTGATAAGTGGATTCGGGAGGGCCCAAGAAAGTGTTTGCCCCGGGGTCCAATCCATTGGTGTGCGCAGCTTATTGCGTTAGGGCATGCGTCCCAGAGCACAAACGCACATGCGTGGATATCAGCAGAGGATGGTGTCAGTAGAGCAAAGATTGGTGTCAGTAGGGCAGAGGACGGTGTCAGTGGTTTTTTTTTTTTTTTTATTATTATTTTTACTATATTTTTAAAAATATTTTATAATTGTTTTAGTAGCCCCTTCATAGGGCTTTGGTTAAATATGAAGGGTCCTCTAAACAGACCCCTGATGCCTCATATTTGAGACAGAGATTCCCCAGACCCTTTCTCTGCAGCCTGCAGTAAACATAGTATACTATGCTTCTGTTGAGAATGAAAACAGAAGCGATCAGCACAGATCAATCACTGTGTGCATTCAGAAAAGGAAGGGGCCGGTTAATGAAATATTTACCAGCCCCTTCCCCTACTCCTGAGAGTTTAGGAGGAAAGCTGGCAGCACTGCAAGAGGGATACGGGAAGAAGGGGGAATTGGCACCGCATGGGGTGATTAGGGTGTGCCCAGGCACGCCCAGCACACCCTGTGCGCACACCTACGGTCCAATCAATATTAAAGACGGCCCTGTTCATATCGCCGCAAACTCATGTTGCAGCGATTTATGAAAAAGGTTCCTGCACTACTTTTTTTTTACTGATTTCATTGCAACTTGTATAGACTTCCATTGAATGAAGTGGCAAGACGCAATGAAATCGGCAAGTGCAAATCGCACTTATGAACGGGGGCTTCAAGGAGAAGTCCAGCCAAAGCTGGTTTGGCTGGGCTTCTCCTTTGGATCAGGGGAATGAAGTTCGTTTTGCACTCCTGTGACCCGTTTTCAGCAGACAGCGGTATGAAGTCCGCTCTCTGCTGACCTCACCAAGATCAGTCCAGGCACCGTGTCATCCCGACAATAAAGTCTGGATCTACCAGGTGCCTGAACTGACACCCGTCTCAGCCTCTGAGCGAGCCAATGAGAGCATGAGAAGGCCACTCCGCCCTCTTCCACAGCTCAGCACTCCAATGAGCGTGGAGGGAGATGAGCAGAGAGCTGACAGTCTACCAGGGAGGTGCGGCGAGGTGATTGGCTGGTGAGGCACTGGCTGGAATCAGAGCCAGATACACGCGCCGCCATCGTTAGAGCGAGAGCAATAATTCTAGCACTAGATCTCCAATGTAACTCTAAACATGTAACCTGTAAAAATGTTTAAAGCGACGCCTATGGAGATTTGTAAGTACTGAAGTTTGTCGCCATTCCACGAGCGTGCGCAATTTTAAAGCGTGACATGTTAGGTATCTATTTACTCGGCGTAACATCATCTTTCACATCATACAAAAAAAACAGGTTTATATTTACTCTTTTTTTTTTAATTTTTTTTTTTATATTCATGAAACAAGTTTTTTTCCCGAAAAAAAACGCGTTTGAAAAATTGCTGCGCAAATAAAGTGTAACATAAAAAGTTGCAATGACCACCATTTCATTCCCTAGGGTCTCCGCTAAAAAAAAAATTATATATATATGATGTTTGGGGGTTCTGAGTAATTTTCTAGCAAAAAAAATATGATTTTTATATGTAGGAGAGACGTGTTGGAATTGGCCTGGGTGGCAAAGGGTTAATTACCATAAGTAAGTAATCTACAAATAATTATTATATATTGTTTTTATTGTTTTTAAGGTAATTTACTATATTTTCAAAAACTGTACTCAAGCAGGTGGCTTTACTGAAATTTGAAGTTATAACTTCCAACCAGTAATTTCACAGTAAATAGATACATAATAAATTATTATGTTATAACATAAAGCATAATAATATAGGATTTAGCTTGTAACTTTTCAGCATCAGAAGATTCTCATTCTCCCTCTTAACTGTGTGAGAAAAACATGGGATTATGGGTAAATCTTATACATACAAACCTATGCTTTTTCCTTCTAGTTAAGAGCTCTGGGCTGGAAGGGAGTCTTTGTCTTATAGACACACGCCCCCTTCTATGACACTGCAGTGAGAGGAGAGCCTCCACTGCAGCATTTTTATTGGACAGCTTGTTCCAATGGTGCTTTACCATTGGTCCAAGGCTCCAAGCTGTCCATTGAGCTCAGCAGTGGCGGTGCGTCCATAAGGGCGCACGGGCACCGCCCCCTTTCTCCAGCCACCCCTCTATGCCCAATGGATAGATTCACGCATTGCACGAATCTATCTATGGCTGCCGCTTCCACCCCCCTATTCAGGCGTCCAGGCCCTGTTTCGGAGCGCCGGGCGCCTGAATCACAGCGGCGGGGTATTTTTTTTTTTGGAGCACCTGATTAGAGCCATAGGCTCTAATAGGTGTCAAAAATGGTGACTCGCTTTCCTAACACTGAACTGCCTCTCCGCCAATCAGGTGCTCGGGTCTGTTACCTGTCACCTGATTGGCTGAAACAAAAGGCACCGCTATTGGATGCCTATCATCATGAGGAGAGGATGGGAGATGAGGACAGCAGGAGACGCATGAAGGACCCCGCTCATCGACATCACCCGCTGCACCACCAAGACAGGGTAAATGCCGGACAGACGGCGAGTGGGCGGGGGTCACACTGGCGGCATTCAAGGGCACACTGGCAGCATATGATGGGAACACTGGCAGCATTTGATGGGCACACTGGCAGCATTTGTGCACACTGGCAGCATTTGATGGGCACACTGGCAGCATTTGGGCACACTATCAGTGTTTGATGGGCACAGTGGCAGCGCTTGATGGCACAGTGGCTGCAATTGATGAGCACAGTGGCAGTGTTTGATGGGCACAGTGGCAGCGTTTGATGGACACAGTGGCAGCATTTGATGGCACAGTGGCAGCGTTTGATGGCACAGTGGCAGCCTTTGATGGGCACAGTGGCAGCATTTTATGGCACAGTGGCTCCAATTGATGGGCACAGTGGCAGGGTTTGATGGGCACAGTGGCAGCATTTTATGGCTCAGTGGCTGCAATTGATGGGCACAGTGGCAGGGTTTGATGGGCACAGTGGCAGCATTTGATGGCACAGTGGCAGCGTTTAATGGGCACAGTGGCAGCATTTTATGGCACAGCGGCTGCAATTGATGGGCACAGTGGCAGGGTTTGATGGGCACAGTGGCAGCATTTTATGGCACAGTGGCTGCAATTGATGGGCACAGTGGCAGGGTTTGATGGGCACAGTGGCAGCATTTGATGGCACAGTGGCAGCGTTTAATGGGCACAGTGGCAGCATTTTATGGCACAGCGGCTGCAATTGATGGGCACAGTGGCAGGGTTTGATGGGCACAGTGGCAGCATTTGATGGCACAGTGGCAGCTTTTGATGGGCACAGTGGCAGCGTTTGATGCCACAGTGGCTGTAATTTATTTTTTTTTTTTTCAAAAATGTTTTGCGCCCCCCCAAAAATTTTGAGCACCAACCACCACTGGAGCTCAGTGTCTTTTTCAAGAAGTGAGGAGAGGCACTGTGACCTCATCCTCTCAGTCTGATGCAAACAGAGTGTGCCAGCTTGTATTTAAACTGGCCGCTCTGTATGTAGCTTCTGACAGGCTGAGCAAGAAGCCCCCTATCTCCGCAACTATAGGTGGCAGGATCGGTAGTGGGGTAGGACTTCCGCTACCTACCCCCCAAATTTGGGATCTCTGTGACCCCAGGTCGCCGAGCTACAACTCTCAAAGCTCCATCTTTTTTTACATTTTATGTTCATGGCAGGTGAGGCTCTGCCTTACCTGCCTCCCCTGATTGCACGTCCCTGCTATGTACAGCTCTCTGCTCATGGAACTCTGAAAACCTGTGATCGGCGGTGTTCGATCGCTCAGTTTTCAGTGCAGAGGCGCCGGGGCGCGTGCGGGGGGGGGGGGGGTTGGGTCGGGGGGACAGATGCAGCATCCACCTAGGTAAATATGACTCTGAAATAAAAAAGAAACCCCCATAATTCTCTTTTAAAAGACAAATTTTGCTGCAGAATTGCGATACCATCAATGATTTATGCCGAGATGGAAGAAGACTTATTGACTTCACTTCTCTTATCTCCGGCAGGATTTACATTCATGAATCGGTCGCAAAAAATCGCGCTATACGTAAAAGTGTTGCAAATAAGAGCTACGGGAATTTGTTGCACTATTCCTTAACCCCACAGAGATCAGAAATTGTTACAGAGTATACTTTTACATTTTATGAATAATACACGCCGCCAGAAATGTGTCGCAGACGCCATATTCGATCACTTCATATATTCTTTAAAACCGCAGATGATATTAGTGGGGCAATTCTTGTATATTACTACATAATATCCTATTTACATAACATTGTAACAAAGTATCCTTCATGAACAATATACAGAAGAAGACTTCTCCTGATTGCTGCATAGAGATGACGTTGTCCTCCTCCAGGCCGGCAGAATTCCCGAAGTGTTTTTGATTTTAAAGTTTACAGTTTACAAATAAATACACGGCGCCAGAAATGTGTCGCAAAGCCTTATTGGATCTCCTCCTATATATTTTTTTTAACCTCGCACATATCAGTGGGGTAATTTTTGTACATTGATAAATAATAGACAGTCGACCCCTGCAAAGTCGCGGTTCAGAGTTCGCGGCCTCAGACGTTCGCGAATATTTTTCCCAGCCTAGCATTCCCGCATCATAATTCCCGGTTCACACTGGGGCGACCTCCATGCAGTACAATGGAACCGTTCTAATAGAGCGACTCAAGACTTAGAAAAAGCGCCCTGTACTACTTGGGGGGGGGGGGGGCGACTTCGAAGCAGCTTGCATTGACTTCTATACAGAAGTCGTTTTGCAAGCCGCGCTGAAGTCGCGCTGTACGGGGCAGCTTCGGAGTCGTGCGAACTTTGAAGCCGCCCCCTGTGTGAACATTTATAGGCATTTTTGTTTATAAAAACATCCAAAATTTGCGGATTTTCACAATTCGCGGGTGTTAAAATAATGTAACCCCCACAAAATTTGGGGGTCGACTGTACTATTACACTATGTATCTAGAATGATACAAAGTATACATTTACACTTTATGAATAATACACGCCGCCAGAAATGTGTCGCAGGCGCCATATTGGATCGCCGCCTATATTTTTTTACCTTGCAGATATCAGTGGGGTATTTTTGTACTCTGCTAAATAATATACTATTATACTATGTACCTAAAATCATAACAAAGTATACATTTACACTTTATGAATAATACACGCCGCCAGAAATGCGTCGCAGGCTCCATGTTGGATCGCCACCTATATCATTTTACCTTGCAGATATCAGTGGGGTATTTTTGTACTCTGCTAAATAATATACTATTATACTATGTACCTAAAATCATAACAAAGTATACATTTACACTTTATGAATAATAACACGCCGCCAGAAATGCGTCGCAGGCTCCATGTTGGATCGCCACCTATATCTTTTTACCCTTGCAGATATCAGTGGGGTATTTTTGTACTCTGCGTCATAATATATACTATTATACTATGTACCTAAACTCATAACAAAGTATACATTTACACTTTATAAATAATACACGCCGCCAGAAATGTGTCGCAAAACCTTAATGGATTACCTTCTTTTTAAAGCGCGCAGATGATATTAGTGGGGCAATTCTTGTATTTTACTACTTAATATCTATTTACATAACATTGTAACAAAGTATCCTTCATGAACAATATACAGAAGAAGACATCTCAGATTGTTGTGTAGAGAAGACGCTGTCCTCCTCCCGGCCTGCAGAACTTCCATACATTCCCATGGATTTAAAGTTTATTCCCCGCGTATAATACACGCCGCCAGAAATGTTACATAGTTACATAGTAGGTGAGGTCAAAAAAGACACAAGTCCATCAAGTCCAACCTATGTGTGTGATTATATACGTCACAGACCCCCCTATCGGATCGCCACCTATATTCCTAATCCTGCAGACAATATTAGTGAGATTGTTTTTGTACTACTAAAAAACATTGTTTATTATTATTATTATTATTATTATTATTATTATGTAAAATTGTAGCAAAGTATACATTTATTATACTAAATAAATAAAATTGTTACAGAGTTACACTTTTACATTTTACGAATAATACACGCCGCCAGAAATGTGTCGCAGACGCCATAATGGATCACTTCCTATATATTTTACCTGCAGATAATATTAGTGGGGCGATTCTTACATATATTCTATTTACATAACATTGTAACAAAATATCCTTCATAATTGATACACATTGCAGAAGAATACATTACAGATTGTTGTATAGATGACGCTGTCCTCCCCGGCCTGCAGAACTTCCATACATTCCCCAAAATGTTTTTGATTTTAAAGTTTACGTTCTATGAATAATACACGCCGCCAGAAATGTGTTGCAGACGCCATATTGGAATGCCTGCTATATTTTTAAACCCTGCAGATTGTGGGGTAGTTTTTATACTTTAATAAAGGATATTCTATTATATTATGTATCTAATATTGTAACAAAGTCTACATTTACACTTTTTAAATAATACACGCCGCCAGAAATGTGTCGCAGACGCCATATTGGATCGCCGCTTATATTATTTAAAACCTGCAGATATCAGTGGGGTCATTTTTGAACTATGCTAAAGAGTATTCTGTTATACTATGTATCTAAAATTGTAACGAAGTCTACATTTACACTTTTTAAATAATACACGGCACCACAAATGTGTCGCAGACGCCGTATGGGGATCACCTCCTATATATTTTTAACCTGCAGATAATATTAGTGGGGAGATTCTCACATAATATTCTATTTACATAACATTGTAACAAAATATCCTTCATAATTGATACACATTGCAGAAGAAGACATCACAGATTGTTGTATAGAGATGATGCTGTCCTCCTCCCGGCCTGCAGAACTTCTATTACATTCCCCAAAGTGTTTTTGATTTCAAAGTTTACGTTTTATTAATAATATACTCCACCAGGGTGTTGCAGACGCCATATTGGATCCCCTCCTATATTTTTAAAACCTGAAGATGATATTAGTGGAGCAATTCTTGTATATTACAACATAATATTCTATTTACATAACATTGTAACAAAGTTATCCTTCATAATTGATTACACATTGCAGAATACATTGCAGATTGTTGTATAGAGATGACGCTGTCCTCCCCCCGGCCTGCAGAACTTCCCAAAGTGTTTATGAGTTTAAAGTTGACGCTTTATGAATAATACACGCCGCCAGAAATGTGTCGCAGACGCCATATTAGATCACCACCTATATTTTAGACCCTGCAGATTGTGGGGTGGTTTTTGTACTTTACTAAAGGATATTCTATTATACTATGTATCTAAAATTGTAACAAAGTCTACATTTATACTTTTTGAATAATACACGCCGCCAGAAAAGTGTCAATGTGACGCCATATTGGATCGCCTCCTATATATTTTTAACCTGCAGATAATTTTAGTGGGTGATTCTTACATAATATCCTATTTACATAACATTGTAACAAAGTATCCTTCATGATTGATACACATTGCAGAAAGAAGACATCACAGATTGTTGTATAGAGATGACGCTGTCCTCCCCGGCCTGCAGAACTTCCATACATTCCCCAAACTGTTTTTGATTTTAAAGTTTACGTTTTATTAATAATATACGCCGCCAGTGTGTCGCAGACGCCATATTGGATCGCCGCCTATATTATTTAACCCTGCAGATATCAGAGAGGTTGTTTTTGTACTTTACTAAAGGATATTCTATTATATTATGTATCTAAATTGTAACAAAGTCAACATTTATACTTTTTGAATAATACACGGCGCCAGAAATGTGTCGCGGACGCCATATTGGATCACCTCCTATATATTTTAACCTGCAGATAATATTAGTGGGGGAATTCTTACATAATATTCTATTTACATAACATTGTAAAGTACCCTTCATGAATACATTACAGAAGAATACATTGCAGATTGTTGTATAGAGATGACGCTGTCCCCCTCCCCCCCTGGCCTGCAGAACTTCCATACATCCCCCCAGAATGTTCTCCAGTCGCTGTGCCGGAGTCGCTGTTACTGGCAGAGAGTTTGCAGGGAGACTAAATAAATTGTGAGAGTTGATAGCACAGGTTTAGCTGATATGGACAGGCTAAACTAAATTCTGAAAGTCTGATCCTGCAGGTTTACAGATAATTTGCTGGACATTAGAAATTAATAGTGAAAGTTGATGATGTGATGTCGCTGTTCTTTTACAGATACTTTGCTGGGACAGACTTAGGAGTGATGGTTGATAATGCGGGTTTAGCTGGAAAATGACAGACACTTCGCTGGACAGACTAAGACAATCATGAAAGTTGATCTCGTGTGTTACAGATATAGTTTGCCGCACATTATAAATAGTGAAACTTGATGAGAAATAAATGGTGAAAGCTGATAGCGTACGATGAGGTGGTTGTTTACAGATACTTTGCTTTCCTAAAGAATTATGAAAGGTGATAATGCGGGTTTAGAGGTTCTGCCTGACAGATGAAACAGTGAAAGTTGACAAGGCCGGCCCTGAATGTCATGTACTGACACTTTGCTGGACAGATGAAATAATATATGAAAGTTGACGGTGCAGCTATTGCTGGTATTTACAGGTACCTTGCTGGAGACATGTGATAAATAGTGACAGTTGATGAAGCTGTTTTATCTGTTATTCACAGACAGCTTTACTGGACATTCTAAATAAATGGGTGAAGGTTGATGATGGGGGTTTGGCTGTTATTTTAAAAATACTTTGCTGGAGAGATTCAATAAATGGTGAAAGTTGATAAGATGTATTGTCTGTTATTTACAAATAGCTTACTGGACATTTGCAATAAATAGTGAAAGATGATGATGAAGGGGGGGGGGGGGGAGTGGGGTAGCTGTTATTTGCAGATACTCTGCTGGAGAGATTCAATAAATGGTGAAAGTTGATGATGCTCTTTTAGCTGTTATTTGCAGATGCTTTGAAGGGCATTTCTCATTAATGATGCAAGTTGATGATGGGGGTTTTGGCTGTTATTTACAGACAGCTTACTGGACCTTCTGTATAAATGGTGAAAGTTGATGATGGGGGGGGGGGGGGTTGGTTATTATTTGCAGACAGGTTGCTGGAGAGATTCAGTGAAGTTGATAATGATGTATTATCTCATATATACAGACAGCTTACTGGACGTTCTAAATAAGTAATGACAGTTGATGATGGGGGGGGGGGGGGGTTAGCTGTTATTTGCAGATATGTTGGTGGACATACCCCAGTAATTATGAAAGTTGATGATGGGGATTTATCTGTTTTTTACATTTACTTTGGTGGACATTCTAAACAAACTATGAGAGTTAATAATGCACGTTTAGCTGTTATTACAGACAGCTTATTGGACATTCTAAAGAAGTGATGAAAGTTGATAAAGGGGGTTTAACTGGTATTTGCAGATACTTTGCTGGACATATTAATAAATGATGAAAGTTGATGATGGAGGGGAGGGTGGAGGGAAGCTGTTATTTGCAGATACTTTTCTGGACATATTTAATAAATGATGAAAGTTGATGATGGGGGGGGGGGGGGTAGCTGTGATTTGCAGAGCCTTTGCTGGAACATATTTAATAAATGATGAAAGTTGATAATGGGGTGTTTAGCTCTTATACTATACTGATCCTCTGCTGGAGAGATTTATTAAAAATGGAAAGTTGATAAGTTGATGATGGTGGAGGGGGGGGGGGGGTGGGCTGTGATTTACAGATACTTTGGTGGACATTGCCTATAAATGATGAAGTTGATGATGGGGGGGGGGGGGTGTGGCTGTGATTTGGATACTTTGTGGACATTGCCTATAAATGATGAAAGTTGATGATGGGGGGGGGGGGGGGTGGCTGTGATTTGGATACTTTGGTGGACATTGCCTATAAGTGATGAAAGCTAATGGGAGGGGGGGGGGGGCGCGGTAGCTGTTTACTCTTACAGATTATTGGACATTGTAAATAAATAAATAATGAAGGTTATGATGGGGGGGATACTTTACTGATCCTCTACTGGAGAGATTTAATAAATGATTGTTGATGAAGTTGATGATGGGGGGGGGATCAGCTGTGATTTACAGATACTTTGCAGGACATATTGAGTAAAAGATGAAAGTTGATGAAGATATTTTAGTTGTGAATGTACAGACAGCTGACTATATATCATAAATAAATAGTGGAAGTTGATAACAGTCTTATAGGGGGGGGGGGGGGGCGTACTTACAGTTTTATATGGGGGGGTACTTACAGTTTTATAGAGGGGGGGTACTTACAGTTTTATAGAGGGGGGGTACTTACAGTTTTATAGAGGGGGGTACTTACAGTTTTATAGAGGAGGGGTACTTACAGTTTTATAGAGTGGGGGGGTACTTACAGTTTTATAGAGGGGGGTACTTACAGTTTTATAGAGTGGGGGGTACTTACAGTTTATAGAGGGGGGGTACTTACAGTTTTTATAGAGTGGGGGGGTACTTACAGTCTTATAGAGGGGGGTACTTACAGTTTTATAGAGGGGGGTACTTACAGTCTTATATATGGGGGGGTACTTACAGTTTTATAGAGGGGGGGTACTTACAGTTTTATAGAGGGGGGTACTTACAGTTTTATAGAGGGGGGTACTTACAGTTTTATAGAGGGGGGGTCTTACAGTTTTTATAGGAGGGGGGGTACTTACAGTTTTATAGAGGGGGGTACTTACAGTTTTATAGAGTGGGGGGTACTTACAGTTTTATAGAGGGGGGTACTTACAGTTTTATAGAGTGGGGGGGGGGTACTTACAGTCTTATAGAGGGGGGTGGTACTTACAGTTTTATAGAGGGGGGTACTTACAGTCTTATATATGGGGGGGTACTTACAGTTTTATAGAGGGGGGGTACTTACAGTTTTATAGAGGGGGGGTACTTACAGTTTTATAGAGGGGGGTACTTACAGTTTTATAGAGGGGGATACTTACAGTTTTATAGAGGGGGGGGTACTTGCAGTTTTATATAGGGGGGGTACTTACAGTCTTATATATGGGGGGGGGTACTTACAGTCTCTCGGTGCTCCTGGGGATGTTTTTGGGGACCATCCTGACCCCCAATCCATGGCAGTCCACGGTGGTGCCGCTGCAGGTACACTGCGCCGGGCAGGCATTGGTAAACACCCGGCAGAGGCCGCTCCATGCCAGGAGCCAGAGGGGGAGTATGGGGGATCCTCGGAGGGGGGAGGTGGGGGATCCTCGGGGGGCCATGCTGTCTGCGGAGTGGGGAGGGTCCTTTAAATCATCAGAGATCCACCGAGTCCAGGAGATCCGACAATCCGATATAACAGTGTGCTGGGGGGTCCGATCCCCGGAGATGGGGTGCACAGGAGGTATACAGGGAGTATACAGGGAGTATACAGAGAGTATACAGGCAGTATACAGGAGGAGGTATATAGGAGGTATATAGCGGGGATACAGATCCTCTCCGTCTGTCCGCTTCCAGCAGAATGAGAGAAGAGAGAGCGGAGCGATCATCCATCAATGGGAGACCCCTCCCCTCCCCCTCCTCCCCCCACCCCCATCATCATCATCATCATCATCATCACCGACCTTCACCGACAGGGGGCAGCCAGGAGCAGCGCATCCCCACTATAATACGGAGCAGCCAGGCACAATGCATCCCACATCACCTCTATAATAGTAGCCCATAGCGAGTCCCAGCTGTCCCTGATTTGGAGCAATGTCCCTCTGTCCCTCTGTCCTCCTCATTTGTCCCTCATTTTGCTCTGATCTATATAATTGTATATAAAATGCACTTTTTATCTTTCAAAAAGTGATTCCTAGAGCTAAACCTTTCATCTGATCTCTAAATTGCTTCATTTGTAAATTTTAAAAGCCAATATAAAGGAATAGTAGTGATAAAAAAAACACTTCTGGATTTAATTAAAATTTTTTTTTTTGTTAATTCTCCTTTAAGGGGGTGTGGCAGGGGGCGTGTCCTGTGTCTACATACATTTGCCAGTAGGTGTCCCCTCATTCCCATCTCAAAATGTTGGGGGGTATGGTAGCAGAGCAGCCAGGTACATCACATTGCACACCTCAGGACTACAATAGAGGGCAGCCAGGCACAGCACATCCCACATCACCACTGTAAAGGAAGGCAGCCAAGCACAGGACATTCCTTGCCAGGACTATATTAGAGGGTAGCCAGGCACAGGACATTCCTTGCCAGGACTATAATAGAGGGTAGCCAGGCACAGGACATTCCTCGCCAGGACTATAATAGAGGGCAGCCAAGCACAGGACATTCCTTGCCAGGACTATAATAGAGGGCAGCCAGGCACAGGGCATTCCTCGCCAGGACTATAATAGAGGGCAGCCAGGCACAGGACATTCCTTGCCAGGACTATAATAGAGGGCAGCCAGGCACAGGACATTCCTCACCAGGACTATAATAGAGGGCAGCCAGGCACAGGACATTCCTCGCCAGGACTATAATAGAGGGCAGCCAGGCACAGGACATTCCTCGCCAGGACTATAGTAGAGGGCAGCCAGGCACAGGACATTCCTCGCCAGGACTATAGTAGAGGGCAGCCAGGCACAGGACATTCCTCGCCAGGACTATAATAGAGGGAAGCCAGGCACAGGACATTCCTTGACAGACTATAGTAGAGGGCAGCCAGGCACAGGACATTCCTCACCAGGACTATAATAGAGGGAAGCCAGGCACAGGACATTCCTCGCCAGGACTATAATAGAGGGCAGCCAGGCACAGGACATTCCTCGCCAGGACTATAATAGAGGGAAGCCAGGCACAGGACATTCCTCACCAGGACTATAATAGAGGGCAGCCAGGCACAGGACATTCCTCACCAGGACTATAGTAGAGGGCAGCCAGGCACAGCACATCCGATAATCAGCACACCTGTGGTTCCCAAGAGGGAAAATACAACCGAATTTTACATTTTATTGCCTCTGGAACCCTGTGTGTGAGACCCGATCATCATATAATAATATTACCAAAGACAATAATAATATTATCATTATTAACAACAACAAAAATAATGATGATAATAACAACAAAAACAAAAATATTAATAACGATGATAATAAGAATATTACTAATAATGATGATGATATTATGATGATTATTATTATTGTTGTCCTTTTTATTATTTTTAAAAAACACAATAATATGAATAATTATTATTATTATTATACACCAGGGGTCAGCAACCTTTTTCCACTTCAGGGCCAGATTCAATGTATGTGAATGTGTGGAGGAACGCATTCACCTGCTAATAAATGAAGATAATAATAATCCTAATATAGTAATAATAACAGTACAGGTTTACCTCACATTAAAGAGGAAGTAAAGTCTTAATTGTACTTATAGGTAAGTCTATAATAATACTTACCTGTAGGTACTATAAACTTGCACCATTTAGGAGATGTTTATTATTGACGCCACCGACGTCATCGGCACATGTGCACTGAAGGAACTACCCCGCTTGTGCCGTTTCATCAGGAGCCGTGCCGTGACGGGCAGCACCCACACGAGTGATATCATCGCGGCTCTGGCCAATCACAGCGGCGGAGCCCGCGAACCCAGAAGTAACTCCGGGAAAGATGTCAGCTGTGGGAGCGGAGTGCGGGTCACACTGCAGGGCATCATTCTAAGGTAAGTATTTCATAAGTGTTCCTATACCTAGTGGTGATTGGGTCCCTGTCCCCAGGTGAGAAGGGGTCCCTGTCCCCAGGGGTGATGGGGTCCCTGTGCCCAGGGGTGATGGGGTCCCTGTCCCCAGGTGAGAAGGGGTCCCTGTCCCCAGGGGTGATGGGGTCCCTGTGCCCAGGGGTGATGGGGTCCCTGTCCCCAGGTGAGAAGGGGTCCCTGTCCCTGGTTGGAAGGGGTCCCTGTCCCCAGGTGAGAAGGGGTCCCTGTCCCTGGTTGGAAGGGGTCCCTGTCCCTGATGGGAAGGGGTCCCTGTCCCCAGGTGAGAAGGGGTCCCTGTCCCTGGTTGGAAGGGGTCCCTGTCCCCAGGTGAGAAGGGGTCCCTGTCCCCAGGGGTGATGGGGTCCCTGCCATTAGGTAAGAAGGGCTCCCTGTACCCAGGGATGATGGGGTCCCTAATAGGATCCCCCCCCCCATTGCAGTGTTTTCTGTACCCCATAGCAGTGTCCTCTCTCCCCCTTCACATCACTCCCTTAGTGTTCTTTGCCCCCCCCCCCATAGCAAGTTTCCTCTGCCCCCAAAGCAGTGTCCTCTGTCCCCTGCACCCCCCCCCCCCCCACTGTAGTGTCCTCTGTTCCCACCACAGTGTCCTCAGTCCCCTGCACCCCCCCACTGTAGTGTCTTCTGTCCCCCCCACAGTGTCCTCTGTACCCCCCATAGTGTCCTCTGTCCCCACCACAGTGTCCTCTGTACCCATCAATAGTGTCCTCTGTACCCCCAATAATGTCCTCTGTACCCCCCAATAGTGTCCTCTGTACCCATCAATAGTGTCCTCTGTACCCCCCAATAATGTTCTCTGTACCCCCCAATAGTGTCCTCTGTACCCCCCAATAATGTCCTCTGTACCCCCCAATAGTGTCCTCTGTACCCATCAATAGTGTCCTCTGTACCCCCCAATAATGTTCTCTGTACCCCCCAATAGTGTCCTCTGTACCCATCAATAGTGTCCTCTGTACCCCCCATAGTGTCCTCTGTACCCCCCAATAGTGTCCTCTGTACCCATCAATAGTGTCCTCTGTACCCCCCATAGTGTCCTCTGTACCCCCCAATAGTGTCCTCTGTACCCCTCAATAGTGTCCTCTGTACCCCCCAATAGTGTCCTCTGTACCCATCAATAGTGTCCTCTGTACCCCCCATAGTGTCCTCTGTACCCCCTCAATAGTGTCCTCTGTACCCCTCAATAGTGTCCTCTGTACCCCTCAATAGTGTCCTCTGTACCCCTCAATAGTGTCCTCTGTACCCCTCAATAGTGTCCTCTGTACCCCTCAATAGTGTCCTCTGTACCCCTCAATAGTGTCCTCTGTACCCCTCAATAGTGTCCTCTGTACCCCCTCAATAGTGTCCTCTGTACCCCTCAATAGTGTCCTCTGTACCCCTCAATAGTGTCCTCAGTTCCCTGGACCCCCCACTGTAGTGTCCTTCTGTACCCCCCAATAGTATCCTCAGTCCCCTGCACCCCCCCCCCCCATTGTAGTGTCCTCTGTACCCCCCAATACTGACGGGCTGGACCTCTAGCAGTGGCGGGCCAGGTACGGCCCGTGGGTTGGTGGTTGCCGACCCCTGCTATACAGGATTATAGCGACAAAAGTTTACGCAGCCCTTTACAATATAAAAGGGAGACAATAAAGTTACAATACAATAAAATACATGAGGGTTAAGAGGGCCCTGCTCAGAAGAGCTTACAATCTAATAATGATAATACTAAAAACAAGGATAACGATGCTAATAATAATAACAACAGTGTTAATATTATTATTATTATTATTTTTATTATTATTATTGTTATTAACAACAACAACAACAATAATGATAATAATAATAATAATAATAATAGTAATAATATCCTCATCATTATTATTATAATTGTTTTTAACATTATGATTAATATTATTATCATCATCATAATTATTATTATTGTTGTTGCTATTATTACTATTATTATTAAAAATAACAAAAATGACAACAGTAATAATAATCATCATTATAATAATCATAATAATGTCATCATCATCATCACTATTATTTGTAACTTTATATTTGTATTATCATCGTTATTAAATATGATTATTTTTGTTGTTGTTGTTGTTATTATTGTTATTATTATTATTAAATAAAAATGACAACAATAATAATAATCATCATTATTATAATAATCATAATAATGTTATCATCATCATCAATATTATTATTAATATTTTTATTATTTTATTATTGTTATTATTATTATTATTATTATTATTATTATTAATAATAATAATAATAATAATAATAGTAATAATGGCAACAATAATAATAATCATCATTATTATAACAATCATAATAATATCATCATCATCATCATCAATATTATTATTAATATTTTTAATTATCATCATTCTTAATATTGTTTTTGTTGTTGTTATTATTATTATAATTTATAATAATAAAAATGACAACAATAATAATAATCATCATTATTATAACAATCATAATATCATCATCCTCATAAATTTTATTAGCACTATTTTTATTATCGTCGTTAAAAATATTATTGTTTTTGTTGTTGTTAATATTATTATTAATAATAAAAAATAACAACAATAATAATAGTCGTCATTATAACAATCATCATTAATATTATTATTAATATTTGGATTAACATGGTTATAAATTTCATTGTTTTTGTTGTTGCTATTATTTTCATCATCATCATTATTGTTATTATCGTTCTCATTATTGTTGTTGTTTTTATTATTAGTAAGAATATTAATAATGATATTAGTAATAATAACAATAATAATATGTTACTACTACTACTATCATAAATCATGATAATAATGACATTCTTGTTGTGGGGTTTAGATACACTGTATCTCTAGATACACGCAGCACATATCTATGAACCTTCTACTTCTCCGATGTCTCGGCCCCCACGAGGTGTTTCTTTGCCCCCTCCGCTGACTCCGCTCCGGAGCCGACCTCCTGCCATTTGTCTTCTTTCTATAACAAGGTGCTGAGTGTTAGAAGGCGGCGGGGGGGGGGGGGAGTGCTGCCAGGATTTCTGCATTCGGCGAATACGTAATACATCCATATTTACACCAATGTATATAATGTATCTGCATATACCCGGGAGTGCCCACCTACACCCATCCTCTTCTTTGACTGGCTCCTATATAATGGACAATACAATCTGGGACAGGACGGTGAGGCTGGCCATACATGACTTCAATCTTGGCCAATTTCTGCTGACTCTGGGCGGCTCTACTGACACCGGCGAGCCAAAAAAAACCTCCAAATTCAAAACTGAAGAAGCCGGGTGAAGAATTGTTGGCTGAACAGTGACTTCATCCAATCACACACCATCACCACGAATGCAGCGACTGTCCGAATACAATAGCTGGCGGGAGAGATTCCTCCATTCATGCTGTCTGATGTGGATGGAGGATTCCATTAGATTTCTCTCGTTCAGCAAAAATCTATGTGTGTGTGGGCAGCATTAGGAGGACCCTGTTTCTGAGAGCTTACAATGTAGAAAGGGAGGGGCAAGCGATACAAATGGTCATAACTGGTAGGGATGAGCTGATGGAGAAAGTAAAAGTTCAGTTATTAGGTGGAGGCAGGATTGGCATAGAGGTGTGGTGGCCAGTGGAGGGATTAGAAGAGAGGAGCAGCAACCATTGGACAGAATGGCAGAGAAGAGTGGAGGCCAGTGGATGGATTGGCAGAGAGGAGTGGAAGTCAGTGGAGGGATTGGCAGAGAGGAGTGGAAGTCAGTGGAGGGATTGGCAGAGAGGGGTGGAGGCCAGTGGAGGGATTGGCAGAGAGGGGTGGAGGCCAGTGGAGAGACTGGTAGAGAGGGATGGAGGCCAGTGGGGGAATTGGCAGAGAGGAGTGGAATTCAGTGGAGGGATTGGCAGAGAGGAGTGGAATTCAGTGGAGGGATTGGCAGAGAGGAGTGGAGGCCAGTGGAGGGATTGGCAGAGAGGGGTGGAGGCCAGTGGAGGGATTGGCAGAGAGGGGTGGAGGCCACCAGTGGAGAGACTGGTAGAGAGGGATGGAGGCCAGTGGAGGAATTGGCAGAGAGGAGTGGAGGCCAGTGGAGGGATTGGCAGAGTGGAGTGGTGGCCAGTGGAGGAATTGGCAGAGAGGGGTGGAGGCCAGTGGAGAGACTGGTAGAGAGGGATGGAGGCCAGTGGAGGAATTGGCAGAGAGGAGTGGAAGTCAGTGGAGGGATTGGTAGAGAGGGGTGGAAGTCAGTGGAGGGATTGGCAGAGAGGGGTGGAGGCCAGTGGAGAGACTGGTAGAGAGGGATGGAGGCCAGTGGGGGAATTGGCAGAGAGGAGTGGAATTCAGTGGAGAGATTGGCAGAGAGGAGTGGAGGCCAGTGAAAGGATTGGCAGAGAGGGGTGGAGGCCAGTGGAGGGATTGGCAGAGAGGGGTGGAGGCCACCAGTGGAGAGACTGGTAGAGAGGGATGGAGGCCAGTGGAGGGATTGGCAGAGAGGGGTGGTGGCCAGTGGAGGGATTGGCAGAAGGGAGTAGAAGTCAGTGGAAAGATTGTCAGAGAGGAGTGGTGACCAGTGGAGGGATTAGAAGAGAGGAGCCATTTGACATATTGGTAGAGAGGGGTGGAGGCCAGTGGAGGGATTGGCAGAGAGGGGTGGAGGCCAGTGGAGAAATTGGTAGAGGGGGGTGGTGGCCAGTGGAGGGATTGGCAGAGAGGGGTGGAGGCCAGTGTAGGGATTGGAGAGAGGGGTGGAGGCCAGTGGAGAGACTGGTAGAGAGGGATGGAGGCCAGTGGGGGAATTGGCAGAGAGGAGTGGAATTCAGTGGAGAGATTGGCAGAGAGGAGTGGAGGCCAGTGAAAGGATTGGCAGAGAGGGGTGGAGGCCAGTGGAGGGATTGGCAGAGAGGGGTGGAGGCCACCAGTGGAGAGACTGGTAGAGAGGGATGGAGGCCAGTGGAGGGATTGGCAGAGAGGGGTGGTGGCCAGTGGAGGGATTGGCAGAAGGGAGTAGAAGTCAGTGGAAAGATTGTCAGAGAGGAGTGGTGACTAGTGGAGGGATTAGAAGAGAGGAGCCATTTGACATATTGGTAGAGAGGGGTGGAGGCCAGTGGAGGGATTGGCAGAGAGGGGCGGAGGCCAGTGGAGAAATTGGTAGAGGGGGGTGGTGGCCAGTGGAGGGATTGGAGAGAGGGGTGGTGGCCAGTGGAGGGATTGGCAGAGAGGGGTGGAGGCCAGTGGAGGGATTGGCAGAGAGGGGTGGTGGCCAGTGGAGGGATTGGTAGAGAGGAGTGGTGGCCAGTGGAGGGATTGGCAGAGAGGGGTGGAGGCCAGTGGAGGGATTGGCAGAGGGGGGTGGTGGCCAGTGGAGGGATTGGCAGAGAGGGGTGGAGGCCAGTGGAGGGATTGGCAGAGAGGGGTGGTGGCCAGTGGAGGGATTGTTAGAGAGGGGTGGTGGCCAGTGGAGGGATTGGTAGAGAGGAGTGGTGGCCAGTGGAGGGATTGGCAGAGAGGGGTGGAGGCCAGTGGAGGGATTGGCAGAGGGGGGTGGTGGCCAGTGGAGGGATTGGCAGAGAGGGGTGGAGGCCAGTGGAGGGATTGGTAGAGAGGAGTGGAGGCCAGTGGAGGGATTGGCAGAGAGGGGTGGTGGCCAGTGGAGGGATTGGAAGAGAGGAGTGGTGGCCAGTGGAGGGATTGGCAGAGAGGGGTGGAGGCCAGTGGAGGGATTGGTAGAGAGGAGTGGAGGACACTGAGCGGTTGGTAAGATGGATGAGTCTGGCAGCAGCATTCATGATAGACTGAAGGTAGGAAGGTCTGTGTAAAGGTCGGCCAATGAGTTGTAATAGTTGAGGTGAGAGATAACCAGGGAGTGACTCTTGGTGGTGTCATTGGTTAAGAACGGGCAATTTTGGGAAATGTTTGGATTTTGGGAGGGAAGGGTAGTTGTGCCATTGCACACAATAGTAAAATATTACAAATTCCCAGTCCTTAGATGGTGGCTGCATTGGTTTTCTTTTTTTAGTTAGTTTTTCGTTACTGGCAGGATCACCAGGTAATAACTATGGTACAGGGGAGACTCAGAAAAACAAAGACTGGCGTGTTAATGCTATTGACAGATTGCCCAACAACAGCAGAATTTTGGTCAAAATTTATGAAGACATTTGATTTTTAAAATTTTTTATTGGATATGTTTTATAACAAAAACTAAAAAATGTTGTTTTTTTTTTTTTTTTTCAACATTTTCAGTCTTTTTTTTGTTTATATCACAAAAAATAAAAAACACAGTGGTGGTAATTCCACCAAAAGAAAGCTCTATTTGTGTGAGAAAAATCTATTTTGTTTGGGTAATTGCAGACCACGCAATTACCAGCAAAAGTAGAGCAGTACTGAATAGCAAAAAAATGGCCTGGTCATAAAGGGGGTAAAATTTATTATTAATATTATTATCTTATCATAAACTTATAATGGTAATAATAATCATCATCATCATAAATAATAACATGATATTATTATTATTATTATATTTGTATTTCAGCACAGTACTGAAAAAAAAAATGGCCCAGTCATGAAGGGAGTAAATTCTGGATATGATGATGATTACAATTTAATGATAAGACAATAATTATTATTGTTATTATTACTATAATGATAAAGATTATTTTTAGTAATAATAATAATATTAAAATGTTATCATTAACTAATAATAATAATCATCATCATAATAGTAATAATAATAATAATAAAGATATTGTTATTATTATTATTATTATTATTATTATTAGTAGTAGTAGTAGTAGTAGTAGTAGTAGTAGTATTAGTATTATTAATAATAATAATAATAATTCCTATTATTATTATTATTATTATTATTATTATTACTATTATGATAATGATTATGATGATGAATTATATAATTAGTTAATGATAACAAATTATTATTTTTAATAATACTCTTTATCATCATAGTAATAATAACAATAATAATAATAATTATTGTCTTATCATTAAATTGTAATCATCATCATATTATAAGATGATATTATTATTATCATTAACCACTTCAGCTCTGGAATTTACCCCCTTCATGACCAGGCCATTTTTTTTGTATTATTCAGCACTGTGCTGCAATACAAATATAACAATATTGAATAAAATCTTATTATTGATAATGATGGTGATGATTATTATTATACGTTTATGACAAGATAACAATATTAATAGTAATAATAATTATTATTATTATTACTATTATAATGATGATGATTAATATTATTAGTTAATGATAACATATTATTATTAGTAGTATTGTTATTATTACTATGATGATAAAGAGTATTAATAATAATAATAATAATAATATGTTATCATTAACTAATAATATTAATCATCATCATCATAGTAATAATAATAATTAATATAATAATAATGATTATTATTATTATCTTATCATAAACTTATAATAATAATCATCATCATCATCAATAATAGGATGATATTAATTATTATTATTATATTTGGTTAATATGATATGATGGACGTAAAGAGATTTAATCTCCAAATACAGAAAGGTTTCTTCACAGTAAGAGCTGTGAAAATGTGGAATAGACTCCCTCCAGGGGTGAATGAATGAATGAGTGACTTGTATAGCGCTACCTATGCGAACTGAATGGCCTCAGGGCGCTTTTTAACCTACCAGCATGTCTTTGGAGTGTGGGAGGAAACGCACGCAGGCACAGGGAGAACATGCAAACTCCAGGCAGGTAGTGCCGTGGTCGGGATTTGAACCAGCGACCCTATTGCTGCTAGGTGAGAGTGCTACCCACTACACCACTGTGCTGCCAACTCAGTAGAATTCTATAAGAAAGGCCTGTATACTTTCCTAAATTAATATAACTGGATAGTAACATTTAAAGGTAAAATCTGATTGCCTCTTGCGGGATCAGGAAGGAATTTTTTCCCCTGCTGTAGCAAATTGGAGAATGCTTTGCTGGGTTTTTTTGCCTTCCTCTGGATCATCTGTGGGTATATGAACGTGTATATGGGATTGTATATATTTTTTTCCTTCTATTGGTTGAACTTTATGGACTTGTGTCTATTTTCAACCTGACTAACTATGTCACTATGTACCGATTAATTTAGATAAGTTGTGGCTACAATGTAAGGCTCTTGCAGAGCTCTGGGCCCCGACCTTCACCAACTCTAGGGATGTCTCCTCGGGGTCCTCTGGTTTCCTCCTACAAGCCAAAAATATGCAGGAAGGTGAACTGAATTCTGGGTAAATTAGTGTCTGACTGTATCAGGTTTTTTACCTCAATAGGGGGCGCTGTGTGGCCCTTACATGTTGCCACTGAGAGATGTCCAGTTTTTCTTTGTTTGTCATATACTGCTGTCCCGGCTCTTCTCTGCATTTGGATCTACAGTGCATGCACCACCTTTACCGTTACCAGGCCAGTGGGGTGTGGTTCCGGATGGACTTTGATGTGGCACAATAGATTGTAAGCTCTTCTAAGGCAGAGAGTGATGTGAGGTGCACTCTCCATGTATTTATCATGGCATAGAACGTATCCAGTAAGGCGGTTATCTCATTTGAAGTGTCTGACATTCCATTGTGAGCTCTTCCCCCCCATAGAATGTTCCAGGATCTCTCCCATCATACACAGCCTTCTGATTGAGGGTCATAGAGAAGAATCAATTAATAAAAGTTTGAAAACCAACTTCTGTTCAACTGAAGAACGATTCTGCCGAATGTAGAAAAGGTTCCTAAATCCTCCCACCCTGGTCAGTGTTAAAGAAGAGACAGAGAGAGATATTAATTATTGATCACTCTGCTGAGAGTGGAGTACAGGGCACACCTACACAACTGATACCCTGATTTTTGGCTGATAATTCCAAGTCATCGGCTTAGATCAGCCTTTCTTATATGGTTTACCATGGAGAACCCACGAGAAAACTGACTATATCTACTGTTCATGGTACTACAGTGTGATGGTCAGTGAGAAGAATGTTCCTTACATTGGTGATCAGTGAGAAGAATGTTCCTTACATTGGTGATCAGTGAGAAGAATGTTCCTTACATTGGTGATCAGTGGGAAGAATGTTCCTTACATTGGTGATCAGTGGGAAGAATGTTCCTTACATTGGTGATCAGTGAGAAGAATGTTCCTTACATTGGTGATCAGTGGGAAGAATGCTCCTTACATTGGTGATCAGTGGGAAGAATGTTCCTTACATTGGTGATCAGTGGGAAGAATGTTCCTTACATTGGTGGTCAGTGAGAAGAATGTCCCTTACATTGGTGATCAGTGAGAAGAATGTTCCTTACATTGGTGATCAGTGGGAAGGATGTTCCTTACATTGGTGATCAGTGAGAAGAATGTTCCTTACATTGGTGATCAGTGGGAAGGATGTTCCTTACATTGGTGATCAGTGAGAAGAATGTTCCTTACATTGGTGATCAGTAAGAAGAATGTCCCTTACATTGGTGATCAGTGGGAAGAATGTTCCTTACATTGGTGATCAGTGAGAAGAATGTTCCTTACATTGGTGATCAGTGGGAAGAATGTCCCTTACATTGGTGATCAGTGAGAAGAATGATCCTTACATTGGTGATCAGTAAGAAGAATGTCCCTTACATTGGTGATCAGTGGGAAGAATGTTCCTTACATTGGTGATCAGTGAGAAGAATGTTCCTTACATTGGTGATCAGTGAGAAGAATGTTCCTTACATTGGTGATCAGTGAGAAGAATGTTCCTTACATTGGTGATCAGTGAGAAGAATGTTCCTTACATTGGTGATCAGTGGGAAGGATGTTCCTTACATTGGTGATCAGTGAGAAGAATGTTCCTTACATTGGTGATCAGTAAGAAGAATGTCCCTTACATTGGTGATCAGTGGGAAGAATGTTCCTTACATTGGTGATCAGTGAGAAGAATGTTCCTTACATTGGTGATCAGTGAGAAGAATGTTCCTTACATTGGTGATCATTGGGAAGAATGTTCCTTACATTGGTGATCAGTGGGAAGAATGTTCCTTACATTGGTGATCAGTGAGAAGAATGTCCCTTACATTGGTGATCAGTGAGAAGAATGTTCCTTACATTGGTGATCAGTGAGAAGAATGTTCCTTACATTGGTGATCAGTGAGAAGAATGTTCCTTACATTGGTGATCAGTGAGAAGAATGTCCCTTACATTGGTGATCAGTGAGAAGAATGTTCCTTACATTGGTGATCAGTGAGAAGAATGTTCCTTACATTGGTGATCAGTGAGAAGAATGTTCCTTACATTGGTGATCAGTGGGAAGGATGTTCCTTACATTGGTGATCAGTGAGAAGAATGTTCCTTACATTGGTGATCAGTAAGAAGAATGTCCCTTACATTGGTGATCAGTGAGAAGAATGTCCCTTACATTGGTGATCAGTGAGAAGAATGTTCCTTACATTGGTGATCAGTGAGAAGAATGTTCCTTACATTGGTGATCAGTGGGAAGAATGTTCCTTACATTGGTGATCAGTGGGAAGAATGTTCCTTACATTGGTGATCAGTGGGAAGAATGTTCCTTACATTGGTGATCAGTGGGAAGAATGTTCCTTACATTGGTGATCAGTGAGAAGAATGTTCCTTACATTGGTGATCAGTGAGAAGAATGTTCCTTACATTGGTGATCAGTGGGAAGAATGTTCCTTACATTGGTGATCAGTGGGAAGAATGTTCCTTACATTGGTGATCAGTGGGAAGAATGTTCCTTACATTGGTGATCAGTGAGAAGAATGTTCCTTACATTGGTGATCAGTGAGAAGAATGTTCCTTACATTGGTGATCAGTGGGAAGAATGTTCCTTACATTGGTGATCAGTGAGAAGAATGTTCCTTACATTGGTGATCAGTGAGAAGAATGTTCCTTACATTGGTGATCAGTGAGAAGAATGTTCCTTACATTGGTGATCAGTGAGAAGAATGTTCCTTACATTGGTGATCAGTGAGAAGAATGTTCCTTACATTGGTGGTCAGTGGGAAGAATGTTCCTTACATTGGTGATCAGTGAGAAGAATGTTCCTTACATTGGTGATCAGTGGCCTTTCTGCCAATCCTTGCACTGGCCTCTGCCCCTCTCTGCCAATCCCTCCACTGGTCACCACACCTCTCTGCCAATCCCTCCAATGGCTTTTTCGAATGCCCAACAAATATCCACCCACAACCCTGCCCTGGGCTACATCACGCAACCTGGTCCTCACCCAAACCATCCTCTTTGCTCCTCCAATTACCTCCTGCTCTCTACCTCCCTCATCACCTTCTCCCATAGTCACCTCCAGGACTTCTCCAAAGCTTCCCCCATCCTCTGGAACTCCCTACCCCAATCTGTCTGGCTATCTTCTACTCTGTCCACCTATGGAGAGCCCCGAAATAAAACCATCACTTCAGGAAAAACCTATCCTTGCCTCCACCTAAAACACTGTCCAAAACTATAAAAAGTTGTGGCTGGTGTTGGGCATCAAGCTGGTCTCCTTGCAATCTGCTTGCCTGATCTCCAACAACCATGTAGTAGAGACCGAACGGACATCACTTACATCTTTCATCTTCTATTCTTGTCCTGTAGAAGAAGAAGAGATGATTGTACAATCAGATTTTCCCATGTATGCCCTGATTTATAGTCTCAGGACACACAGTTACGCAGATACCACCATGAATCAAATATCCATCTTCCCTTCATTCTTCTCCTTTGACAAGTCCCACTTTTCCCTCCAGGACACTCCTGGTTACAGTCACTGGGAGTCCCAGCATCGGAGAAGTTTCCTTCCCAGGAATTTGCAATGTTGGTGCACCTGAGTCAACAGAATTAGAGGGATGGATTCCTGGGACTGTCTCCGGCAACCTAGTAATGTCTGCAAACAAAAGGCCGGTAGGAGGAAGGCCGGGGAGCCCTTTAATGAATAGAAGAAGAATCAATAGTAGAACATGGAAATGTTCTTAAGAGCTCTTCACCGGCCACCATTAGAGCTCTTCAGTATTACTCAACAAGGTGTCACTCCGGCTTTTACACACGACAGTCTATTTATTTGTTTGAATCTGGCTCTGCTACCTGATAAAAGTGTGCACTGTCCCTTTAATAAAGAATTATAATGGATGAAGGGGATAGTCCTCATTCTGAATGATAAAGGATAACTAAACCCATATGTAGCAGAGTACAGTTCTTCTATGTGGCGGCTGCATTTGTCTTCTTTTTTTCTAGTTTAGAACATTTTCAGCAAATACAGAAAATACCTGTTGATCCTGCCAGAAATGCTGCATCCTTGTCACTTCCTTTAAACAGCACTGAAGAAAATCTTCTCCTAGCACAGTGGTTCTCAACCTCTCTAGTGCCGTGACCCCTTGATAAAATTTCCCAAGTTGTGGAGACCCCTAATCGTAAAATTATTTTCATAGTGTGGGTTATCAGCACCCAAGGCAAGACAAGTAATTCGAACCCTTAACCCATGGTCATTTAGCGCTTCCTGAGATCCCTTCTGCTCATACAGTATTAAAACCCCTTATTACCTCGTACATTTTAGGATGTACCCCTCTTTCTCTTTGTTCTCCTTTCTTTCCCTTTTACCGTTCTCTATCCTAATTTCTTGATTTTTTCCCCCCATCCCTCTTTCTAGCCATCTTTCTTGTTCTTTCGCTTATTCTTTCTCTCCCTTTTTCTTTGTTCCGCCCCCTCTTTTCCTCTCCCTTCCATGTATTCTCTATTTTTATTCCTTCTCTTACTCCGTAGTGGGGGGTGGGGGTAATGGGATCAGTGGCAATGCTGGGGGGAGTTCTGATCAGCCAACTTAGGTGATCTTGATCGAGGTCATCTGCTGATCTGAGAACTGTATTGGGGACTTTTAATGGCAACTATAATCACAGGTAGTGTTACTCACTGTACTCACTGTGTCTCCAACTTTGTAGTGTCTCGAAGCAGTGACACCTATGCCGAAATCTGAGCTGGGAGAGCAGTGCTGGCTTCAGGAACAGCCAAGGATTTGGTGACCCCTGGCAAATCATCATTTGACCCCCAGGTTGAGAACCACTGTCCTAGCATATGGATGGTTAAAGCCCAACTCCAGGAAACTTGAAAATACTCCCGGCAAGGTTTAGCTGCTTGTTTTGATTCAATATAAAGTACCTTTACTGACTGAATTCTCTGCTCTTCCATGTCCCTGCAGTGTCGCCCCGACATCCCTAGAATGGTCCCTGCAGCGTCTCCACAACATCCCTGCACAGGTCCCTGCAATGTCTTCCCAACATCCCTAGACCGCTCCCTGCAGCATCTCCTCCCATGTATCTAGACTGGTCCCTGCAGCGTCTCCCCCATGTCCCTAGACCAGTCCCTGCAGACTCTCTCCATATCCGTAGATCGGTCCCTGCAGCATCTCCCACATGTCCCTAGACCAGTCCCTGCAGCATTTCACCCATGTATCTAGACTGGTCCCTGCAGCATCTCCCCCATGTCTCTAGACCCGTCCTTGCAGTGTCTCCACATGTCCCTAGATGGTCCCTGCAGCATTTCACCCATGTCCCTACACCGGTCCCTGCAGCGTCTCCCCAATATCCCTAGACTGGTCCCTGCAGTGTCTCCCCAATGTCCTTGGACTGGTCCCTGCAGCGTCTCCCCCATGTCTCTAGACCTGTCCTTGCAGTGTCTCCACATGTCCCTAGACCGGTCCCTGCAGCATCCCCCCCATGACCCTAGACTGGTCCCTGCAGTATCTCCCCCCATGTCTAGAGTTTTTCCTGCAGCATCTCCCTCATATCCCTAGAACGGTCCCAGCAGTGTCTCCCCCACATCCCTAGAACGGTCCCCTCTGCACCTCCCCAGAATCCCTAGACCGGATCAGGTAAGTATTAGGGAGGGCTGGGGGCTGCTGCTGCACAGAGAAGGTTTTTTACCTTCATGCATAGCATAAACGTACCACCACTTTACTCAGAAATTCTCACACATTCCACGCAAACCCCCCAAAATGATTGGCACTCTCAATGTAATATTTGGTAGCACACCCCTTGGAAAAAATAACTGAAACCAATGGCTTCCTGTAACCATCAAGGAGTTATTTCCACCTCTCTACTGGAATTTTGGACCGCTCTTCTCTCGCCAACTGCTCCGGGTCTCTCAGATTGGAAGGGTTCCTTTTCCAAACTGTTGCTTTGAGATCTCTCCACAGGCGCTCTATGGGATTTAGGTCCGGACTTGTTACTGTCCAGCTCAGTTCTCTCCAGCGCTTTGTCTAAAACCATTTCTGGATGTTTTTTGACGTGTGCTTTGGGTCATTGTTCTGCTGTAAGACCCGTGACCTCTGACGGAGACCCTTTTTGACCCCGGGCCCTACATTGCGCTCCAGAATTCTTTGGTAGTCTTCACATTTCATAATGACGTGCACACGGACAAAACATGCAGGGCCTAAAGCAGCAAAGCAACCCCAAAACATCAGAGACCCTCCACCATGTGTGACTGTAGGGACTGTATTCTTTTCTTTAGCTACCTCCTGCCCGCCATATAGTAAAATGACGGTGGGATCTCCTCTCGTTCTGGGGCAACGTCATATGATGGCCCCCCCAGTGTCACTGCTCTCGCTCGCCTAGGGACACAGCGTGACCCTGATCTTGGTAAAGAGTCAATGATGCGGCTCTTTATCTATGTGACTGGCCTGTGTCCAATCACAACTGATCACATGTAAATACGGAAGTGCCGTTTATCGTCTCTCCTCGACTCACACTGACAGAGTGTGAGGAGAGGAGAGCCGATCAGTGGCATTTCCTCGCAGGGGAGACTGTACTGATCATCAGTGCAGCCCCAACAGTGCCCATCAGTGACACCAATCAGTGCCCATCAGTGACACCAATCAGTGCCCATCAGTGACACCAATCAGTGCTGCCTTTCAGTGCCGGTTCATCAGTGCCGCCCAGCAGTGCCACCTATTATTGCCCATCAGTGCCCATCAGTGCCGCCCATCATAGACACCAATCAATGCCCATCAGTGACACCAAACAGTGCTGACTTTCAGTGCCTGTTCATCAGTGCCGCCCATCAGTGCCACCCATCAGTGCCACCTATTATTGCCCATCAGTGCTGCCCATCAGTGCCACCCATCAGTGCCGCATATTAGTGCCTCCTAATCAGTGCCGCCTAATCAGTGCCCATCAGTGCAGCCTCATCAGCGCACATCAGTGAAGGAGAAAAATTACTTATTACAAAATTTACTGGCAGAAACTAAGATAAACTTTTTTTTTTTTTCAAATTTTTTTATTTTTTTTTTTAACAAAACATAAAAAACCCAGCAGTGAATAAATACCAGTAAAAGAAAGCTCTATTTGTGTAAAAAAAAATGATAAAAAAAAAGTCACATGGGTACAGTGTTACATGACCGTGCGATTGTCATTCAAAGTGTGAAAGCGCCGAAAGCTGAAAATTGGCGCCCTGGGCAGGAAGGGGGTGACAGTCCTCGGGATTGAAAGGGTTAAAGGAATCATATCTTTTTCTGAGAACAGTAGAATGATTGGATTTACCAAAAAGCTGTAATTTTGTTTCGTCTGTCCGCAAGCACATTTTCCCCAAAAGGAATCTGGCTTCTTCAGGTAAGTTTTGGCAAACTCCGATCTGGCTTTTTTTTTATGTTTCTGTGTGATCAGTGGGGTCCTCCTGGGTCTCCTACCATAGCGTCCCTTTTCATTCAGGGCAAGCTGTCAGTTGTACCCCAGTGCCTGAAGGTCAGCTTGGAATTGTCTGGAAGTTGATGGAGGTTCCTCATCCACCATTCCAACAATCCTTCATTGCAATCTTTTTTTTTTTTGTAAATTTTTTTTATTAAATTAAGAAATAATAGGCATACAAAACAAAGCCTATTGGGCATACCCAGGCTTAAACAACACAATATAACATCTTAGCACACAACACAAACACAATTAGTAGGGCAACCAATGCCTACTTGGACAAGCAAGTATGGACTACCGGAGGCATAAGAATAACATAATTAGAGGATTTGTTCCACAGCGCTCTGAAAGTAGCCATAACTTTTACCTAAGTAGTAACACAAAATTTACTATGGGGTTATAGTGACGGAAGCCACCGTCTCCTTGGATTCAGTCCAGATGTCGCAGACCTTGGAGAACTTGGTAGGACATCCTCTAGAGATTCATTGCAATCTTTAATCAATGTTTCTCTTTTATCCACATCCAGGGAGATTAGCTCCAGTGCCACGGGCTGTAACCTTCTTGACAATGTTGCACACCGTGGACACCGGAACATGAAGATCTCTGGAGATGGACTGGTAACCTTGAGATAGTCCATGCTTCTCTACTATTTTATGTTCTCAAATCCTCAGACAATTCTTTGCTGCTCTTTTTCTTCCCCTGCATGTGCTCCATGTGGTGCACAGAGACACACAACAGAAAGGTCAAGTCAAATTTTCACCATTTTATCTGGTTGCCCGTGTGATTTCTATATTCAGCACCTGTTCATTCATACAGGTGAGTTTTATTACAAATTACAGGAGCACCACACACTTGGAATGCAAGTATTTCTTACAATTTTGGGAAGGTGCCATTAATTTTGTCCAATCCATTTTTGGAGTTTTGCGTGGAATGTGTCAGATTTGGCTGTTTGTTTCTCCACTTTTTTGTGTCATACCGATACAAACACAAGAAATAAACATGAGAACGCCGAAACATTTGTAATAGCAATAATTTTCTGGGCCAAGTGGTGCATTACCTGATAGAAATGCAGGGGTGCCAATATTTTTGGTCATGACTATATATATATTTATGGTTGGAGCCCTATGGCCGATACGGATATGAACAAGATAGACTTACCATAAGACTTACAAACATGAAATGGACCTGAAGTGTGCCCTGGTCTGATGGACAGTATGCCAAAATAAGGGGGCAAAAACATTCAGGTAGGGGTGTAGTATTATTAGTTTTCAGTGTTATTTATTGAGCAAGTTTGGTGAATGCTAGTGCAATTTCCACCTGTGGATTGGGGATGTACCGGGCGAAGCAGGCAGACTTCTGCCTGCCTAGTGTCTTATCGACATGAACTGGGACCTTAATGCCGAGACGCGGTCGAGGCTGCTCCGATACAGAAAGAGTGATCGGAGTACTGACTGGGGTTGAGGTGTAGGTTGCGAAGAAGAATCCTCACGTGTTTGACGAACTGGCAGGCACTCAAGGGTTTAGTCGGAAAAGGTAGTAGGGGGCTAGAGTTTGACTGTTCCGGTAGGAGTGACAGTAGGCGGTTGAGTATGGCACCAGACATTATTTGTTTTATAGAGGTGAAGGTCTACCCTGGAGCCTGATTGCTGGGTTTTAGATACTGCAAGGTGAAGGATGAAATGGTCTTGGTGGCGAGCCAGGTGACGTCTATGCAAAACTTGGCCGGCGGGGTTGCTGTGAGTAAACTTGCTAGACCGCAAGAACCCGTAGTAAGCTAGGTAGATGGCCGCTTGTACGACCAGGCTGGGGAGAAGGCCAAATGGCGAACTAGCAAGGATAGTAGACATGTCCCGGAAGATGGCATTTGTTATAGGCAGACGTTTGGCCTTGCTCATGGATTGTGGTTTTGGATGCCTCGTAAGATGGCTCGGATCGTATGGGATGCGACTAAGGATGGTTTTGGGGGATCTGGTAAGGCCAGAAAGTGCTGGACACCGGCTAATTATATTTAGGGGTATCTCTGGAAGCCATGGTCCTGTAAACCAATGGTGGCCTAAAAATTGCAGCCAAGCCTGTGGAGGCTGCGGCATGTGTCACTACCTGAGGTGATAGGGGCGATATTGGCGGTGTAAACATTGATATACCGCTCCACGTAGTATGGAACCTTCCCACATTGATAGGTCCGCTACTGCCGCGGTGTCTAAATAAGGATCTGATCAGGATACTGTGTCTGGGAGAGGAAGACTAGGAGGCGTGACACAAGGATCGATCCTAGGGAATGACCCGTATTGGAGAATTGAGCATTCTCAAGAGAGAGACCGAAGCTGCTTCTTAGTACAACCCCATGTATGGGTGAAGTCTTGGAGAACTGACCTGATGGGGGTCAGCTTGTCAAGGGGGAGGCTGGCCTGCATGGAGTTGTTAGATCGAAAGAGGTTAATGTAGACCTCGGGTGCAGATTGTTGGGTTTTGGAGACCGCAAACTGAAGGACGTAATGGTTTTAAAAGTGAGTCAGGTGGTGTCTATATAGTACCTGGCTGCCAGTGCCACTAAAGATGAATTCGCTAGGCCGTAGAAAACCGTAAAGGGCCAGGTAGATGGCCGCTTGGGTGACTAGACTGGGGAACGTGCGAGGATTTTTGACATGTCCCTAAAGATGGCAGTTGTGATGGGCAAGCGTTTGCCGTTGGCTATGGGCTGATGCTTCTGGATGCCATGTAGAAGGGATCTTACTGTATGGGCCATAACCACAGAAGGCTCTCCGGGGTCCTGTAAGGATAGGAAGCGCTGGACGCTGGCTAGGTATAGCCTGATAGTGTTACGAGAAGAAGCCAGCTGGGTGTGGCAATACGATACCTAGTGCAGGACGGAAGCTGAACTCAACTGTCCTGAGGGAGAAACGACGGATAGGAAACGGTGAGTGGCTCGTATGAAAATGCCACTGGAGACAAGTGGCCAATTAGGTGCCACTGAAAATGATGTGTGGCTGTTTGTGTGCCACTGGGAATGTGCTTCCAACGATTGCAAGAGTTGTGCTTAAATGTGTGCTTGCAACGATTGCAAGTTTATAAATTTTTTTTTTTGAGTTTATGTCAGTGGAGATGTGTTTCTAGTGACTGTGAGAAGTTCATATTACTGAATGTGCTTGCGAAGACTGCAAGAGTTGTACTTGAATGTGTGTTTGCAACAATTGCAATGAGTTATGCTTGGATGTGTGCTTGCAACGATTGCAAGAAGTTATGCTTGGATGCGTGCTTGCAACGATTGCAAGAAGTTGTGATTGGATGTGTGCTTGCAACGATTGCAAGAAGTTATGCTTGGATGTGTGCTTGCAACGATTGCAAGAAGTTATGCTTGGATGCGTGCTTGCAATGGTTGCAAGAAATTATGCTTGGATGTGTGCTTGCAACGATTGCAAGAAGTTGTGATTGGATGTGTGCTTGCAACGATTGCAAGAAGTTGTGATTGGATGTGTGCTTGCAATGGTTGCAAGAAATTATGCTTGGATGTGTGCTTGCAACGATTGCAAGAAGTTGTGATTGGATGTGTGCTTGCAACGATTGCAAGAAGTTATGCTTGGATGTGTGCTTGCAACGATTGCAAGAAGTTATGCTTGGATGTGTGCTTGCAACGATTGCAAGAAGTTGTGATTGGATGTGTGCTTGCAATGGTTGCAAGAAATTATGCTTGGATGTGTGCTTGCAACGATTGCACGAAGTTGTGATTGGATGTGTATGAAATGAATCCGATATGAATCCTATACGAATCGGTTGTATGAAATGAATCTGATACGAACCGGTTGTAGAGTGTATGAATTTAATCTGATATAAATCGGACTGTGGAGAGTATGCAATGGATCCGATACGAATCGCTGTGCCGCCAACGCGACTGGATTAGAATCGGGCTGTAGCGTGTATGAAATGAAACCGATACGAATCTTTTGTAAATTGTATGTAATTAAACCAACATGACCCCTATTGTGCGATTATAGGGGGAAGTAGCAGTGAGGCGAAGGTTTTAACGAATGAATCGAGACCATGACTGAACTTCGAAGGAAGACGGGGTGTGATTTTTTTTTTTTTTTTTTATCGTAGAGGCGTCAGAGATTGAACATCCGTGGAGCCGTGTTTCAGACAATAGAAAATGCAGGAAGGATTCGATATGAAGTGGCTGCCGGACCTCGGGGAAATGACAAGCGACATGCGAACGATACCTGCAAGGCTGAAATGATGGGTACGGATCGATGCGTTGTTGGTTTGAGTGGGTTCGACTCAAGCGACAAGTGTGTGAAATGAGTGAAATGTTCTGCCGTGATATAGGCACGAATCGGTGTGCCTCGACTGCGACAAACAACCAGTCGGACTGTGGAGCACTGAATGAAACGAGGCCAAGACAACCGGGGCGCGCCAAACATGACAACCGCTGCAGGGTTTGACTACCTAACTTGGAGAAGTGACTTGTAATGTGTTTGGCGACAGGTGCATGAAATGAAATAAAATGAGTGAAATGTTTATGCCTTGATAGAGGCACGATCAGTGTGCCGCGACTGCGACAAGTTACCAATCGAACGGTGGGGCGCGGTACGAAATGAGGCCAGGTCAGCTGGGGCCTACCAGGATGAATCAATGCCTCACGCCTGCACTAGGATTCGAATCGGGGCGCGGCATGTGACGATGAAATGAATGAAATGTTTGCCTTATGCCCTGTACACACGGTCGGATTTTCCGACGGAAAAAGTGCGATCGGATTGTCGGAAATTCCGATCGTGTGTAGGCTCCATCTGACTTTTTCCGTTGGAATTTCCGACACACAAAGTTTGAGAGCAGGCTATAAAATTTTCCAACAACAAAATCCGATCGGTTAAATTCCGATCGTGTGTACACAAATCCGACGCACAAAGTGCCACGCATGCTCAGAATAAATTAAGAGATGAAAGCTATTGGCTACTGCCCCGTTTATAGTCCCGACATACGTGTTTTACGTCACCGCGTTCAGAACGATCGGATATTCCGACAACTTTGTGTGACCGTGTGTATGCAAGACAAGTTTGGCCCAAAATCCGTCGGAAAAAATCTGATGGATTTTGTGGTCGGAATGTCCGATCAATGTCCGATCAATGTCCGATCAATGTCCGATCAATGTCCGACCGTGTGTACGGGGCATTAGAGTGAAATGGATGAAAAATGTTTTGCCATGACAGAGGCACGAATCGGTCGTGCCGCAGTTGCGACCGACAGCGAACTGGACTCTGGAGCGTGTACTGAAATGAGGCAAAGAAAAACATTAGTGCACACAGGAACCAATCGGTGCGTCACGGATGCGACCGGATTCGAATCAGAGCGCGGTACGTAACAGTGAAATATTTGCCCTGACAGAGGCACGAATCGGTCGTGCCGCGACTGCGACTGACAATGAACCGGGCTCTGGTGCAGGTACTGGATGAGGCCAAAACAAACGGGGGCACACCGGAACGAATCGGCGCATCTTGGATGCCTCTGGATTCGAACCGGAGCGCGATATGTGAGAGTGAAATTAATGAAAAATGATTTTGCCACGACAGAGACATGAATCGGTGAGCCGCAACCTGCGACTGACGACGAACGTGACTCTGGAGCATGTACTGAATTGAGGCCGTAAACAACTGGGGCCCACCGGAACGAATCGGCGTATCGTGGATGCGACTGGATTCGAATCAAAGCGCGGTACGTGACTGAGGTGATTGAAATGATTTGAAATGTGTTTTGATATGGCACGGATCGGTGTACAGAAAATTTGCGATTGACAACGATCTGTCTGTGCAGCATGATACAGTGATACACAGTGAGAGACGCCTACATGAAGCGCCGTCTTCGCGTCGGAGTGAGGTACGTGGTAATCAAGAAATGTTTGGTATAATAACGGTACGAGTGATTGGCAGACGTCTACGATTCGTGAGTTTGATATCGAGGTTTAGTGACAAGATATCTAACAATGCGTGAAATGAAAAGTCAACCGAAAACCTACCTGCGACAGCCGAGCCAGACACGTTGTACGAAAACTGCGAACGGGAATGAGAGCCTCGAAAAACTTCGAACACGGGACTCACGAACGCTACTGAGTCTCGAATAGTCAGCCTAGTGACGTGGCATCCCGCACAGGAAACCGACGAAGACCACAGGCGAGCGGGCTGGTTAAATACCCCCCCGGGCTCCTCCCATAAATTCAGGTCACCATACTGTCCTTCTTACACACACACACATATATATACATACATACAAACACTATATTGTCAAAAGTATTGGGACGATATCCGATATCAGGATGCCATCAAACACCCAACTCCATTGTCACATCATCATTAGTATTCATTGGAGGAGAGCCCACCTCTCTACAACAATCCATAGATTCCATCCAGATAGAAGATATAATATCTGCAACAAAAAGATCATTACTTAAAGGGATACATCATCATTTTGCAGTATACACTAGATTACCAAAAGTATTGGGACACCTGCCTTTACACGCACATGAACTTTAATGACATCCCAGTCTTAGTCCGTAGGGTTCAATATTGAGTTGGCTCCGCCCTTTGCAGCTATAACAGCTTCAACTCTTCTGGGAAGGCCGTCCACAAGGTTTAGGAGGGTGTCTATGGGAATGTTTGACCATTCTTCCAGAAGAGCATTTGTGAGGTCAGGCACTGATGTTGGACAAGAAGGCCTGGCTCTCAGTCTCCACTCTAATTCATCCCAAAGGTGTTCTATGGGGTTGAGGTCAGGACTCTGTGCAGGCCAGTCAAGTTCCTCCACCCCAAACTCGCTCATCCATGTCTTTATGGACCTTGCTTTATGCACTGGTGGGCAGTCATGTTGGAACAGGAAGGGGCCGTCCCCAAACTGTTCCCACAAAGATGGGAGCATGAAATTGTCCAAAATGTCTTGGTATGCTGACGCCTTAAGAGTTCCCTTCACTGGAACTAAGGGGCCAAGCCCAACCCCTGAGAAACAACCCCCACACCATAATCCCCCCTCCCCCCCACACCATAATCCCCCCTCCACCTAATGATTTGGACCAGTGCACAAAGCAAGGTCCATAAAGACATGGATGAGCGAGTTTGGGGTGGAGGAACTTGACTGGCCTGGAGGAGTCCTGACCTCAACCTGATAGAACACCTTAAGGATGAATTAGAGTGGAGACCTCTAAGGCCTTTTCGTCTAACATCAGTGCCTGACCTCACAAATGCTCTTCTGGAAGAATGGTCAAACCTTCCCATAGACACACTCCTAAACCTTGTGGGCGGCCTTCCCAGAAGAGTTGAAGCTGTTATAGCTGCAAAGGGCGGAGCCAACTCAATATTGAACCATACGGACTAAGACTGGGATGCCATTAAAGTTCATGTGTGTGTAAAGGCAGGTGTCCCAATACTTTTGGTAATTTTATATATATATATATATATATATATATATATATATATATATATATATATTATTATTCAATCTTGTTCCTAAAAACCCCCTCTGCAGCCTCCCTCCATTGCACAATATGAAGATAAAGTTATACAATGTTGCAGTCTGTATCTGGTTACAGTAGAATGGATCTTGTAGGACATATAAAAGTTACATTGTAACACTCAGAATTTCCACTAAAGAAACAAGCAATCACTCGAAGCTTTTCTAATACATCGGATCGTTTCTGGTTATTCTCACAGCGACCATTTTCCACTTATTCTGCGATAAACTCCGTAATATTTTAATAATGTCCCGGAGTATTTGTGAACATAATCCGTCCTGATTAATGGCGGTAATTTGGCGCTCTCTGCGTTTCGCACGTTACCAGGATGTGAACTCTCCTTCTTGTAAACATTTTATAAGTACATTAGTTAGGATTGGCTCCTCCTCGCTGGAAGCTGGAAAACAATGAAACTTTAGATGATGGAACCCCAACGCCACAAGCAATAAGGTGTAAGGAGTGATCCTGAGCAGGGAGGTCGGACACAATGCAGCCAGTGTTACCGAGAGAGCGGGGCCCAACCGACTGACGATCGCTCCACAGCTGCATCCTTCCACCGAGCCCGCCGCGTCCCACAGCGCGCCTTACATAACCTGCAACGCTATTAAGTAATTAAGACAAGTTGTAAACATCGGCAATTATCCGCTAATGGATTGGATGGGAAGTGTGAATTAAGGGGGAAGTGTCACCTATGGAAGGAAAATATACATGGGGCGCCTGTCCCCCCCCCCCAATGGAAGTCACACAGGCCTCACATGAGTCCCATTGGTTCCTGGCCAGGAAACGCTGGTGTAAAGTGCCGGGCTTTAGCCGCAGGGTATTGTAGAGTCCAAATTACAAGCGGCTGGCACATTTATACCGAGGCGAAGCAAAACACAGCTGGGGAGCAGCTAGAAGACGGATGTGTCCATGTGTACATCCTACAGCTGAGGTCAGGTATGGCCCCTTCTACATACTGACATTGTTCAGGCCTAGATCCATTGTAAGTATGTATGTGCCATACCTGTGGGATCCCTCTAACAGATAGAGATCCCTGTAGAAGATCCGCCACCACACTGCTACCCCGGGGCGGACCCAGAGTCTAGTCTCCAGAGGGGCACTGCCAGAAAATAAGGTGCTGCTTACAGAACTGTATTTAACGGATCATATAGTCCAAACCTTGTTTAAAACAGTGACACGTTTAACCTGTCCCCTGCTTGTGTCACCTTCTTCTTCATTACTGTCCCCCACTTGTGTCACCTTCTCCTTCATTACTGTCCCCCACTTGTGTCACCTTCTCCTTCATTGCTGTCCCCCACTTGTGTCACCTTCTCCTTCATTACTGCCACCCGCTTGTGTCACCTTCTCCTTCATTACTGTCCCCCGCTTGTGTCACCTTCTTCTTCATTACTGTTCCCCGCTTGTGTCACCTTCTTCTTCATTACTGTCCCCCACTTGTGTCACCTTTTCCTTCATTACTGTCCCCCACTTGTGTCACCTTCTCCTTCATTACTGTCCCCCGCTTGTGTCACCTTCTCCTTCATTACTGTCCCCCGCTTGTGTCACCTTCTTCATTACTGTCCACCGCTTGTGTCACCTTCTTCATAATTACTGTCCCCTGCTTGTGTCACCTTCTCCTTCATTACTGTCCCCCGCTTGTGTCACCTTCTTCATTACTGTCCACCGCTTGTGTCACCTTCTTCATAATTACTGTCCCCCGCTTGTGTCCCCTTCTTCATAATTACTGTCCCCTGCTTGTGTCACCTTCTTCTTCATTACTGTCCCCCACTTGTGTCACCTTTTCCTTCATTACTGTCCCCCACTTGTGTCACCTTCTCCTTCATTACTGTCCCCCGCTTGTGTCACCTTCTCCTTCATTACTGTCCACCGCTTGTGTCACCTTCGTCATTACTGTCCACCGCTTGTGTCACCTTCTTCATAATTACTGTCCCCCGCTTGTGTCACCTTCTTCTTCATTACTGTTCCCCGCTTGTGTCACCTTCTTCTTCATTACTGTCCACCGCTTGTGTCACCTTTTCCTTCATTACTGTCCCCCACTTGTGTCACCTTCTTCTTCATTACGGTCCCCCACTTGTGTCACCTTCTTCTTCATTACGGTCCACCACTTGTGTCACCTTCTCCTTCATTACTGTCCACCGCTTGTGTCACCTTCTCCTTCATTACTGTCCCCCACTTGTGTCGCCTTCTCCTTCATTACTGTCCCCCACTTGTGTCACCTTCTCCTTCATTACTGTCCACCGCTTGTGTCACCTTCTCCTTCATTACTGTCCCCCACTTGTGTCACCTTCTCCTTCATTACTGTCCCCCACTTGTGTCACCTTCTCCTTCATTACTGTCCACCGCTTGTGTCACCTTCTTCTTCATTACTGTCCACCACTTGTGTCACCTTCTCCTTCATTACTGTCCCCCCACTTGTGTCACCTTCTTCTTCATTACTGTCCACCGCTTGTGTCACCTTCTTCTTCATTACTGTCCACCACTTGTGTCACCTTCTCCTTCATTACTGTCCCCCCACTTGTGTCACCTTCTTCTTCATTACTGTCCACCGCTTGTGTCACCTTCTTCTTCATTACTGTCCCTCCCTTGTGTCACCTTCTCCTTCATTACCATCCCCCACTTGTGTCACCTTCTCCTTCATTACTGTCCCCCGCTTGTGTCACCTTCTCCTTCATTACTGTCCCCCACTTGTGTCACCTTCTTCATTACTGTCCACCACTTGTGTCACCTTCTCCTTCATTACTGTCCCCCACTTGTGTCACCTTCTCCTTCATTACTGCCACCCGCTTGTGTCACCTTCTTCATTACTGTCCCCCACTTGTGTCACCTTCTCCTTCATTACTGTCCCCCACTTGTGTCACTTTCTTCATTACTGTCCACCACTTGTGTCACCTTCTCCTTCATTACTGTCCCCCACTTGTGTCACCTTCTCCTTCATTACTGTCACCCGCTTGTGTCACCTTCTCCTTCATTACTGTCCCCCACTTGTGTCACCTTCTTCATTACTGTCCCCCAATTGTGTCACCTTCTCCTTCATTACTGTCCACCACTTGTGTCACCTTCTCCTTCATTACTGTCCCCCACTTGTGTCACCTTCTTCATTACTGTCCCCCAATTGTGTCACCTTCTCCTTCATTACTGTCCCCCACTTGTGTCACCTGCTCCTTCATTACTGCCACCCGCTTGTGTCACCTTCTTCATTACTGTCCCCCACTTGTGTCACCTTCTCCTTCATTACTGTCCCCCACTTGTGTCACTTTCTTCATTACTGTCCACCACTTGTGTCACCTTCTCCTTCATTACTGTCCCCCACTTGTGTCACCTTCTCCTTCATTACTGTCCCCCACTTGTGTCACCTTCTCCTTCATTACTGTCCCCCACTTGTGTCACCTTCTTCATTACTGTCCCCCAATTGTGTCACCTTCTCCTTCATTACTGTCCACCACTTGTGTCACCTTCTCCTTCATTACTGTCCCCCACTTGTGTCACCTTCTTCATTACTGTCCCCCAATTGTGTCACCTTCTCCTTCATTACTGTCCACCACTTGTGTCACCTTCTCCTTCATTACTGTCCCCCACTTGTGTCACCTTCTTCTTCATTACTGTCCCCCACTTGTGTCACCTTCTCCTTCATTACTGTCCACCACTTGTGTCACCTTCTCCTTCATTACTGTCCCCCACTTGTGTCACCTTCTTCTTCATTACTGTCCCCCACTTGTGTCACCTTCTCCTTCATTACTGTCCACCACTTGTGTCACCTTCTCCTTCATTACTGTCCCCCACTTGTGTCACCTTCTTCATTACTGTCCCCCAATTGTGTCACCTTCTCCTTCATTACTGTCCACCACTTGTGTCACCTTCTCCTTCATTACTGTCCCCCACTTGTGTCACCTTCTTCTTCATTACTGTCCACCGCTTGTGTCACCTTCTCCTTTATTACTGTCACCCACTTGTGTCACCTTCTTCTTCATTACTGTCCACCACTTGTGTCACCTTCTCCTTCATTACTGTCCCCCACTTGTGTCACCTTCTTCTTCATTACTGTCCCCCACTTGTGTCACCTTCTCCTTCATTACTGTCCACCACTTGTGTCACCTTCTCCTTCATTACTGTCCCCCACTTGTGTCACCTTCTTCTTCATTACTGTCCCCCACTTGTGTCACCTTCTCCTTCATTACTGTCCACCACTTGTGTCACCTTCTCCTTCATTACTGTCCCCCACTTGTGTCACCTTCTTCATTACTGTCCCCCAATTGTGTCACCTTCTCCTTCATTACTGTCCACCACTTGTGTCACCTTCTCCTTCATTACTGTCCCCCACTTGTGTCACCTTCTCCTTCATTACTGTCCACCGCTTGTGTCACCTTCTCCTTTATTACTGTCACCCACTTGTGTCACCTTCTCCTTCATTACTGTCCACCACTTGTGTCACCTTCTCCTTCATTACTGTCCCCCGCTTGTGTCACCTTCTCCTTCATTACTGTCCACCGCTTGTGTCACCTTCTCCTTCATTACTGTCACCCGCTTGTGTGTCACCTTCTCCTTCATTACTGTCCACCACTTGTGTCACCTTCTTCTTCATTACTGTCCTCCGCTTGTGTCACCTTCTTCTTCATTACTGTCCCCCACTTGTGTCACCTTCTCCTTTATTACTGTCCACCGCTTGTGTCACCTTCTCCTTCATTACTGTCCCCCACTTATGTCACCTTCTCCTTCATTACTGTCCACCGCTTGTGTCACCTTCTCCTTCATTACTGTCCCCCACTTGTGTCACCTTCTTTATTACTGTCCCCCACTTGTGTCACCTTCTCCTTCATTACTGTCCCCCACTTGTGTCACCTTCTTCATTACTGTCCCCCACTTGTGTCACCTTCTTCTTCATTACTGTCCACTGCTTGTGTCACCATCTCCTTCATTACTGTCCCCCACTTGTGTCACCTTCTTCATTACTGTCCACCACTTGTGTCACCTTCTTCATTACTGTCCCCCACTTGTGTCACCTTCTTCTTCATTACTGTCCCCCACTTGTGTCACCTTCTCCTTCATTACTGTCCCCCACTTGTGTCACCTTCTCCTTCATTAGTGTCCCCCACTTGTGTCACCTTCTTCATTACTGTCCACCACTTGTGTCACCTTCTTCATTACTGTCCCCCGCTTGTGTCACCTTCTCCTTCATTACTGTCCCCCACTTGTGTCACTTTTCCTTCATTACTGTCCCCCATTTGTGTCACCTTCTTCATTACTGTCCCCCACTTGTGTCACCTTCTCCTTCATTACTGTCCCCCACTTGTGTCACCTTCTCCTTCATTACTGTCCACCGCTTGTGTCACCTTCTCCTTCATTACTGTCCCCCACTTGTGTCACCTTCTCCTTTATTACCGTCCACCGCTTGTGTCACCTTCTCCTTCATTACTGTCCCCCACTTGTGTCACCTTCTCCTTCATTACTGTCCCCCACTTGTGTCACCTTCTTCATTACTGTCCACCACTTGTGTCACCTTCTCCTTCATTACTGTCCACCACTTGTGTCACCTTCTCCTTCATTACTGTCCCCCACTTGTGTCACCTTCTCCTTCATTACTGTCACCCGCTTGTGTCACCTTCTTTATTACTGTCCCCCACTTGTGTCACCTTCTCCTTCATTACTGTCCCCCACTTGTGTCACCTTCTCCTTCATTACTGTCCCCCACTTGTGTCACCTTCTTCATTACTGTCCCCCACTTGTGTCACCTTCTCCTTCATTACTGTCCACCACTTGTGTCACCTTCTCCTTCATTACTGTCCCCCACTTGTGTCACCTTCTCCTTCATTACTGTCCACCGCTTGTGTCACCTTCTTCTTCATTAATGTCCCCCACTTGTGTCACCTTCTCCTTCATTACTGTCCCCCACTTGTGTCACCTTCTTCATTACTGTCCCCCACTTGTGTCACCTTCTTCTTCATTACTGTCCACCGCTTGTGTCACCATCTCCTTCATTACTGTCCACCACTTGTGTCACCTTCTCCTTCATTACTGTCCCCCGCTTGTGTCACCTTCTTCATTACTGTCCACCACTTGTGTCACCTTCTCCTTCATTACTGTCCCCCACTTGTGTCACCTTCTTCATTACTGTCCACCACTTGTGTCACCTTCTTCTTCATTACTGTCCACCACTTGTGTCACCTTCTCCTTCATTACTGTCCCCCACTTGTGTCACCTTCTCCTTCATTACTGTCACCCGCTTGTGTCACCTTCTTCATTACTGTCCCCCACTTGTGTCACCTTCTCCTTCATTACTGTCCCCCACTTGTGTCACCTTCTCCTTCATTACTGTCCCCCACTTGTGTCACCTTCTTCATTACTGTCCCCCACTTGTGTCACCTTCTCCTTCATTACTGTCCCCCACTTGTGTCACCTTCTCCTTCATTACTGTCCCCCACTTGTGTCACCTTCTCCTTCATTACTGTCCCCCACTTGTGTCACCTTCTTCTTCATTACTGTCCCCCACATGTGTCACCTTCTCCTTCATTACTGTCCACCGCTTGTGTCACCTTCTCCTTCATTACTGTCCCCCACTTGTGTCACCTTCTCCTTCATTACTGTCCCCCACTTGTGTCACCTTCTCCTTCATTACTGTCCACCACTTGTGTCACCTTCTCCTTCATTACTGTCCCCCACTTGTGTCACCTTCTTCATTACTGTCCCCCACTTGTGTCACCTTCTTCTTCATTACTGTCCACCGCTTGTGTCACCATCTCCTTCATTACTGTCCCCCACTTGTGTCACCTTCTTCATTACTGTCCACCACTTGTGTCACCTTCTTCATTTCTGTCCCCCGCTTGTGTCACCTTCTCCTTCATTTCTGTCCCCCACTTGTGTCACCTTCTCCTTCATTACTTTCCCCCACTTGTGTCACCTTCTCCTTCATTACTGTCCCCCACTTGTGTCACCTTCTCCTTCATTACTGTCCACCGCTTGTGTCACCTTCTCCTTCATTACTGTCCCCCGCTTGTGTCACCTTCTTCTTCATTACTGTCCACCACTTGTGTCACCTTCTCCTTCATTACTGTCCCCCCACTTGTGTCACCTTCTTCTTCATTACTGTCCACCGCTTGTGTCACCTTCTTCTTCATTACTGTCCCTCCCTTGTGTCACCTTCTCCTTCATTACCATCCCCCACTTGTGTCACCTTCTCCTTCATTACTGTCCACCGCTTGTGTCACCTTCTCCTTCATTACTGTCCACCACTTGTGTCACCTTCTTCTTCATTACTGTCCACCGCTTGTGTCACCTTCTCCTTCATTACTGTCCCCCACTTGTGTCACCTTCTCCTTCATTACTGTCCACCGCTTGTGTCACCTTCTCCTTCATTACTGTCCCCCACTTGTGTCACCTTCTCCTTCATTACTGTCCCCCACTTGTGTCACCTTCTTCTTCATTACTGTCCACCACTTGTGTCACCTTCTTCTTCAATACTGTCCCTCCCTTGTGTCACATTCTCCTTCATTACTGTCCCCCACTTGTGTCACCTTCTTCTTCATTACTGTCCCCCACTTCTGTCACCTTCTTCTTCATTACTGTTCCTCCCTTGTGTCACCTTCTCCTTCATTACTGTCCACCACTTGTGTCACCTTCTTCTTCATTACTGTCCCCCCACTTGTGTCACCTTCTCCTTCATTACTGTCCACCGCTTGTGTCACCTTCTCCTTCATTACTGTCCACCACTTGTGTCACCTTCTTCTTCATTACTGTCCCCCACTTGTGTCACCTTCTCCTTCATTACTGTCCACCGCTTGTGTCACCTTCTCCTTCATTACTGTCCACCGCTTGTGTCACCTTCTTCTTCATTACTGTCCCCCACTTGTGTCACCTTCTTCATTACTGTCCCCCGCTTGTGTCACCTTCTTCTTCATTACTGTCCACCGCTTGTGTCACCTTCTCCTTCATTACTGTCCCCCACTACTATACTGCTACTACACCACTACTACACTGCTAATACACCACTACCACACTGCTACTACACCAGTAGTACACTGCTACAACATTACTACTATATCACTATTAAACTGCTACTACACTACCACTTCACTGCTACTACACTGCTATTACAGTGCTTCTAATACACCACAGCGCTTTACATGTCTGGTATATAATCTGTATAGATATCTGTCTGTGAATATCTTTCTGTGAGCAGCTGTTCAGTTGATCGACACTAATCGTCTCATCAGTGCAGAGTCTACTTGGCTTAGCACACCCCTCCTCTACCTCTATTACACTGCTACAACACCACTACTACACTGCTACTATACTGCTACTACATCTCTACTATACCACTACTACACTGCTTCTACACTGCTACTGTACTACTACTACACTGCTACTATACTGCTACTACATCTCTACTATACCACTACTACACTGCTTCTACACTGCTACTATTCCACTACTACACTGCTACTATACTACTACTACACTGCTACTATACTGCTACTACACCGCTAATATACCACTACTGCACTGCTACTATACTGATGCTACACTGCTATTATATAACTACTACATTGCTAATACACCACTACTAACTGTTACCATACAGCTACTACACCACCACTAAACTGCTACTAAACCACTAGTACACTGCTACTACACCACTACTACAGTGATATCTAGTAGCTACTAGCTTCCTGGTTCTGTGCTGAGCAGCAGGCCTGCTGCATTCTGAACATGGGTGGTCGCTGTCTCAGCACAGGCACTTTCAGGGAGCATGCCTTCTCTATTTAGTTGAAAGAAAGATCTGCTGCACTTAAACAAAGTAAAAAACTCAGAAGCAGCTGACACAATATTGCTGGGTACAATAACAAAAAATATAAGTAAAGGTGCAGCGCTGCACCTTTACTTATATTCTCTATTTAGTTGGGGGAGGAGGCGGGGAGATGATGTCACAATCTCCACCTTGTCCGTTCAGAGAATGCTTTGCAGGTGTTCCCTGAATTGACCTCCTGTGCTCACAATGTAGCAGGACTGCGACTTGGCACAAGAGCCAAAAGCTACTGGAGATCACTGTAGTAATGGGTGTAGTATCTGTGTAGTAGTGGTGTCTATACAGTGATTTCCAGCTTTCAGATGGATCCCACAGGTATTGTATGTATATAGTTGGTCCAAGCTTGATCGGTGTAATTATGTTAAAGCTGTTTGGGACTCCTTTATGAATTTGGTCCAGTGAAGCATTGGATCAAAAGATCAAGCAACGGCAGGAAGTATCGGTCGATCGATCGCAGGACACATCAGCCGATCGATCACAGGATCAAAGGACGGATGGATCGGTCAGACAATCGCAGGAAGGATTAAAGTAAGGAAGAATCAGTCGGTCAATCGCAGGAAGAATCTAAGTAAGGAAGGATCGTTCGGTCAATCAGAGGAAGAATCCAAATAAAGAAAGGGTCGGTTGATCGAATGCAGAAAGGATCAGTCAATCGATCGCAGGAAGGACCAGTTGTGGGATTGTAGGAAGGATCGGATGGTTGATCGCAGGAAGGATCAAAGTAAGGAAGGATCTGTCAATCGACTGATGGAAGGATTGGTCGAAGGAAGGATCAGACGGTCAATTGTTCAATCTGCTCACACACTGACTACGGAACTAGGGAAAGAGGGAGATGCAGAGACGCTGAGGAGAGAGCTGGATGACGGAGGCACGTAATCTGACCACGCTATCAGAGATCAGCTGCCGCGATAAATGTGGTCAGTTTACATAGGGAGATCAGCCAGGTGTTGAACAACACAGTAAGGGACAATTGACATGGCAAATACACTGTGCTATCTCCTTCTTTAACCACTTCAGCCCCGGAAGGTTTTACACCCTTAATGACCAGAGAATTTTTTGCGATACGGCACTGCGTCACTTTAACTGACCCCAGCTGTACCCAAATAAAATTGGCGTCCTTTTTTCCGCACAAATAGAGCTTTCTTTTGGTGGTATTTGATCACCACTGCGATTTTTATTTATTGCGCTATAAACAAAAAAAGACCGACAATTTTGAGAAAAAAATATTTTTTTTTACTTTCTGCTATGAAACATATCCAAAAATATATATATATAAAAAAAACTAATTTATTCCTCAGTTTAGGCCGATATATTTTATCCTACATATTTTTGGTAAACAAAAAATCGCAATAGGCGTATATTGATTGGTTTGCGCAAAAGTTATCGCGTCTACAAACTACAGGATCAATTTGGGGAATTTTTTTTTTTGTTTTTACTGGTAATGGCTGGAATCTGCGATTTTTAGCGGGACTGCGACATTGCGGCGGACAAATCTGACCCCAAATGACACTTTTTGGGGACCAGTGACATTATTACATTGATCAGAGCTATAAAAACTACACTGATCAATGTGTAAATGACACTAGCAGGGAAGGGGTTAACACTAGGGGGCGATCAAGGGGTTAAGTGTGTTTCCTCAGCGTGTTCTAACTGTAGGGGGAGGGGGGAATGGGCTTACTGAAACATGACAGAGATCGCTGTTCCGGATCACTGGGGAGCAGTAGATCCCTGTCATGTCACTAGGCAGAACGGGGAATCGCCTTGTTTACACGATCGCGGGCTGCTGGCGGACACGGAGTCTGCGGGACCCGCGGGCACACTCCTGTGGCACGCGCGCCCACTGTCCTGCTTTTGCAGACTGAAGTACAGGTACAGCAGTTTGCGCAGGAGAGCCATTCTGCCGACGTATATATTGGCGTGAGCCGGTCGGCAAGTAGTTAAAGTGACAGTAGCATGTTTTTTTTTTTGGGTTACAACCACTTTAAGTCGCACAGATCAGAACGGGTGCCATTCAAAGGGTTGCGACTTGTCATACAACTTTATTGTCCGAAGTCGCACGAAAAGTTGCACTAGTGTGAACGGAGCAGCTCTTGCAGCTGTGCATGGCGGCCAATCAGTTTCTTCAGTTAAGCTTTGACAATACAACCTGGAAGCTGATTGGTTACTATGCAGAGCTGCACCAGATTTTGCACTCCCCAGTTTAGTAACCCCCCCCCCCTCCCCCATATAGTCTCCGCTTCCTAACCCCGGGTCACACTGAATCGCAGATTATTGACGCAGAACTAAACTGTCTACATCAACATGTACTATGCTTAATCCTTGTGCTGCTCACATTAGTAAATAGATAGGAAGGGAGATTATATTTACTTGTTTTTGTGGTTCATCCACAGTACATTCACTGCAGGCGGGGGCTGCATTTGATTTTGGCGCTGGTGAGTCTGCATTTGATGGGCGCTGGTGAGGCTGCATTTGATGGGCGCTGATGAAGCTGCATTTGATGGGCGCTGGTGAGGCTGCATTTGATGGGCGCTGGTGAGGCTGCATTTGATGGGCGCTGGTAAGGCTGCATTTGATGGGTGCTGGTGTGGCTGCATTTGATGGGCGCTGGTGAGGCGGCATTTGATGGGCGCTGGTGAGGCTGCATTTGATGGGCGCTGGTGAGGCTGCATTTGATGGGTGCTGGTGTGGCTGCATTTGATGGGCGCTGGTGAGGCGGCATTTGATGGGCGCTGGTGAGGCTGCATTTGATGGGCGCTGATGAGGCTGCATTTGATGGGCGCTGGTGAGGCTGCATTTGATGGGTGCTGGTGTGGCTGCATTTGATGGGCGCTGGTGAGGCGGCATTTGATGGGCGCTGGTGAGACTGCATTTGATGGGCGCTGGTGAGGCTGCATTTGATGGGCGCTGGTGTGGCTGCATTTGATGGGCGCTGGTGAGGCTGCATTTGGTGGGCACTAGTGAGGCTGCATTTGATGGGCGCTGGTGAGGCTGCACTTGATGGGCGCTGGTGAGGCTGCATTTGATGGGCGCTGGTGAGGCTGCATTTGATGGGCGCTGGTGAGGCTGCATTTGATGGGCGCTGGTGTGGCTGCATTTGATGGGCGCTGGTGAGGCTTCATTTGATGGGCGCTGGTGAGGCGGAATTTGATGGGCGCTGGTGAGGCTGCATTTGATGGGCACTTGTGAGGCTTCACTTGATGGGCGCTGGTGAGGCGGCATTTGATGGGCGCTGTGGCGCTGCTGAGGCTGCATTTGATGGGCGCTGGTGAGGTTGCATTTGATGGGTGCTGGTGAGGCTTCATTTGATGGGCGCTGGTGAGGCTGCATTTGATGGGTGCTGGTGAGGCTTCATTTGATGGGCGCTGCTGAGGTTGCATTTGATGGCGCTGGTGAGGCTTCATTTGATGGGCGCTGGTGAGGCTGCATTTGATGGCGCTGGTGAGGCTTCATTTGATGGGCGCTGCTGAGGTTGCATTTGATGGGCGCTGGTGAGGCTGCATTTGATGGGCGCTGGTGAGGCTGCATTTGATGGGCACTTCATTAAAAAGCTGGGTATACATGGGCAGGGCAAAGGGGGTGGCGTCAGGGGTGGAGTCAGGGGGGGGTGGCAAAATGAGGTTTTGCCTTGGGTGTCAAAAATCCTTGCACCAGCCCTGCCCCTGCCACAACGGCAGTCTTGGGGCCATTTTTTTAAATCTTTAAAGATTAATTAAACCTCCCAAAATAATATATACATATATATATATATATATATATATATATATATATATATATATATATTTTTTTTTTTTTTTAAGCTGACACCCTAGAGAATAAAATCCTTATTACCTAATTTTTCTGGGTACAATATAAAAAATGAAGTTGTGCCAAGTAAATAGATACCCAACATGTCAAACCTTAAAATTGCATGCGCAGGAGTGACGTCATCGCGGCTCCGGCCAATCACAGCACCGGAGCTGCGATACCCGAGAGTAACGGCCGGTGCTGTGTGCGGGCACCACAGTGGGGGCTTCGATTTCAGGTGAGTATTACATAATGAGCTAGTATGCTATGCATACTAGCTCATTATGCCTTTGTCTTGCAGGTCTTTTTCTTTCTTCATGTGGGTTTACAATCACTTTAAGTGCAAAATCACGTACCTGTACGCAATTATGGTTGTCGGCTCTGGGGCGCGCGCAAACCAATCAATAATCCATCCAATATAGTAAAATGTCCACAGGTAGTCCAAAGGCACCTCTGATTACTAAAGCGGCGCTACTGTCATTGCTTATTATGACCGGCTTTCATATGGTAATGGCACATGAGAAAATTGAAGAATGACAGATGGTGATAAAAGTCCAGGAAGACACAGATGGTGGTCCTAATGTGGTATAAAAGTTGTGCGCTTCACACCAGAATCCGCAAGCCATGCGTCACACTCCCCTTAGGGGTTCTCACTCACCAGAAAGATGAACACATCACGCTTTGATATGCTAACCACGGCTGTCTTCCACGTCATAGAAGATGTCAGAGCTTGTGCTGGATCTCCCACACAGGTACTTGGACAGAAAAAAAAGGGGCTCAAATATCGTAATTCCGTTTTTTCTCTCTCTCGTTTATTTTAAACTCAAAATGACATGTTCCATAAAATCCGTCAGTAAATCAGTACTTAAAATTATCAGCATTAAAAAAAAAAGCGTTCTACGTGGCACAGGACGAACGAGACTTACAAAACTAAGGAAGACAGCCTCCACATGCTTACTTCCAGTTGTCTCTTCCTGGCCGTAAAATGCAAACGTCACTTCCAGTCGCCGGACGCGTTTCGTCATCACGACTTCCTCTGAGGGCGCGCCACGGCCAGGAAGAGACAACCCCTTTTTTTCTGTCTGAGTACCTGTGTGGGAGATCTAGCACAAGCTCTCACACCCTCCATGACGTGGAAGACAGCCGTGGTTAACATATCAAAGCGTGATGTGTTCATCTTTCTGGTGAGTGAGAACCCCCTAGGGGGAGTGTTTTATAACACATTAGGACCACCATCTGTGTCTTCCTTTATTTTTTTCACCATCTGTCATTCTTCAATTTTCTCATGTGTCTTTACCATATGAAAGCCGGTCATAATAAGCAATGACAGTACCGCCGCTTTAGTAATCAGAGGTACCTGTGGACATTTTACCATATTGTATGGATTATAGTTTTGCATTTTGCACTTTAAGCGGCAGCTGACACTATGAATCGCTGTGAAAGATCGAATCACTGTGATTACTCAATGGTCTATATTTATAAGATCTAATATTTCCATAGCGCCGAGATAGTGGAAGAGTTTTCATTAGGTTTTCACTGTATTGTGGCAGACCAATCAATATACACTTACTGCAATTTTTTTTTTTACCAAAAATATGTAGCGGAATACATATTGGCCTAAAAAAAAAAAAAAAAATTTATTGGATCTGTTTTATAACAGAAAGTAAAAAATATGTTTTTTGTCGTTCTTTTTTTGTTTATAGCGCAAAAAATAAAAGACGCACAGGTGATCGAATACCACCCAAAGAAAGCTCTATTTGTGGGAAAAAAAAGGACATCAATTTTATTTGGGTACATCGTCGCACGACCACGCAATTGTCAGTTAAAATAACGCAGTGCCGTATCGCAAAAAAATGGCCTGGTCATTAAGGGGGTAAAACCTTCTGGGGCTGAAGTGGTTAAACACGTCGCTAATAGCACTAGCTGTATAATGATAGCTTAAATATACTGTTTTTTCACTTAAAATGGGCATTTTATGTACTGTTTTTGAAGTGTCAGTTAAAAATGTGGCTCTGTCAGTAAATTTTATGATTTTCGTCAGTACAAAATTGGTGCTGTTTGGAAATTTCGGGCATCCTGTATGTAAATTTCACTTCTTAGGGTTGGCAACACTGTATCCCACAGGTATGATATTTACATAGATGGCCCAAGCTGGATCAAAGTAAAAATGTATAAAATATCCATACCTGGGCTGGAACTCTTCAACCCAACCTACCTTGGCAACGGACGCGCTTGGCAACACAACTACCATCCATCCATTGAAAATATATTCATACCTGGGACTCTTCTTTAAGAAACTGTCCACAAGGAGTCAATCCACTTGCTAAGATGACTGATATCTCACATTTGTTTGGCCGCTGAAGGAGACCTTGCTGCGGAACTTAAGCCCCACCTGGCGCCTGACCATAGGCAAGCCAACAGGAGGCTATCAGTGTGGTGACCATAAGTGTGTAAATGATACCAGCTTAAGTGCCCTAGAAAATCTCAGCATTCTTATATTGCACAGGGAGCAAAAGGCCAACTGACTAACCACATCCTGCAAACCACAGGGACCTGGTTTATTATGGGTAACCCCATCGCAGCGAGTGGAGGTGCCAAGAAAACAAATCGGTTTCCTTTCCTGGGCCGCATAAGAACAGAACATTCTAGCATTTGATATACCTTCTGGTGAAGGCTTTCACTCTTTATTTTGGATAGCAAAACCAGCTAGAGACAAATTGAGCAGTGTACCTTGATTTGGTTCAGGTAGGGTTGCCAATCCAAAACACTTTAGCAGCGCATGTAATTTTTTTTGTTTTTTAGTAGTATACACCAGTGGTTCTCGACCTCAGTCCTCAAGTACCCCCAATGGGCCATGTTTTCCTTTACTTTGCACAGCTGCTTTAAATCTATATCTATGACATGGTAGTGATAAGAGCTATTTTATCTAAGTGAAGTTCCCAAAAGATGGCCGGTTGGGGGTACTTGAGGACTGAGGTTGAGAACCGTTGGTATACACTATAGGATTGTAAAAAAAAAACCCGGACAACTCCGAGTGCCGGAAGGAGAGTAGTTATGCGGTGCACGTAGCTTACCGCGGTGAACATTGGGTATGGACAAATTGTGTTGATAGTGAGAGGAGCTTAAGGGTCATAGTTAAATCAAACAAGGTCAGCCTGTCCCCCAGTACAATCCCCTTCAGATCAGTCTGTCCCCCATTATAATCCCCCCCTTCCACCAAGGTCAGTCTGTCCCCCAGTACACTCCCCTCCAGATCAGTCTGTCCCCCATTATAATCCCCCCCTTCCACCAAGGTCAGTCTGTCCCCCATTATAATCCTCCCCCCCTCCGCGAAGGTCAGCCTGTCCCCCAGTACAATTCCCTTCAGATCAGTCTGTCCGCCATTATAATCCCCCCCCCCCCCCCTCTGCCAAGGTCAGCCTGTCCCCCAGTACAATCCCCTTCAGATTAGTCTGTCCACCATTATAATCCTCCCTCCCTCTGCCAAGGTCAGTCTGTCCTCTAGTACAATCCCCTTCAGATTAGTCTGTCCGCCATTATAATCCCCCCCCCCCTCTGCCAAGGTCAGCCTGTCCCCCAGTACAATCCCCTTCAGATTAGTCTGTTCCCCATTATAATCCTCCCCCCCTCCACCAAGGTCAGTCTGTCCCCCAGTACAATCCCTTCCAGATCAGTCTGTCCGCAGGGGCGGACTGACCATTGAGCCACTCGGGCACTGCCCGAGGGCCCTGGGCCACTAGGGGGCCCCATCAGGGTTGCCAGCCTCAGTAAAACCAGGGACAGTATGTATAAATCTGTGTTTTTTTTACATTTGTCTGTGTATACTGTGTGTACATGTCTGTGTATACTGTGTGATTGTATACTATGTGATTGTATACTGTGTGGCCCCATAATCTCTGATTGCCTGGGGGCCCCATAAACTCCTATTGCAGGGGGGCCCCATGAGTTATCAGTCCGCCCCTGTCTGTCCGCCATTATAATCTCCCCCTCCACCAAGGTCAGTCTGTCCCCCCAGTACAATCCCCTTCAGATCAGTCTGTCCGCCATTATAATCCCCCCCCCCCGCCAAGGTCAGTCTGTCCCCATTATAATAACCCCCCCCCCTTTCCGCAAATGTCATTCTGTTCCCCAGTATAATCCCCCAGGACAGTTTCTACATCAATCAGTACTCCCCCCAGGTCAGTTTGTCCCTCAGTATAAGCCTTCCCCCTCCCCCCAGGTAAATTTGTCCCCCAGTATATTCCTCCCCAGATCAGTCTGCCCCCTGGTACAATCCTTCTCAGGCCAGTCTGTCCCCCAGTATAATCCTGTCCCCTCAAGTCAGTCTGTCCCCAGTATAATACTTCCCCACAGGTCAGTCTGTCCCCAGTATAATCCTTCCCCACAGGTCAGTCTATTTCCCACTTAATTCCTCCAAGGTCAAACTACCCCCAGTATAATTCTTCCAGGACAGTCTGTATCCCAGTACTCTCCCCCCCCCCAGGTCAGTCTGTCCTTCAGTATAATCCACCCCCCTCCCCTTCAGGTCAGTCAGTCCCCCGGTACATCCCCCCCCCCCAGGTCAATCTGTCCTCAAGTATAATACCCCCAGATCAGTTTGTCCCCAGTATAATCCTTTCCCCCAGGTAAGTCTATTTCCCATTTAAATCCCCCAAGGTCAATCTGCCCCCCAGTATAATCCTCCCAGGACAGTCTGTATACCAGTACTCTCCCCCCCCCCAGGTCAGTCTGTCCTTCAGTATAATCTCCCCAGGACAGTCTGTACTCCAGTACCCCCCCCCACCCCACCCCAGGTCAATATGTCCCCAATACCCCAATAGGGTGACCACATTTCCAAACTGCCATTCAGGAGGGAGCCCCCCCCCCCTCAAAAAAAATATATTTTGGATACCTTTTCTTTGCCAATTTTTGGGGCAGGGTGTCACATCTACAGCTCTGGGGTTTGTGCTGGGACCTGTAGTCCTTCACTTTTGGGGGGGTCACATTCAAAGTCCCAGCATGAACCCCTGAAAACTAAGGATGTGTCCTCCTATCATTACTCCGAGGGTGTCATCTGTCCTCTGCTGCCTGCTCATCTGCCATCCTCTCTGCAGTCAGTGCCCCATGACACTCATGGTGTTCCATCCATCCCCGGCGCCCGGCCTCACCTCTGAGTATTGAGAGTTGCTCTCAAATCCTGGTAGTTTCCTTCCCTCTGAGCATGCTGCCAGAGAGGATTGAGGAGGAGGTGGGTGGAGCTAAAGTACTAGGCATGGAGGAGGAAGTAAAATCCTCCTCCGCTATGAATGCTGGGGCCTCGGCTTTGCTCCGTGGTTGCTAGATGCCAGGGGGCACACGGTTCTAGCAACCAGTTCGGGCAGTGTAGAGCCCCCTCCCCCGGGCCCAGCCTGCCCCCCATGGCTGTGTCAGTTTAATTCTGGGACACAGTATTGTCCTGAAATTAAGGTGCCTGGGACCCGGGACAGACCTGCAAAATAATAGAAAAAAAAGATTGAGGTCCCAAAAGCCATACCAGACCCATATCTGAGCATGCAGCCTGACAAGCCAGGAAAGGTGGGAGTGAACGTGCACCCCCCTCCCCCCTAAAACCATTCCAGGCCACATGCCCTTAACATTGTTGAGGACAAGAGCCTTTTCGGCACCACCCTGGCTGAGTGGTTGTGGGGGTCTGCAGTGGGGGCTTAAGAGAGTCTGGAAGTCCCCCCTTCAAGAATGAAGGGGTCCCTAGATACTGCCACCCCCCTATGTGAATGAGTATGGGCTCATTTACACTTGCTTTGACGTAAACACACATTAACCACTTAAAGACCTGGACTTTTTCTGACATTTGTTGTTTACAAGAAAAAATCTGTATTTTTTTGCTAGAAAATTCCTTAGAACCTCCAAACATAGACCCTAGAGAATAAAATGGCGGTCGTTGCAATATTTAAAACACATTTTTTTTTTTTAAATAATAAAGAGTCAAGGAAAAGAAACAAATGTCCCTGAGTCACCGGTATCCAGTGCAGGACAAGGTCATCTAGGTCCCAGGGTGAATATGCAAAACTATGCCCCCCCAAAGATATATGAAAATGAGCATTATGTGTCAGCAAAAATCCCCCCCCCCCCCCCACAACAATACTGAGCACTAACCTGCATGCTTACCCCCTAAGCATAAATTCCCCCTCCTCCGAGTACAAATCTGCCCCTCTGCTGAAAAGCTCAAAAAAATTCACCCTTCCTAGCACAAATGCTCTACCCCCAACATTTCCCCTCCTAGTACACCCCCTCCCACTTCAAATCTCCCCCTCCCAGCACATATTTCCCCCAAACCCCCCTCCTAGCACAAATATTCTCCCCCCATCCTCTATCCTTACACAAATCCCCCTAAATCACCATTCTTAGCACCCCCCCCAAAAAAATTCTCCTCTTAGAACAATACTTACCCCCTGTCGTCCCCAAATTCCCCCTTCCAACACAAATCACTCACCCCCCCTCAATCTTCTTGTGGTGCCCCCCTCACCTCACATGATACCACAGTGCCCATGGCAGCCCCCCCTCCTGCCCACCCCTTGTCCCGTCCCTGGTGGTATCACTGACAAGGAAAAATGTTCCTAAGTCAATGGTGTCACTGAAAGGTAAATCTATACCTGCACTGGTGGTGTCACTGAAAGAAGCACCACTACAAAGTTTACCCCGCCCCCCCAGTACAGAGCTCTTTCTTCAACACCCCCACCCCCCACTACACAGCTCTTCACCCATCCAGGGCCGGACTGGTAGGCCATCTGCCCTGGGCCGCTTTGCCGGGCCGATTCTGGGTGCCCAGGGTCGGCCCTGCCATTGGGCTGCCTCAGAGGGGAAGGGGAGGCTGCATTGATGGGCACTGATCAGGCTGCATTGATGTGCACTGGTGAGGCTGTATTGATGGGCAATGGTGAGGTTGCGCTGATAGGTCACTGAAGAGGCTGCATTGATGGGCACTGATCAGGCTGCATTGATGGGCACTGATGAGGCTGCATTGATGGGCAATGGTGAGGCTGCATTGATGGTCACTAAACAAGCTGCATTGATAGGCACTGATCAGGCTGCATTGATGGGCACTGATCAGGCTGCATTGATGGGCACTGATGAGGCTGCATTGATGGGTCACTGGTGAGGCTGCATTGATGGGTCACTGGTGAGGCTGCATAGATGGGCACTGATCCAGCTGCATTGATGGGCACTGATCAGGCTGCATTGATGGGCAATGGTGAGGCTGCATTGATGGTCACTAAACAAGCTGCATTGATGGGCACTGATCAGGCTGCATTGATGGGCACTGATCAGGCTGCATTGATGGGCGCTGATCAGGCTGCATTGATGGGCACTGATCAGGCTGCATTGATGGGCACTGATCAGGCTGCATTGATGGGCACTGATCAGGCTGCATTGATGGGCACTGATCAGGCTGCATTGATGGGCACTGATCAGGCTGCATTGATGGGCACTGATGAGGCTGCAATGATGGGCACTGGTGAGTATAATACACTCTTCAAATGTGCTTTGAAATGCATGCTTTTCCCTTTTATGAACAAAAAATATTGGTGTCATGCTGTTGGGCTGGTATACTAATGCTGGTATATATGGGGCTGGTATGAAATTATTTCCAGGGCTGTTTTTTATTCTGGCCCTGTACCCATCCCCCTAGCACAGAGCTCTACCTGCCCTGTGTTCCTAATTTGACTTTAGCGCAAGGGTCCCCAACTCCTGGGCCGTGGACCAGTGCCGGTAGGTATCGGTAATTGGTATTGGCGAGTACTTAAAAAAAAAAAAAGTATCGATACTCAAAAAAATGGCATTGGTGCATCCCCAAATAGAGACCATTCCCGGTGTTAAGGCTCCCATATGATAGAGCCATTGAGTCTGACCCATAAACCAAGGATGGATGACTTGTGAGCTGATGTTATATCGTCTGAAGGCTGACAACCCCTTTAACTTTTATTATTTAACTGGCTATTTAACTGCCGCCCCCCCAACAATAATGAAGAACTGATTCCGAGGGATGATAAAACATCCGGAGAAAAGCCGGGACTTATGGCTCATCTTTTTCACATAAAACGGTAATCATTTCAACTGCCAAAACCACGCACTCGGGAAGAAGAAAATTGTTCTTGGATCCGGCACTCCAGCTGTATATTACATTTATGATGTGCGTTATACAGCTCCCTAAATATGATTTTATTAGCCTGTAGACGGCGGTTCAGGAGAGGAGGTTTACTGCGAGATCAACGCTGCATGAATTTCACGACATTTAATCTGCCCTCGGTGAAAGCGGAGAAGTGGATTGGTAAGCAACCGTCACTACCGAGTTTTCATGCCGCCAATTATGAAGTCAGGAAGGGTTCTTCCCTCCAGGCCAGGGATAGGCAACCTTAAAGAGGTGGAGATCTACCTGAACAACATGGGAGAAGTCAAAGATCACCGGGCACCGTGACGCCTCCTCATAGCGGATTTACTCCTCATATTGCCGTACTACCGCGCCGCAAGTGTGTGCATTGCAGGGCAAATCATGGGTTTAAATCAGTTGGTGAGAAGGCAGCCTATCGACTCCTCACTAGAGTAGGGCAAACAGTTTGAGCCTGAGCAAAAGTTCGGGCTGAACATCGCCCGTTCGGCAAACACCAGAATTTGCAGGGCAGTCGGCGGGATGCCTGCTGAGAGCCCCACAATGCACTGCGCAATGCCTAGTGCATAGCTGGTTGCTAAGGAGCGCCTGCTGCGTCCCTAACAACGTCCCTAACAACGGATGAGTCATCAGCTGTCAAATGGTTTCCCCGCTGACAGCTGAATGAAAGAAAAACATTGCTGGCAATAGAAAAAAGTGGGGGGAAAAATGGCGCGTGGTCCCCCCAAAATCCATCTTTTGGGGCTTAAGGGGAATCCCACACCAAAATGAAAGAAAAAAAACAGCGTGGGCCCCCACCCATACCAGAGCCTTATCCAAGCATGCAACCCAGCAGGTCAGGAAAGGAGGGGGAGGAGCCAGCGCTCCCCCCCCCCCACACTCCTGAACCATACCAGGCCACATGGCCTCAACATGGAGGGGGGGTGCTTTGGGGCTTAAGGGGAACCCCACACCAAAATTAACAAAGAAAAAAAAAACAGTGTGCCCCCCCCCAATATCCATACCAGACCCTTATCCGAGCATGCAGCCCAGCAGGTCAGGAAAGGAGGGAGACTAGCCTGTGCCCCCCCCCTCCTGAACCATACCAGGCCACATACCCTCAACATGGAAGGGGGTGCTTTGGGAATTAAGGGGAACCCCACGCCAAAATTTAAAAAAAAAAAACGCTTGCCCCCCCGCAAAATCCATACCAGACCCTTATCCTAGCATGCAGCCCAGCAGGTGAGAAAAGAAGGGGGACTAGCGAGTGCCCCCCCTCCTGAACCATACCAGGCCACATACGCTCAACATGGAAGGGGGTGCTTTGGGACTTAAGGGGAACCCCACGACAAAATTTTTTAAAAAACAGCGTGCCCCCCCCCCAAATCCATACCAGACCCTTATCCGAGCATGCAGCCCAGCAAGTCAGGAAAGGAGGGGGACTAGTGAGTGCCCCCCTCCTGAACCATACCAGGCCACATGCCCTCAACATGGGGCAGGGACACCTAGTGACGTCACCTGGTGGCACAGCCCCCTTGTGACGTCACCGACCCAGCATGCTCCTGTAAAAACAATATATTTAAAACTTTTTTTTTTTTTTTGCATTGATCCATGTTCCCCCGGGCAGTACCTGGGCCCCCATACACTTTTTATGGCCAATAACTTGCCTATAAGCCTTCAAAATGAGCACTTTTGAGTTTTCAATTTGGGTCCCATAGACTTTATTAGGGTTCGCGGTTCGGGTCCGAACTTTTGCGATGTTCGAGAGTTCTGGCGCGAACAGAACCGGAGGGGTATCAAGCACACTCAGGTCACTTTTCAGGGGAGCAGCCATGCCTGCTGCACTTGGTTGCAATTGGCAGCGGCACCCTTAGGGCTCATTCACACATAAACTTGGGGCAACAGGATTTAAGCCCCCCCTGTTACTTTTGGTGGATGCTACCACCTGCCAATCCCGACCCATTCACGTAAATGGGGCCAATCTGTGCCCCTCAATCCTCCCTCCCAACTCAAATCTTCCCTCCTGGCCCCAGTTCCTAGCACAAACCCCCCTCCACCTTCCCAAATCCCCTCTCCCAGTCAAATTTCCCCTCCCCACAAATCCTCCCTCAAATCCACTCTAGCCACAATTCCCCCATCATCCCTTCTGCTAGCACAGATCTTCTCCCCCCCCAAAACCCCCATTCTAGCATAAATACCCCCTCCCCTCCAATACCCCCTCCTAGCACTAATACTCTTCCCTCTTCCCCCCTGCAAATCTCCCCTCCTAGCACAAATACTCTCATCCCTATTACATATCTATTACTTATCTCCCCCCCAACCCCCCTCCTAGATAAAATCTTCCTTGCCAGCTCATATCCTCCCTTCTGGCACAAACCCCCCCAACCCCCTCCCAAATCACCTCTCCTTCCACAAATCCTCTCCCTGTTAAATTTCCCTTCCTTCACAAATCCTCCCAAATGCCTTCTGTGCACTAAGCCCCGTCCCTGAAAATACCCCATCCCAGAATACATCTCCCCAAATCCACTCTTCTAGCAAAATTTCCCCCCCACACCATCCCTTTTGTTAACATAGATCCTTTCCCCCTCCCCCTAAATCCCCTCTCCTAGCATAAATCCTCCGTCCACAAGCCCCCCCCCCCCCCCAGCACTAATACTCTTCCCTCTTCCCCCTGGAAATCCCCCTCCTAGCACAAATAATCTCATCCCCATGACATATCCTCTCTTCACCCCCCCAAAATCCCCCCTCCTAAATAAAATCCCCCCTCCTAGATAAAATCCTCCCTCCCAGCTCAAATCCTCCCTCCCGGTACCCCCTCCTAGCATAACTCCCCCCGAACCTCCCTCCACCTTTCCAAATCACCTCTCCTAGCACAAATCCTCTCCCTGTCAAATTTATCCTCCTTCAATCCTCCCAATCTCCTTCCCCACACAAAGCACAGTCTTCCAAAATCCCCCCTCCTGGCACAAATACTCTCATCCCTATCATATATCCTCTCCTCCCCCCCAAAAAATCCTCCCTCCCAGATAAAATCCGCCCTCCCTTTACCCTCCCCAAACACAAATGTCCCCAACCCCCCTCCACCTTCCCAAATCACCTCTCCTAGCACAAATCCTCTCTTGGTCAAATTTCTCCTCCCACACAAATCCTCCCAATCCCCTTCCCCGCACAAAGCCCCATCCCCCAAAATAACACCCTCCCAGCACAAATCTCCTCCAAAAACACGCTTCTAGAGCAAATCCTTTCCCCCTCCCCCAAAGCCCCCCTCTTAGCACTAACATTCTTCCCCTTCACCCTTGCAAACCCTCCCCCCCAACACACATAATCTCATCCCCATCACAAATCCTCTCCTTCTCCCCAAAATCCTCCCCAGATCCCCCCCTCCTTCCCATATCACCTCTCCTACCACAAATGCTCTCTCCCTCAAATTTCCCCTCTTAACACAAATCCCCCCTAATCCCCATTTCCGCTCAACCCCCCCCCTCCGCCAGCATAACCCCCCCTTCCCCAATCATCTCTCCTAGCACAAATCCTCTCCCTGTCAAATTTCTCCTCCTTTAATCCTCCCAATCTCCTTCCCCACACAAAACACAGTCTTCCAAAATCCCCCCTCCTGGCCCAAATCTCCCCCAAATGCACTCTTCTAGCACAAATCCATCCCACCATCCCTTCTCCTGGCACAAATCCTCTTCCCCCCACCCCCTAACAACCCCCCACCTAGCATAAATCCTCTCTCCCCCAATCCCCACTCCTAGCACTAATACTCTTCCCCATAAAAATCCCCCTCCTAGCACAAATACTCTCATCCCCATCACATATCCTCTCCCTCCCAGATAAAATCCTCCCTCCCTTTACCCACCCCAAACACAAACGTCCCCAACCCCCCTCCACCTTCCCAAATCACCTCTCCTAGCACAAATCCTCTCCTAGTCAAATTTCCCCTCCCACACAAATCCTCCCAATCCCCTTCCCCACACAAAGCCCCATCCCCCAAAATAACACCCCCCTAGCACAAATCTCCTCCAAACACATTCTTCCAGCACAAATCCTCTCCCCCAAATCCACCCTCCTAGCACTAATACTCTTCCCCATCACCCCTACACCCCCCCCCATCCACACACACATAATCTCATCCCCATCACAAATCCTCTCCTTCTCCCCAAGATCCTCCCCAGATCCCCCCTCCCTCCCAGATCACCTCTCCTACCACAAATCCTCTCTCCCTCAAATTTCCCCTCTGAGCACAAATCCCCCCTAATCCCCTTTCCTGCTCAAACCCCCCAGCATAACCCCCCCCCCCAATCCCCTCTTCCAGCACAACCCTGTCCCCCCCACCCCTTCTCCTAGAACATATCCTTTCCCCCTCCCCCCAAATCCCCCCTCCTAGCATAAATCCTCTCCTCCTCAATCCCACCTCCTAGCACGTTCCCCTGCGAATCCCCCCTCCTAACATAAATACTCTCATCCCCAGAACAAATGTTTGTCTCCCCCCCCCCCCATTGTGTCCCCCAGAATAATTCTCTCCCTTTTTTGATAATTACTACTTTAGACTGGCAGCTGGCGGGGAGAGAAGCCAGCTGCTGCCGTGGTGGAGAATCATTGCAATGGGGACCAATGCTAGCTATGCCATTGGCTGTCAGATTAGGACTTTGTAGAGTTCGCCCATGGCGCACATTTTCTGCTGTGGGGGGTGGGGGGTGGGGGGGCAGAAGCAGTCTAGGGAGGAGATGAGTAAGGAAACCCGGCACAGTCCTGATCTCACAGCATTCCTGTGTTACCCCAACACTTCATATCCCTGACATGTGGCGGCTGTGCCATGAACTGCTATGAGAAAATCTCCTGTTCTCTTTGTATCCCTTCCTTTGTGTGAAATCCCTGCCGGTCCCTCTGCTTTCCTATTAAAAACTGACCACACTAAGCAGGAAAGCACAGTGTGATCAGTTCTCTAGCTATGCTGGGAACTCATTATGCTCCCCTCCAATGATCAGACTTGTCCTGACACCCCAACACCACCACCACCACCTACACAGCCTGCCACTGGGAAGCTCAGTGTGCTGTTGCTTCTCCCCCCTCCCCCTTTATGCAGCTGAGAACAGAGGGAATGTGATCACTTATAGAAAAGGGTATTTATATTGTTGTTTTTATATTTATACACAAATGTTTTCGTTTCTATTTTAAACTGAATGAGGTGTTTTATAAGGTGATCGTTTACAATCACTTTAAAGAGCATACCTCCCAACTTTTTGAGATGGGAATGAGGAACACCTATCAGAAAAAGCATGCAGGCATAGGACACACCCCTGGCCACACCCCCTTAAAGGAGAAATATACAACAAAAAAAAAGATTGGTTAAACCCACAAGTGCTTTTTTTCTACCACTTCTATTCTTCTATAAGGTCTTGACCCTAGGCCAATGGCCAGACAAGAGACAGGAAGTGGGCTGTATAAGGGATTTACTGGCAGAAAAAAAAATGTTTTACTATCCAAAGTTATAACAACAACAACAAGGGCAGAAGATTTAATAGATAAAAAGATGAAAAAATTGACTGAAGTTCCGCTTTAACTCCTATATCCAGGAGAGCTGCACTGGCAGGAGCATACCTCCCAACTTTTTGAGATGGGAATGAGGGACACCTATCAGCAAAAGTATGCAGGCATAGGACACACCCCTTGCCACGCCCCCTTAAAGGAGAATTGCACAAAAAAACAAGATTGGTTAAACCGACAAGTGCTTTTTTTTACCTCTACTATTCCTTTATATCGGCTTTTGGAATTTACAGTTGCAACAATTTAGAAATCAGATGAAAGTTTAGCTCTGGGAAACACTTTTTGATAAAAAAGTGCATTTTATATACAACTATATAGATCAGACCAAAATGAGGGACAAATGAGGAGGAATGAGGGACATTCTCCAAATCAGGGACAGTCCCTCGAAATCAGGGACAGTTGGGAGCTATGCAGGAGGGAGAAACTGGATGGGGGGGTGGGGGTGGAGAGCACAGCCCACGCCTCCTCCCGACTCTCCTCTCCTCTCCAGATTTGACTCGCTACTTCCACCACTAAACTGATTGGAGTATTGATGTCGCTATCATTACTCATGTCAACTTGTAGCAGCAGAAACTCACCCTGCCCCTCCCCCCTCCCGGCCCACATGAGTCCACTTGGCATCAAAAATATCAGAACGTGTGTACACAGATGCTCGAACGGAAGCTCCGTCCTCCATATTGGCATAAACAATTGCGCGGTCGTGCGAAGCTGTACCCAAAATAGAATTTAAATAATTTTTTCCCGCAATTAGAGCTTTCTTTTGGTGGTATTTGGTCACCTCTGCGGTTTTTATTTTTTGCGCTATAAACAAAAAGTTTTTGAAAATTTCGACAATTTTGAAAAAAAATATATATATATATATATATATATATATATATATATATATATATATACATATATATATATATATATGTATATATATATATATATATTAACATACCCAATAAAAAATGTTAAAAATTTAATTTTTTCATCAGTTTAGTCCAATATATATTCTGCTACATATTTTTGGTAAAAAAAAAAATCCCAATAAGTGTATATTGATTGGTTTGCGCAAACGTTATAGCGTCTACAAACTATGGGACCCATTTAAGGAATTTTTATAATTTTTTTTTTTCTACTAGTAATCAGCGACTTAGGCCCCTTTCACACTGGGGCGGTGGGGGCGGCGGCGGTACAACAGCGCTATTTTTAGCGCTGCTGTACCGTCGTTCTGGCAGTGGTATTCGGCCGCTAGCGGTGCGGTTTTAACCCCCGCTGGCGGCCGAAAAACGGTTAAAATCCCTCGTACAGCGCGGCTATAGCCGCGGTATTGCCGCGGTATAGCCGCGCTGTCCCATTGATTTCAATGGGCAGGAGCGGGGAAGGAGCGGTGAATACACCGCTCCTTCCCCGCTCCAAAAAATCGGTTTGCAGGACTTTTTTCACCGCCCTGCCTGCGCACCGCTTCAGTGTGAAAGCCCTCGGGCTTTCACACTGAACAAACAGCGGAGGCTGTTTAGGGGCGGTTTTCAGGCGGTATTTTTAGCGCAATACCGCCTGAAAACCGCTCCAGTGTGAAAGGGGCCTTATAGTAGAAAAAAAAAAATTCCTTTAATATATCTCATAGTTTGTAAACGTTATAACGTTATGGTTATTTGGATTTTTTTTTACCAAAAATATGTAGCAAAATACACATTTGCCTAAATTGATGAAGAAATTACATTTTTAACATTTTTTTTATTGGGTATGTTAAAATATTGGTTTTTTTTTTGTTTGTTTTTTTTTAAATTGTCAGTATTTTTTTTTTGTTTATAGCGCAAAAAATAAAAAACGCAGAGGTGACCAAATACCACCAATAGAAGGCTATATTTGTGGGGAAAAAAGTGACTTCAATTTTGTTTGGGTACAGTGTCACACAACCGCGCAACTGTCAGTTAACTGCGGCTGACAAATTGGACACTAACTGACACTTTTGACACTGTTTTGGGGACCAGTGACACTAATACCGTGATACGGTGCTAAAAATATGCACTGTCACTGTACTAATGACACTGGCTCGGAAAAGGCTAACATCAGGAGCGATCAAATGGTTAACTTCTGTGCCTAGCTAATATTTCAGTGTAGTGGGGAGATGCTTTTTACAAGGGGAAGGCATGGATCGGTGTTTCTGCTACTTTCTTTCACCAATGTCTTTCTTCTTGTCACTCTTCCATAAAGGGCAGATTTATGGAGAACACGACTAATAGTTGTCCTGTGGACAGATTCTCCCACCTGAGCTGTGGATCTCTGCAGCTCCTCCAGAGTTACCATGGACCTCTTGGCTCTTCTCTGATGAATGCTCTCCTTGCCCGGCCGGTCAGTTTAGGTGGACGGCCATGTCTTGGTAGGTTTGTAGTTGTGCCATACTCTTTCTATTTTCCGATGATGGATTGAACAGAGCTCTGTGAGATGTTCAAAGCTTGGGAGATTTTTTTATAACCTAACCCTGCTTTATACTTCTCCACAACTTTATCCCTGACCTGTCTGGTGTGTTCCTTGGCCTTCATGATGCTGTTTGTTCAGTAAGGTTCTCTAACAAACCTCTGAGGGCTTCACAGAACAGCTGTATTTATACTGAGATTAAATGACACACAGGTGGACTCTATTTTCTAATTAGGTGACTTCTGAAGGCAATTGGTTCCACTAGATTTTAGTTAAGGGTATCGGAGTAAAGGGGGCTGAATACAAATGCCCCCCACACTTTTCACATATTTATTTGTAAAAAATCTTGAAAACCATTTATCATTTTCCTTCCACTTCACAATTATGTGCCACTTTGTGTTGGTCTATCACATAAAATCACAATAAAATACATTTACGTTTTTGGTTGTAATATGACAAAATGTGGAAGATTTCAAGGGGTATGAATACTTTTTCAAGGCACTGTACTTGTGATCCTGCGTGGCGTGGACATCCTGTAGCGGTAAAAGTGCTATGGGACGGTCGGCAAGTGGATATACTGTACATAGCCTGCATAATGAAATCATTCATGACCAATTTTCAGCCATAGTTGTAGTTTGAACATCAATTGCCTGATCACTTTAGTCTGTATTCTAAGGCAGGGGTCTCCAAACTACGGCCCTCCAGTTGTTCAGAAACTACAATTCCCATTATGCCTAGTTATGTCTGTGAATGTCCGAGTTTTACAATGCCTCATGGGATGTGTAGTTCTGCAACAGCTGGAGGGCTGTAGTTTGAGGATCCCTGATCTAAGGCATCAGAGGCAAAAGGTTCATCACACAACATGATATACAGAACCTGGAGACCGGCAAATTCAATGATTGACTTGGAGGAACGTCCACTCTGACCAACCCAGAGCATGGGAGAAGAACAGACGAAAGCACTCTAGATCGTGCGGATCAATAACATTTATTGACTTACGATTGGTTATTTGCATTGGACAGCTGTGATTGATTTCCAGGGACAGTCCAAGGTTTTACTATTGGAAATGTCAAGGTTTTTTGTTCTGAGATATAGTATCTTCAAATTTGGACTTTACTGGTACAAAGAGGGCAAACACATAAATGGTATAAAAATAGCAAAAAAAAAAAATATTATAGATATAAAAACACATATATACTAAAATTCCACATTCCGATTCCATGGAATCCACAATTTCAACCAGAGAAGGCTACACAATAGCTATTAAGTCCATAGTTACACCAACAGATCAAAAAGGTTGACGCGCTTCGCCATCCTTGCTTCCTCAGGACCTTGTATTCTTGGATGTAACAATGAGCAGCCTGAATATTATTCTTGGGTGGAAAAGATATGGCAGCCTCCCACCTTGTACATCTACCACCGACGCTCACTGGTCATCTGCATGCCATATCTTTTCCAACCAAGAACAATATCCAGGTTGCTCATCATTCTATCCGAGAAGACAAGGTCCTGAGGAAGCAAGCTTCCAAGACAAGGTCCTGAGGAAAACGCGTCAACCTTTTTGATCTCCTGGTGTAACTATGGACATAAAAGGTATTGAGTAGCGTTCTCTGGTTGAAATTGCCGATTCTATGGGATCGGAATGTGCAATATTATTTCATATGTGTTTTTATATCTGCAATCAGCTTTTTTGGTAGTTTTATATTATTTATGTGTTTGCCCTCCTTTGTACCAGTAAAGTCCAAATTAGAATTTTCTCAGATATACTATACTCTAGGGATGTAGTACATCATTTACAGCCATTGTTTTATGATAATAGTTTTTGGCTCTGTCAAGTACCTGATGGGAGACTGAATTGACGAGGTCGGCCTCTCTTGTATCTCCATCCCAGGCCCCAACTGGAAGTGGAACAGAGGGTACCGAGGGACAGGAGGAACACGAATGCCGGCAGATGTTGATAGGAGAACTTGCAGCAGGGGATGGAGACTGGCGGACCATCAGGACAGGAACAGCAGCTCTGCACAGAAGTCCAACCGAGGTTTCAGGGGTACTCCACTTGCGCTGCAGGCCTGAGATGTGCGGCTTGCAAGGCTCTCAGCAAACATGAGACAACACCACTCATCGGTGCGCAGAGCTGGTATAGCAGACTGCCAGGCAGGTACTCCAGCTGGACGGCAAGTCAGGATCGCAGACAGGAGCAGAATAGCCAGGGTCATCAATGGGCGGGCAGCGAGGTACCAAATCATAAGCAGACCCTGGGTCAGGAACAGAGCCGGGGTCAGGAACAGAGCTGGGGTCAGGAACAGAACCGGGTCAGGAACAGAGCCGGGGTGAGTCAGGAACAGAGCCGGGGTCAGGAACAGAGCCGAGGTCAGGGACAGTGCCGGGTCAGGAACAGAGCTGGGGTCAGGAACAGGGACGGGGTCAGGAACGGAGCCGGGGTCAGGAACAGAGCCGAGGTCAGGGACAGTGCCGGGTCGGGAACAGGGCTGGGGTCAGGAACAGAGCCGGGTCAGGAACAGAGCCTGGGTCAGGAACGGAGCCGGGGTCAGGAACAGAGCCGGGGTCAGGAACGGAACCGGGGTCAGGAACAGAGCTGGGGTGAGTCAGGAACAGAGCCGGGGTCAGGAACGGCAACGGCAAAGTCAAAAGCGGAATCCAAAATCAGGTCAGGAGCAAGCCAGGTCAGCAACAAAGGGAACATACAGGATAACGCAGGACATAGGGAACAGCTGAACACCAGCCTGCACTTGAGTAAGGGAAGAGGCATCCTTAAATATGCCATCTGGTGCCAACACGCACTGTGTGCTTGCCCGTGTGTGCGTGCATTCCCATGCACATTCCTGCATGCGCACTTAGCCACCATCCTACAGGAAATGCCATGCGCATGTGCTGCGAGCCAGGCGTTGCACAAGAATTTACTGACATATCCCTTCCTACCCCCTTTGAACCCCTAAAGGTCACTGGAAAATACCCAATTTTGACTAAATTGTATGTATATTAAAGCGGTTGTATACCACTGGACTTTTTTTTATTTATTTTTTCTTCTACCTGCAAGTTAAAGTCATAATGTGCTAGTATGCATCGCATACTAGCACATTGTGTGAAACTTACCTAAAAAACAAAGCTGTTCCAGCGCCACAATATCAGTGCTGTAGCCACTTCCATTTTCACCCGTCTTGCTTGCGGATTCCCAGGCTCCGGCTTTGTGGTTGGCTGGAGCCGCAATGACGTCACTCCTGCGCATGCCGCATGGGAGCCTCCGTTCACAGCACGGGACTTGCAAAGAATGGCACCAGTGGAAAGTTTAGTAGATATTTACACTACCTGTAGGTAGGCCTTATTATAGGCCTGCCCATAGGTAAGTGCATTCTATGCATTAAGGTGAAAAACCTTCTGTGCTTCAGCTTCCCCCCTCCCCCTTTTTCTTACGTCAGCCCGGTCCGATCCAGTGATGTGCATGAGTGCAGCGGCTCCCGCCACTGTCCTACGCAGCAGTCCCCCGCAGCTGTCTCCCACCACTGTCTCCTGCAGCTGTCTCCCGCCGCTGTCTCCCGCCGCTGTCTCCCGCCACTGTCTCCTGCAGCTGTCTCCCACCACTGTCTCCTGCAGCTGTCTCCCGCCGCTGTCTCCCGCCACTGTCTCCTGCAGCTGTCTCCCGCAGCTGTCTCCCACCACTGTCTCCTGCAGCTGTCTCCCGCCGCTGTCTCCCACCACTGTCTCCTGCGGCTGTCTTTAACAGCTGTCTCCTGCCGCTGTCTCCTGCAGCTGTCTCCTACCGTTGTCTCCCACTGCTGTCTCCCGCTGTTGTCTCCCGCAGCTGTCTCTAGGGTTGCCACCTCATCCCTTTAAACCCGAACGCATATCAATTACCGTATTTATCGGCGTATAACACGCACCGGCGTATAACACGCACCTCAATTTAGGAGGGAATTTTAAGGAAAAAAAACTTTTAGGAGGGAAGTTGAAGGGAAAAAAACTTACATTTAAATGCCCATCATTGCAGCCTTCTCAGTGCAGCCTTGTCAGTGCAGCCATGTCAGTGCAGCCATGTCAGTGCAGCCTTGCCAGTGCAGCCATGTCAGTGCAGCCTTGCTAGTGCAGCCATGTCAGTGCAGCCATGTCAGTGCAGCCTTCCCCAATGTCCAGTCCAGCCTTGCCCCAGTCCAGCCTTGCCCCAGTCCAGCCTTGCTGAAGCCTGTGAGCTTCAAAATCGCCGACCGCGATTTGAAAATGGCGCCGCCGGCGCCGAAATACACAGAGCCGGTCCTCGGCTCTTCTCGGCGGCTCTCGTTTACTTTCGGTTCCACTCGGACGGTGAGCGGAGCTATCCGAAACTAGCCGAGTATACTCGGCTAGGTTCGGGCGGCGCTCGAGTGAAACCGAAAGCCGCCGAGAAGAGCCGAGGACCGGCACTGTGTATTTCGGCGCCGGTGGCGCCATGTTCAAATCGCGGTCAGCGATTTTTTAATTCTGACAGGTCAGGATCGCAGGGGATCGGCGTATAACACGCACCCGCGATTTTCCCCTGATTTTAAGGGGAAAAAAGTGCGTGTTATACGCCGATAAATACGGTATACAGGTTCTGTGGCTGATTAAGGTGGTAATTAAACTCACTTGGTGCCTTATCTGCATTTAATTAGCCTCAGAACCCGAGTAATTCATATGTGTTAAGGTTTAAAGGGATGAGTTGGTAACTCTAGCTGTCTCCCGCTGCTGAGGCGGGCCTTTTGGTCATGTGCAAGCAGCGATCGGGAGCTTTCTGTGACCCTCCGGTAAGTGCGCAGGGTGCTCTCGGCCCAGCATTCGGTGCACATATATGAGGCCGCTCGGCGTTAGGGCATACATGCGTACGGCCGGCGTGAAGAGGTTAAATAAACATATTTCTTTGTCCTGCACAGGCAGCCCAAAGGATGACTTTAAAATGTACAAAAAAAAAAAAAAAAAAACAACAAATACATAAAAGTCACTTTTTTATTCCATTGAGGAAGTGTGATAGAGCTGGAAATGAAGTGATCCGAGGTTCTCTGTCATCAGCTAACATTTGTTGGCTCAGCCTCAGAATGTCGATGGAAATTATGCTGCAATCCTGGCAACCGTGTGTATGGTTTCGTCTTTTCTCTTAACATTTTGAATATGGATGTTTAACCCCTTCAACACCGGGCACTTTCACCCCACACCCCCCTTTCTGCCCGGGGCAATATTCAGCTTTCAGCGCTGTCGCACTTTGTATAAACAAGTTTGTTGGCCTCACATATCAAAATGGGATAAGTAAAATTTGTACTATCATCCGAATTAGTTGAAATGGAAATTTGGGAGTGAGGACCCCAGCTCCAAACTCACCAAGGTGAAGTGCAAGCGGACTATCTCGGTACAAATGGAAAAGGATATGTAGCAAAATACAACCAATATATATAAAAACAAGATTTATACAATAATCAAAATTGATACAAACAATATTAAAATCAGCACAGACAACATGGAATTTCGACTAGTTTCGCGGGAAACCCGCTTCAACAGGAAATATATCTGTGAATAAAATACAATACAATGAGATATACATATTTTTTCAATGGAAAGGGGGAAATATAAAGAATGATACCAAAACATAAACGGGGGGGGGGGTAAAAGAAAATAAGTAACCAGATATAAGGGGCTGCTTACCCATGTTAGGGTGCCTACAGTGATCAAGCCGAACCGGGCAGAGTCTCCCGCGGCGACACAACACATCCAGAAAAAAAGCCAACAAACTTGAAGAGGGTGATAGTATCAACCTAAATTGATCAATAAGGGTATATAAGTAAGTGCCAAAATTAGGTGAATAACATTTGTGCCATCATGTAATGCTGTACACATATAACATTTTTATCATTTTTGAGACAGATAGAGCTTTTATTTGGTGGTATTTAAATACTTCTGGGGTTTTATATTTTTGCTAAACAAACAAAAAAAGCCTGAAAATGTTGGAAAAAAAACCCTTTCTTAATTTCTGTTGTAAAATTTTTTAGATAAGTAATTTTGTTTTTTCACTGACGGACACTGATAAACTGCACTAATGGGCATCGATGAGGTAGCACTAATGAGGCTGCACCAATGGGCACTGATGAGGTTGCACTGATGAGTTGGCACTGATGGGCACAGATAAGGCTGCACTGATGAGGTTGCACTGATGAGGCTGCACCGATGGGCACTGATGAGGTTGCACTGATGAGGAGGCACTGATGAGTTGCATTGATTGGCACTGATGAGACAGCACTGATGGGTACTGATTAGAAAGCAATGATGGTCGCTGATTAGCTGCACTGATAGGCTGCATTGATGGGCACTGATGAGTTGGCACTGATGGGCACTGATGAGGCTGCACTGATGGACACTGATGAGGTTGCACTGATGAGGCTACACTGATGAGGTTGCACTGATAAGGTTTCACTGATGAGGCTGCACCAATGGGCACTGATGAGGTTGCACTGATGAGGAGGCCCTGATGAGGCTGCATTGATGGGCACTGATGAGACAGCACTGATGGGCACTGATGAGGCTGCATTGATGGGCACTGATGAGCACTGATAAGCTGCACTGATAGGCTGCATTGATGGGCACTGATGAGGCTACACTAAATGGCGCTGATGAGTTGGCACTGATGGGCACTGATGAGGCTCCACTAATGAGGCGGCACTGGTGGGCGCTGATAAGCTGCACTGATGGGCACTGATGAGACTGCACTAATGAGGCGGCACTGGTGGGCACTGATAAGCTGCACTGATGGGAACTGTTGAAGAGGCACTAATGAGGCTGCACTGATAAGGCAGCATTGATGGGCACTGATAGATGGCACTGATGGACACTGATGGGGCTGCACTGGGCACTGAGTGTAAATGCTCCTGTCACCACAGGAAAGCCGGTTATTGGCTTTCCTTTCTTCAGACACTGAAAGGAAATGCCGGTAACGGTCATTTGTTTACATGGGATTAGCTCTGATTGGACATGGCTGATCACATGGTAAAGAGCCTACGTCATTGGTCACTTTACCGCGATTATCCTTCGGACACATCGTGCCACCGCTCGCACCGATCGATCATATGACGTCCTCCCAGAACCAAGAGCAGTCCCGCCCCCGACCGTCATTCTACAATACGGCGGGGGGGGGGGGCTGTGAAGGAGGAGCCAAGGAGTACCGGGCTGTTCCTGCAGAGTAGTAGTCTTTCATACGCACATGGGACTACGCACAGAAATCCGCGTTTCCGCGTGCGTCCAACCAGAATGCACGAAAAAAAAAAACGCCTGTTGCGCTTGTGTTGCCATTATTGTTAACGGCGCGCCAAACACGGGAAGTGAACTCGCAGTAAAAAAAAACAAAAAACGCACAAACCAGAAAAAAAAAAAAAAAAATGCATGTTTCATATCGCCAGCTGCGAATGGGGCCTTAAAGTCCTGTAAATAATGTATAGAATGTTACACGCCGGTCCCGGACACGTTATTTCCTTCCGTCTCCATCCCCCTGTATGATTTCTGGCTCGGGGCCACATACAAGGGGGCTGCATGACCGATGGGGAAATCCGACGCCGTCTGTAACAGAGAGAGTGAAGAGGACACCTGTTTAGTTCTTCGGAGGGGGTCTTGTTGTTTCTCCGAGGTCGTTTGATAAGTTCACAGCCATTTAAGACGCATTAGGAGGTCAGAAAATGTAATGTTTTTATATACAGTGCCCCCCCCCCCCCCCAATAAAGTGTATCCGGTGGGGACGCATTTTTTTTTTTACAAGTGCGAGTACAGATCCTTTTTTTTTCTTACTCGCCGATACCAATTAACCAACGATCGGCAATGCTACATATCATCGAAAGGTTATTTACAATTGAAATAAATGTATTTTATTTTAAATGGTGCGCTTTTTTTTTAAATGTAAAAAAGTGTAAATGTATGTTAAAGGTGTAAAAATATTATAGTAGCAGGCAAAGAAATTGGGACTTTTTAGGTGCAAATCAATTGGAGAATATCAAATATAATATATAAAAAATTATTTTATTTTGAGGAGCAAAATAAGAATTTACACATTAAAAAAATCAGGAAAGGGGGTAGATACAAAATGGCAAGTACAATTAATTACAGTCACAGCAACAATATGTGAATATTAGCGAACTAAGCAAAAAAAAAAAAAAAAAAAGTTTTATTAATATTTTATAAAATAGAAGTGCACAAAAAAAATCAGCAGGAAAATAATAAGTAAATGGAGAAGGAGAAGAAGGAGTTGATTAGCGTAAATTAAGGCTTAATAAGGGTTAAACAGGAACATTTAATTAAAAAAAAAAAAAAAACCTTCCCGCCCACGCTTTCGCCAAAAGACGGCTACAACGTCCTTTGGACCCGGCTGATCACAGATCGGAGTATAGTGCCGATCACTAGACATGTGCAATTCGTTTTGTTTCCGAATTCGTTTCTTAAAGCGGAGTTCCACCCAAAAATGGAACTTCCGCTTTTTCGGAATCCTCCCCCCCTCCGGTGTCACATTTGGCACCTTTCAGGGGGGGAGGGGGAGCAGATACCGGTCTAATCCAGGTATTTTCCCCCTCTTCTGGGTGGATAACTACGCCATGTCCGGCGTCTCCTCCGTCTCCCCCGCTGTCTTCTGGGAGACACACAGGTCCCAGAAGACAGCAGGGACCAGTGGGATCGCGCAGCGCGACTTGCGCATGCGCAGTAGGGAACCAGGCTGTGAGGCCGCAAGGCTTCACTTCCTGATTCCCTTACCGAAGATGGCGGATATATATAGATATCCGCCCAGAATCCACCCGAGAGCCGAGGGACAGATCAGCTTCGGGTGCCGACATCGCGGGCGCCCTTGACAGGTAAGGGTCCATATTTTAAATGTCCGCAGCTGCAGTATTTGTAGCTGCTGATTTAAAAAAAAAAAAAATCGCTTTAATGAATTTAGACAAGTTTGTTAATTTGGAAATATCCATTTTATCGAAAGCACATTGAACAAACTTTTACGAATATTCGGAAATCCAAGTATTTAGAAATTCGGAAAATTCAAAAAAATTCGTAAATTCGAAAAAAAAAAAAATAGTAAATTCTTAAATTTGGAAATCTGAAAATTTGGCAATTCGAAAATCCGAGAACCCAAAAATTCGAAAATCTGAAATAATAACTAATTAATAATAACTTAACTATTAAATTATAGGTATTGGAATTTCCTTTCAAATTTGGCTGTTAGTGAACGTAACAAATACGAATGTATCCAACGTTACGAATTATCCGAAATAATGAATGCCGCATCTAAACAAATGGAACGGAACTGATTAAAAATAAATAATAATAATAATAATAAAACGTTTTTATAATTATTTTTATTATTTATTATTATTAATTAGTTACGTTCCATTCGTTTAGATGCGGCATTCGTTATTTTGGATAATTTGTAACGTTGGATACATTTGTATTTGTTACGTTCACTAACAGCCAAATTTGAAAGGAAATTCCAATACCTATAATTTGTTTGTTAATAATAGTTAAGTTATTATTAGTTAATTATTTTTTCAGAATGTCGAATTTTCGGAATTTCCAATTTCCGCATTTTTACAAATCTACAAATTGCGATCATAATGAATGACCTGGAAAAAAAAAAGAAAACGAATGAAAAAAAACCAAAAAATTTTTCGGCAGTGCACATGTCTACCGATCACAACGGCCCTTTACCACGTGATCAACTGTCAGCCAATGACAATGCTGCTAATCAGTGCCCTCCAGTGCCACCGATCAGTGCCCATCAGTGCCTCATCATCAGTGTCACTTATCAGTGCTGTTTCTGCCGTTTGACAGTTCTTATATAGGTAAGGCGTGGTGCCACCCAGCAACGTTGCCCGGTGGCCCCACCCCCTTGTCTTCCAGATTCTGATATGGATTAGGGGGGGTCCCCACGCCATTTTTTTTTTATTTTAATTTTTTTTTCATTTAATTTTTCAATTGCCGGCAATGGTATTGTATTGACAGCAATTTAAACATCATTTATTTTTATTTATAAATGTCCGTTTTGCTGCAGCAGGTTCTGTACATGGTACAGATGCGCCACTATATAGGCAGAGTAAAGGGGATCCCCCAGGCACTATATTTAAAGGAATTTTTCATTTTTATTGTTTCACTTTAAGCCTCATTAAAACCATTGCTCCTGTAAAAACGATTATTTAAAAAAAAAAAATATTTGCATTGGTACATGTCCCCCAGGGCAGTACCCGGGCCCCCATGCCGCTTTTATGGCCAATAAATTGTATATAAGCCTTTAAAATGGGCATCTGGCATGTAATGGGGCACAATATGGTGGAGGGTACAGCCTCAGTAGGAGGGTCACTGTTTTAGCAAGTGTGGAGGCCTCTGGCATGGAGTGGAGCACAATATGGCGAAGGGTACAGCCTCGGTGGGAGGGTCACTGTTCTAGCAAGTGTGGAGTCCTCTGGCATGGAGTTGGGCACAATATGGTGGAGGGCTCAGCCTCGGTGGGAGGGTCACTGTTCTAGCGAATGTGGAGTCCTCTGGCATGGAGTTGGGCACAATATGGTGGAGGGCTCAGCCTCGGTGGGAGGGTCACTGTTCTAGCAAGTGTGGAGTCCTCTGGCATGGAGTAGGGCACAATATGGTGGAGGGCTCAGCCTCGGTGGGAGGGTCACTGTTCTAGCAAGTGTGGAGTCCTCTGGCATGGAGTTGGGCACAATATGGTGGAAGGTACAGCCTCAACAAGAGGGGCAGTGTTCTAGCAAGTGTGGAGGCCTCTGGCATGGAATGGAGCACAATATGGCGGAGGGTACAGCCTCAGCAGGAGGGTCACTGTTATAGTAAGTGTGAGGCCTCTGGCATGGAGTCCGGCACAATATGGCGGAGGGTACAGCCTCAGAAGGAGGGTCAGTATTCTAGCAAGTGTGAAGGCCTTGGGTATGGAGTGGGGCACAATGTGGCGGAGGGTACAGACTCAGCAGGAAGGGCACTGTTCTAGCAAGTGTAGCACCCTGGCGTTTAGGAAGGGTTGCTAGTAAATTTAGTTTGCCAAGTGGTAGTTGCCCTGATTAGTTGTTAGTAGATCCACTGATTCCTCTCTAGTTCTGGACTTGCTGCACCTTCTCTCTTCTGTCGCTAGGTGGAGTTATGCTGGTGACATTAGATAGACAAGGGCTTAGCAAGGTCAGGTAATGGATGGATGGGGTGTCTCAGCCAATTGGCGGGGGTTTCTTTAGCCCCTTGGCCTGCTGGGAGAGCCTATTTATTTGGGTGGAGTCAGGTGATCGGGGTTCTGTGCTACCTGGACAGCTGTCCGGGTGGACGTGTGTTATGCTGCTCCGGGCTGCTAGGCCACAAGCCTTAGGCCTATCCCTGGGACATATGGCTGCTAGGCTGTCTGAGAGCCTATCCAGAAGCAGGAGAAGCAGCGCAGGGTTGGGACTGCAGGTTTGGAATCCAACCGAGAGTAACGGTTCAGCCGGATGGGGAACCAGTTGTGGTCGGAGGTAGGGGGGAAGCTGTCGCCACTAAGGAACCATCAACCTTGTTACCGGAGACTACAGTGAGTAAGCTGCAGCCAGTACCAGAGCAGAAGAAGTGGGAAAACTTCAGCAAGTGCCAAGCCAGGAACCCAGTGGGACAGCAGTAGGTGACGCTTGAGGAGCATCAGTGAGTGCCAAGCCAGGGACCTAGCGGGTCAGCAGGGGTGACGCTTGAGGAGTATCTGTTGAATGCCAAGCCAGGGACCCAACAGGGAAGTGGGGTTATGCATAAGGAAGATACCGAGTTATGGAAGTGGAAGAGCTCAGGTATCCAGCGGCTATTGGATCTGAGAGTCTAGTGAGAGACTGGGAGCTCGATGAGTGAAGACCTACAGTGAGAGACTGTGGAGTGGGAGGAGAACTATTTGTGTTACCAATAATTATATACAATTACCATTAGTGACGAGATTGTTGCCATAGGAGACAGCGGTCCTACCTATACAGAAGTGGTGTCCGGCTGAAGGCCTTCTACTGCATACCTATAGAAGTCTCAGAGTCAGCCAATTATCATTACATGTACTTTAGGGTGTCCTGACCCTAACCTGCTCTCCCACAGTTCTGTTAAGAGACAATAAATCTCTTTTGCATTCAAAAAGTGTCCGGCGCTCATCACTCCATCTTCAATCACACCCACCATGCCTTGTAACCCACTCTACAAAGACGGGTGTCAGCTATCCCTGACTCTGGAGGTCACTATTAGGCCTTTGGACCTTGCTACACAAGTGTGGAGGCCTCTGGCATGGAGTGGGGCACAATATGGCGGCTGGTACAGCCTCTGCAGGAGGATCACTGTTGTAGCAAGTGTGGCGGCCTCTGGCATGAAGTGAGGCACAATATGGAGGAGGGTACAGCCTCAGCAGGAGGGTCAATGTTCTAGCAAGTGTGGAAGCCTTTGGCATGGAGTGCAGCACAGTATGGTAAAGGGTCCAACTTCAGCAGGAAGGGCACTGTTCTAGCAAGCATGGAAGCCTCTGGCATGGAATGGAGCACAATATGGCAGAGGGTACAGCCTCAGCAGGAAGGGCACTGTTCTAGCAAGTGTGGAGGCCTCTGGCATGGAATGGAGCACAATATGGCGGAGGGCACAGCCTCAGTAGGAAGGGCACTGTTCTAGCAAGTGTGGAGGCCTCTGGCATGGAATAGAGCACAATATGGCGCAGGGCACAGCCTCAGCAGGAGGGTCACTGTTCTAGGAAGTGTGGAGGCCTCCGGCATGGAGTCCGGCACAATATGGCAGAGAGTACAGCCTCACCAGGAGGGTCACTGTTCTAGCAAGTGTGGAGGCCTCTGGCATGGAATGGAGCACAATATGGTGGAGGGCACAGCCTCAGTAGGAAGGGCACTGTTCTAGCAAGTGTGGAGGCCTCTGGCATGGAATGGAGCACAATATGGCGGAGGGCACAGCCTCCGTAGGAAGGGCACTGTTCTAGCGAGTGTGGCAGCCTCTGGCATGGAATGGAGCACAATATGACAGAGGGCACAGCCTCAGCAGGAAGGGCACTGTTCTAGCAAGTGTGGAGGCCTCTGTCATGGAATAGAACACAATATGGCAGAGGGCACAGCCTCAGCAGGAAGGGCACTGTTCTAGCAAGTGTGGAGGCCTCTGTCATGGAATAGAACACAATATGGCAGAGGGCACAGCCTCAGCAGGAAGGGCACTGTTCTAGCAAGTGTGGAGGCCTCTGGCATGGAATGGAGCACAATATGGCAGAGGGCACAGCCTCAGCAGGAAGGGCACTATTGTAGCAAGTGTGGAGTCCTCTGGCATGGAATGGGGCACCATATGGTTGAGGGTACAGCCCCAGCAAGTAGGGCACTGTTCTAGCAAGTGCGGAGGCCTCTGGCACGGAGTGGGGCACAATATGGCAGAGGGTACAGCCTCAGCAGGAAGAGTACTGTTCTAGTAAGTGTGGAGGCTTCTGGCATGGAATGGGGCACCATATGATTGAGGGTACAGCCCCAGCAGGCAGGTCACTGTTCTAGCAAGGGAGAAAGGGGGGCAGGAACCTGTACTTTTGGTGCCAATATCCCGCTAATTGCAAAGCCCCCCCTCACAGGCGCTATGAGGACTGTAAAATAATAAGAGCAGTTGTGAATTACGGCTACAATCACACACGAGAACACATTCTTTTTGTATATTTTTACAACTCTGCTATAATTTTCTTTATGGCCTCCAAAAGTGGAATGATGTCAGTAGATTTCTGACCCTTGTAAACAATATCTCTGGTCATATTCCGGTTCCATGTGCTCCATTGTTCTAATTGTAATTTTCTTTCCTTACAGAGGTGGCTGCACATGTCAATGCCTCTTCAGGAAGCAGCAGTGCAAATAAAGCACCAATTAGTAAGTCTTCACATGTCCTTCTCCAGCACATTATGCAGGGCAACACGATTCCTCTTGGTTATCCTCAAGGCATTGATGTTCATGAATGTTAATGGAATGGCTTTTTTTTTTCCATAAGAGAATTGTTAGTTCTCCTAACTAAATTTGAGCTTACAAGCCCTGAGGATTCTATCTACTTGCTCTATTTTTGTATAGATTTTACATTGTCTTGAGAGCTCTTTATCCAAATTCAATTTATTCGGGTAAAAAAAAAAAAAGAAAAAAAATCATTCATGCACGTGGTAACAACTTAAGGGTGTAAGGTCCGGTAGCATGTTGGCGGGGTGGAGGCCGGTTGATGCAGTCAGGGCCGTGGATGTTGGGATACCACCAATACTCCTGTACAGGGGCTGGGCCAGCAAGGGGGGCACAGGCAGCTGGGTGAATCAGATGTGGGCAGGGACGATAATAAACATGGTGGGGGGGGGGCAATTACTAGAACCGATCCCCTGTATGGCTCCCTCTGCAGCAGCTGACAGCATGCTTCTTCTCCTCTCCCTCCCGCTGGCTTTCAGCTGCTGCAGAGGGGGGCAATTACTGGAACCCATCCCCTCTATGGCTCTCTCTGCAGCAGCTGAAAGCTGGCTTCTTCTCCTCTCCCTCCCGCTGGCTTTCAGCTGCTGAAGAGGGGGGCAATTACTGGAACCGATCCCCTGAATGGCTCTCTCTGCAGCAGCTAAAAGCTGACTTCTTCCCCTCTCCCTCCCACTGGATTTCAGCTGCTGCAGAGGGGGGCAATTACTGGAACCGATCCCCTGTATGGCTCTCTCTGCAGCAGCTGAAAGCTGGCTTCTTCTCCTCTCCCTCCTGCTGGCTTTTAGCTGCTGCAGAGGGGGGCAATTACTGGAACTGATCCACTGAATAGCTCTCTCTGCAGCAGCTGAAAGCTGGCTTCTTCTCCTCTCCCTCCCGCTGGCTTTCAGCTGCTGCAGAGGGGTGCAATTACTGGAACCCATCCCCTCTATGGCTCTCTCTGCAGCAGCTGACAGCTTGCTTCTTCTCCTCTCCCTCCCGCTGTCTTTCAGCTGCTGAAGAGGGGGGCAATTACTGGAACCGATACCCTGAATGGCTCTCTCTGCAGCAGCTGAAAGCTGGCTTCTTCTACTCTCCCTCCCGCTGGCTTTCAGCTGCTGCAGAGGGGGGCAATTACTGGAACCGATCCCCTGAATGGCTCTCTCTGCAGCAGCTGAAAGCTGGCTTCTTCTCCTCTCCCTCCCGCTGGCTTTCAGCTGTTGCAGAGGGGGGCAATTACTGGAACCGATCCCCTGAATGGCTCTCTCTGCAGCAGCTGAAAGCTGACTTCTTCTCCTCTCCCTCCCGCTGGCTTTCAGCTGCTGCAGAGAGAGCCATACAGGGGATGGGTTCCAGTAATTGCCCCCCTGCCACACCCATCACCTTCCCTGTGCACCATACATCTCCCCCTGCTGCCCAGGTCCCCCCGTGTGCCCACCCTATCCCCACAGTGTTGATGGCTTCACTTCTTTCCTTCCCACTGGCAGCTGCAAGCACACAATGGGATTCACTGAAAAAACAAAGAACAGAGGGCGCAGCAACCTAGTGCTTCACCTTTATATTAACTTTATTGTGTAAAGAAAAAAAAAAAAGACAGATGTGTACCCACAAACGAAATCGGCAATAGGGCACATCAAAGTCCCATCTGTACTTGAAGCAACCTGGTTGCCTAGACAAGTCCCAAAGCGTGAGACAGTCCAAACGGTTGACGCGTTTCGAGGGCGGGAATTCCTCAGAACCAACCCAAGGGTTCAAAGGGACCAAGGATCCCCCCCCTCGAGAACGCATCAGCTGTTTGGAATGTCTTCTCACCCTTTGGGACTTGTCTAGGTGACCAGGTCACTTCAAGTACAGATGGACTTTGATGTGTCTTATTGCCGATGTCATTTGTGGGTACACATCTGTCTTTTTTTTTTACACAATAAAGTTATTACAAAGGTAACACGCTAGGTTGGTGCGCCATCTGTTCTTTGTTTTTGCAGTATGTCCTTTGGGTTTCCCCCGACCTGCAGGGGGGGCAGCACAACCGGTGCAAATTGGACTTTCTGAAGAGTCCTGATTGTCCTTGGCCAGAACACGTCTCTTAAAACGCAGGAGATTGGTTGTACACAATAGGATCCTTCAGGATGGAGAGAAGGGGAAAGGTCCAGCAAATGTAACATTTACCAGCCCCTTCCTTTCCTGAATGGACTCAATGAATGATTGGTACCCATCACTAACTGTGTTCATTCATAACTAAATCATAGTAAACTGTGTTTTTTTTTTTTTTTTTTTGGAGGGGTGGCCCTGTCAGTTTGGCTGTATGGGGCCCTGCGGTTTCTAACAGCAGCCCTGGATGCAGTAATATGTATTAATGTTGTGATAATACTGAGACAGTACATCAACCCTGAAGACATGCTCACATCAGAACAAAGCACCAAAATTATAAGTAGATGTCCAGAGCACCCCACCCTCCTTACATCAGATGTCAAGAGCACCCCCGCCATCAGAAGCCAGGAGTCCCGTCCACCCACCTTACATCACAGTGCGCCCCCTTTACCCTGTGCTGCTGCTGGAAAGAAGCTGGGGGCAGAACTGAGAAACATAGTGCAGGATCTGGAGGAGGACCAGAGGAGAGCTGGAGTCAGGCGGTCGGCGGAGAAGAGAGGGTGCTGTGGCTGCACAGAGAGGTGCAGGATCTGTAGGAGGAATTCTGTCCTCCTCTCAGCTGCCAACTGCTGAGGTTGGGGGGGGGGGGAGCTGAGCCTCTAAGCAGCTGCACAGAGAAGTGCAGGATCTGGTGGAGGAGTTCTGTCCTGTCTGCTTCTTACTGCTGAGACACAGTAGGGGTAGTGATGAAGGGTGGTGCCACAGCTGCGGGAGAGGTGCGAGGGCCACCTGAAATTGCCTGGTTCGGCAGATGGGCCTTCTGTTTGACACACATGCTGTAGATACCTGGCAGGATCCAACCAAGGTGGCGGCTGGAGGGCAGACCGGCAACAGGATCCAAGAGTGAGGAAGGCTACTGCGTGAGGAAGGCTACTGCGTGAGGAAGGCTACTGCTTCAAGACTGCGACAGTCCCTACTCTGTCCCTCCTCCGCAGGAACCTGTCCCTAGGCTTATCCAGCTAGCGAGGCTCTGTCCCTGTCCTACCCACTACACAGAATGTGCGGCAACCCAAGGGGGACAGTGCTATTTATTAACACTGCCCACACCAAAGATGGCCGTAGTGGTCAGTCAGGGCAGCAGCATCTACTCGGGTAGCTGCTCCCCGATAACACCTACGGAAGCCTCAGAGGAATCTGGGTTCCTTCTTGTCCTCCATCCTTTCTGCATGGCGGCTGCCGAAGAGTCCCACCCTTGCAGGGAGGCCAAACTACACCTGTCTACAATCAGACACCCCAGTCAATAGCAAATAGTGTAACTTCACCTTTAGCAGCCCCACTATCCTTAAGGCAAGCAGGCCTACTGACAGTAATTGGCCCCCATGACTTAAGACATGGACCAACATGCCATAGCTGTAGAATCTCACTAGAAGACCCCAAGTAGATCTTGGGGCATCTCTCTACATGATCGCGGTTGGAACCATCAACCTTCAGTCAAACAACAAATCAAAAAACAACAAAAGTTTGCAGAATGAACACCAATCAGCTGCCATTTCAACTCCTCTGGTGAGAGTGACCTTTCCACTGAAGGGTTCTACGAGCAGCGAGATATTGCATCTTGATTGATGGAGGTTTCACCTCCCTTTTATTCTAAGACACAGGCTGGAGGGGGCATGACACAGACTGTGCCTGTGTCAGAAACCATGAAATCAGACCGAGACAGAAGTACAGTTAAATCACACTTGTTTCATAATAAAAGTAAATAGAACAAACAAAGTCAAAACATAGCCAGAGTTCAGGAAGTGGAATGGATAGTCAGACAAGCCAAAACGTCAGGGAGTCGGAGATGAGCGTAGTAGAACAGCAAGCGGGATCTGGAGCCAGAAGGGATGTCAGCCAAGCAAGTCTTTAACAGGAACACAGGAGATAGTCTCTGTGATGTTGACCAAGGCGAAGGCAGAGATTCTTTGGGCTGGATGGCTTAAGTAGGCAGGACTGACGAGAAGGATATCATCAACAGCTGAGTACCTGTGGAGAGAGATGGGAGCTGGCAATTAGCCGACAGATGAGTGGCCAGCTCAGAGAAGGAAGGGCTGAGCCCAGCCCTGACAGCCTGATAGAAATCCCTCCACACCATTATTGTTATTGCCCAAAATAATAAAGATTTCATTTCAAATAGATATTTGTGTGACAATTTAAAACAGTTTATTGATATTATTTATTTATTTTTACTCCGTATTCTAAAATGTATTTTGAACACGTGACCGGTAGCAGAGGACTAGAAGCTCCTCCTGCCACTGTTTCATTGCAGACAGGCTGGGAGAGAGCTGGGTCGTGTGACAGCTGGATATCGATTAGAAAAAAAGTACTGAGATGTTTTTTTTTAATTTTTTTTTTTTTTTTACCTGAGCCCCCCCTCGATCCAGCACCCTGCACGTCTGCAGCTGTTCTCTCCATTCACTTCCGGGCCTCGCTGCCTTTGCTGGAGCACCGGGAGCCACTGGCTGTCAATCAAAGCCAGTGACAAGGGAGCAGGGGGGCGGGTCCGAGTCCTGCTGTCTATGTCAATGGAGCAGCGGGGCTCGGGAGGGAGCACGCACGAGTGCCCCCATGGGGGCACTAGACAGTGAGGAGCGGCCAGGAGCGCCGGCAGGGGACCCGAGAAGAGGAGGATCGTGGCTGCTCTGTGCAAATCCATTGTAAGTATAGAGATGTTTGTTATTTATTTTTTGACTTTGATGTTACCTTTACAATCACTTTAAACAATATGTGTTTAGTATCACTTTAAGGATCAAAGAATAAGATGAATCATACATAATAAAGAATAATGCAGATAATACTACATTAGTTATACAATAAAACAACAGAAGGGATCCCCTAGTGGTGGACTTTTTAGGCACATACAAAAAAATATATAAAAAGTATATGTAATACAAATATAATTTATTAAGGATAAACAGTAAAAACATAACAGTAATATAACATCTATTGTTTGGAATGCGAGTTAGGCAGTTTTACATTAGTATGTATACAGTGTTTGAAACAGTACTCTTGCCACCGACGCGTTTCGGAGTAAATAAACCTCCTTCCTCAAGGGTGGGTGTAAATTAGAGACAATTCTATTGTTCACACTGCATTAGCTGACTTGGCATTCCATATAGCTTTAGTTAAAAACAGCGACAATGACACAGTCTGTCTACCAAATATGTTCTTGACCCCAAGGAAAAACATTAATTTGAATATTTTGGAAAAATTGCTATAAATCCATACATGGATGGAGATAGGATTTCTTTCACAGAGGTACTTTGCGGGATGAAACCGGTTTGAACAGCCAAACGTTTGTTCTATCCTCGTACTATCTACCAACCACACATCGGTAACGCCATTTGTTGAGCTACCTTCAGGACTTGCCTTTAGGCCTCAGTGGAGCCTCAAATCCTTTTTATACTCCCCCTACAGGCATTCTCCCCCCTTTTTTGGAAGGCCAAGGGAGAGTTTTTTCTCCTCTCCCCCTACTCTCATTGGAATAGAATAGAAATATACGTATATACCTCCGTGAAAGAAATCCTATCTCCATCCATGTATGGATTTATAACAAATTTTTCCAAAATATTCAAATTAATGCAAGGGCAGCTATTGGCTACTGGCTAAGAACTTCCTTATTCTAGTCTGGTCGTACGTCATCACGTTCGAATCAGTTTGACTTTGGTGTGATCGTGTTTAGGCGAGTCCGTTTCGTCGGAACTCCGTTGAAAGTCCGTCGAAAAGTCTTTTGGAGTTCAGCCATCGAAAAGTTCGCTCGTGTGTACACGGCATTACAAGTTTTCTTCTAAGATTGTCCTGTATTTGGCTCCATCCATCTTCCCATCAACTCTGACCAGCTTCCCTGTCCCTGCTGAAGAAAAGCATCCCCACCACATGATGCCACCACCATGTTTCACAGTGGGGATGGTGTGTTCAGGGTGATGAGCAGTGTTAGTTTTCCCCCACACATAGCATTTTGCTTTTAGGCCAAAAAGTTACATTTTGCTCTCATGTGACCAGATCACCTTCTTCCACATGTTTGCTGTGTCCTCCACATGGCTTCTCACAAACTGCAAACAGGACTTCTTATGACTTTCTTTCACCAATGTCTTTCTTCTTGTCACTCTTCCATAAAGGGCAGATTTGTGGAGAACACGACTAATAGTTGTCCTGTGGACAGATTCTCCCACCTGAGCTGTGGATCTCTGCAGCTCCTCCAGAGTTACCATGGACCTCTTGGCTCTTCTCTGATGAATGCTCTCCTTGCCCGGCCGGTCAGTTTAGGTGGACGGCCATGTCTTGGTAGGTTTCCAGTTGTGCCATACTCTTTCCATTTTCGGATGATGGATTGAACAGAGCTCCGTGAGATGTTCAAAGCTTGGGATATTTTTTTTTATAACCTAACCCTGCTTTATACTTCTCCACAACTTTATCCCTGACCTGTCTGGTGTGTTCCTTGGCCTTCATGATGCTGTTTGTTCACTAAGGTTCTCTTACAAAGTTGAGGGCTTCACAGAACAGCTGTATTTATACCGACATTAAATGACACACAGGTGGACTCTATTTACTAATTAGGTGACTTCTGAAGGCAATTGGTTCCTCTAGATTTTAGTTAGGGGTATCAGAGTAAAGGGGGGCTGAATACAAATGCCCCTCCCCCCCACACTTTTCACATATTTATTTGTATCATTTATCATTTTCCTTCCACTTCACAATTATGTGACACTTTGTGTTGGTCTATCACATAAAATCCCAATAAAATACATTTACGTTTTTGGTTGTAACATGACAAAATGTGGAAGATTTCAAGGGGTATGAATACTTTTTCAAGGCGCCCCATGTAGTGTGGTGTACTAGTTCATGAATAGTCCACGTGTAGCATAGATAAATATATGCAGCATTTTTAGTCTTCTATAGACAATTACTGAGTAGGGGGGGGGGAGTCACTTCTCGGAGGGGTAGACAGGATGATAGGTTTGATTTGCAGAACAAAGACAGGGATGTCTCTGCGGCTCAATACAATAGAAATGGAGAAGAAATGTCTTTGCTCAAATCTAAATACCTTATATATATATATATATATATATAACACAACGGGAGGAAGGAGGTGTGACTGCATGTTAGCACTGAAAACGATGAATTAACCCTCCGTACTCTGCTGCACATTTCGAGCAAATTTTGAATACAAACCGGGATATTTTGTTCACATGTTTTGCAATCCATGATCAAGCTGGCCGACGGCATCAAAGTGATCCCTCGATCTCCAGTCCCTACTGTGCAAAATGACAAACCTTTGCTGCTGATACTATGAGGCTGATTTCCTAAAGGCAAAAAGACTGCGCACTTTGCAAAGCGCGTTTCCTCCAGAGCTTCGTAAATTAATTAAAGCTTCACTTTACAAAGAATACCCAATCACATGCAAGGAAAATAGAAAAAAAAAAAAAAAACAGCATATTTGCTTGCACGTGATTGGATGATGGAAGCAGAGCTCCGCCTCTTTTACTTAGCTCTGGAGCAACTGCTCTTGCAAAGTGCACAGTCTATTTGCCTTTAGTAAATCAACCCCTATATGTCTATTAAAGTAAGCTCTAAGCAAAAAAAAAGTGTTTGTCATTTTCCAGAGAGGGATCACTTTGACACAGTCATCCCTTTCTGGCCAACTGTGTCAAAGTGACCCCTCTCTGGCCATCTGTGTCAAAGTGATCCCTCTCTGGCCATCTGTGTCAAAGTGATCCCTCTCTGGCCATCTGTGTCAAAGTGATCCTTCTCTGGCCAACTGTGTCAAAGTGATCCCTCTCTGGCCAACTGTGTCAAAGTGATCCCTCTCTGGCCAACTGTGTCAAAGTGATCCCTCTCTGGCCAACTGTGTCAAAGTGATCCCTCTCTGGCCAACTGTGTCAAAGTGACCCCTCTCTGGCCATCTGTGTCAAAGTGATCCTTCTCTGGCCAACTGTGTCAAAGTGATCCCTCTCTGGCCAACTGTGTCAAAGTGATCCCTCTCTGGCCAACTGTGTCAAAGTGATCCCTCTCTGGCCAACTGTGTCAAAGTGACCCCTCTCTGGCCATCTGTGTCAAAGTGATCCCTCTCTGGCCATCTGTGTCAAAGTGATCCCTCTCTGGCCAACTGTGTCAAAGTGACCCCTCTCTCGCCATCTGTGTCAAAGTGATCCCTCTCTGGCCATCTGTGTCAAAGTGATCCCTCTCTGGCCATCTGTGTCAAAGTGATCCCTCTCTGGCCAACTGTGTCAAAGTGATCCCTCTCTGGCCAACTGTGTCAAAGTGATCCCTCTCTGGCCAACTGTGTCAAAGTGATCCCTCTCTGGCCATCTGTGTCAAAGTGATCCCTCTCTGGCCATCTGTGTCAAAGTGATCCCTCTCTGGCCAACTGTGTCAAAGTGATCCCTCTCTGGCCAACTGTGTCAAAGTGATCCCTCTCTGGCCATCTGTGTCAAAGTGATCCCTCTCTGGCCATCTGTGTCAAAGTGATCCCTCTCTGGCCAACTGTGTCAAAGTGACCCCTCTCTGGCCATCTGTGTCATATACATATACAGGGTTCACAGAGTCTGTGTGTCCTGGGGGACATGGACCTGAATCCAAAGTAACACCACCTCAAGGGTCCCCAGGCATACAGCTCACAAAGAGCACCGTTCCCCCAAAATCCAGGGCCCATAATCAGCAGGCAAGAGGCCAGCATTCAGTCCCCTCCAAAAGCCTCTGTCCCGGGTGAGTCCATCACAGGTATCTATTTACTCAGCGTAACATCATCTTTTATATTTAACCAAAACTGGGTTACACATTGTGTTCTTTTGAATTAAAATGTAAAAAAAGTGTGAAAAACTGCTGCGCTAATACCGTGTGAATTAAAAAATTGTAACGATTGCCATTTTATTCTCTAGGGTCTCTGCTAAAAAAAAAAAAAAAAAAAAAAAAATGTATAATGTTTTGGGGTTTCTAAGTCATTTTCTAGCAAAAAAAAATTATGATTTTTACTTGTAAACAAAAAGTGCCAGAAAAAGCCTGGAGCCGAAGTGTCTAGTGCCACCTAATCACTTCTATCTGGAAGCCCAGGCTCGTGGTTGCTGCTGCTTGCTTTTAATCCCTTGTGTGCCCTGCTGTTTATAAACGTATCTTGGTACACGGGTGCTGCCAACGGGTTTGATAAGGGTGGTGGTGGGTCTTAGGTGTGTACACCCTCAGAGCCCCATAAAAGTGATCAGGTGGCTCTAGAGCCACTTGGATCATTTTTAACTGAAAGCCCAAGCTCATGGTTGCTGTTTCTTTCTTCTAACCCTTGTATACCCTGCCATTTATAAATGTATCTTGGTACACGGGTGCTGCCAACGGGTTTGATAAGGGTGGTGGTGGGTCTGATGCCGTGTACACATGGTCGGACTTGCCAACGGGATAACCTCCGTCGGCATTCCCTATCTAAGTCTGTTGGAAATGCCGACAGAAAAAGTCAGATGAGGCATACACACGGTCGGAATATCCGACCAATAGCTCCCATCTGACTTTTTCTGTCGGAAATTCCGACCGTGTGTACGGGGCATTAGGGGTGTACACCCTCAGAGCCCCATAAAAGTGATCAGGTGGCTCTAGAGCCACTTGGATCATTTTTAACTGAAAGTCCAAGCCCATGGTTGCTGTTTCTTGCTTCTAACCCTTGTATACCCTGCCGTTTCTAAATGTATCTTAGTACACGGGTGCTGCCAGAGGGTAGGGAAAGGGTGGTATTGGGTCTCAGGTGTGTACACCCTCAGAGCCCTTAAAAGTGATCAGGTGGCTCTAGAGCCACTTGGATCATTTTTAACTGAAAGTCCAAGCCCATGGTTGCTGTTTCTTGCTTCTAACCCTTGTATACCCTGCCGTTTCTAAATGTATCTTAGTACACGGGTGCTGCCAGAGGGTAGGGAAAGGGTGGTGGTGGGTCTCAGGTGTGTACACCCTCAGAGCCCCTAAAAGTGATCAGGTGGCTCTAGAGCCACTTGGATCACTTTTATCTGAAAGCCCAAGCTCAGGGTTGGTGCTGCTTGCTTTTAACCCTTGTGTACCCTGCCGTTTATAAATGTATCTTGGTACACGGGTGCTGCCAGAGGGTAGGGTAAGGGTGGTGGTGGGTCTTCGGGGTGTACACCCTCAGAGCCCCTAAAAGTGATCAGATGGCTCTAAAGACACTTGGATCACTTTTATCTGAAAGCCCAAGCTCATGGTTGGTGCTGCTTACTTTTAACCCTTGTATACCCTGCCATTTATAAACGTATCTTGGTACACGGGTGCTGCCAGCGGGTTGGGAAGGTTGGTGGTGGGTCTTAGGGGTGTACACCCAGTAGGCGATGGGTTAAACTGTTGCTGAAAAGAAAGCTTTTAGAAGATGATTCGAGTTAGAAGAAGAATCCCCATTCTGTTGTTTGGTGATAGTTCTGTGACCAATAACTCATGAATTTCCTGGAAAAACCGGTAAAGGATCTGACCACATACAGCCAGCATAGATGTTAATGACGGGTTTATATCCATTGCTCCATTCCTTACTGTATATTTAGCTAAGCCGCTGAAGAAAATTATAGCTGTAATAAGCTTCTTCTTCATAGAAATAGATCTCTTGCTTGTTCTTATCGCTCAGTAATTCCCCTTCCTTCATTTTCCCCGGATCCAATTACTATTTAAGCCGTGTTCATCCTCATCATTCTCCGACTCGTGTCTGTTCCTCGGGTCAATGGAGCAGATCGATATCGCCCATGGACAGGAATTAATGAGATACGGGGAAAAGTTAGAGAAACTTTCTGATCCTTCCAGCGCTATCATTACAAAGTAGACAATGGATTTCCGTACTCCTTTCCATCTCCCAGATTAATTATTCGCGTTTCCAGCCCCGTCGATAAAAAAGTCATTACATCGCGTGTCGTAGTTGGGTGAAGCCCAGTCAGATGTACGGGTTCAGTAGATGCTCTTATTTTTGGTAGGAACAAGGCTGCTGTTAGAAACCACAGGGCCCCATACAGACAACCTGATACGGGGCCCCGTAAAGACAACCTGACATGGGGCCCCATACAGCCAACGCTTCAGCTATGAATGAACACAGTGAGTGATCGGTACCGATCACTCATTGAAAGTAAGGGTGCTGGTAAATATGACATATTTACCAGACCCCTCCACGACTCTCAATCTTGAAGGATCCTATTGTGTGCTTTAAGTTGCCGGCGGGAGGGAAGCTGGCAGCACTGCAGGGGTAGGGGAGGGGGGCACACGGGGGAACCTGGGCAGCAGGGGAAATGTATGGTGCACAGGGAGGGCGGTTGGTGTGGCGCGGGGGGTGAGGCAATTACTGGAACCAATCCTTTGTATGGCTCTCTCTACAGCAGCTGTACTGAGAGCCAACAGGAGGGAGAGGAGAAGAAGCCAGCTTTCATATGCTGCAGAGAGAGCCATACAGGGGAGTGGTTTCTGTATTTGCCCCCCTGCCGCACCCATAACTCTCCCTGCCCACATCCAATTCATCCTGCTGCCAGGGCCCCCCTGCTGGTCCAGCCCCCGTTACAGGAGGACTGCTTGTACCCCTTTATCCACCATGGATACTACTGAAGCAGAACAGCTTGCTCTGTTTAAAAACAATGGGCTTAATGGCAGGATCAGCAGGTGAAAATAAAGGAAAGAAATCCTAAAAAAGAAAAATAATGCAGCCGTCACATCTAAGAATTGGTAAGCCGCAATACAATAAATATTTGCTTTTGGGTTTAATGCCGTTTTAAGCACTTGGACACCCACACTGTATTCCACAGTGCAAGGTGGTACCCAATGATAGGTCAACCATATTGGATCATACCAAGTCTAATGGGGGCATGGGAAAACTCTGCCAGACACAGGCATGACTCCTAGAGGCATGGAGATGAGGAGGGGTCATGGAGAGGAGAAGGAGGAGATAAGGTGAGGTTACAGGGATCGGGAGGGGAAGGAGATAAGGAGAGGGTATGGAGATGAGGAAAGGTTATGGAGCTCAGGAGGTGGAGGAGGAGAGGAGGAGGGTTATGGAGAGGAGAAGGAGGAGATAAGGAGAGGTTACAGGGATCAGGAGGGGAAGGAGATAAGGAGAGGTTATGGAGATGAGGAGAGGCTATGGAGCTCAGGAGGTGGAGGAGGAGATGAGGAGGGTTATGGAGAGGAGAAGGAGGAGATAAGGAGAGGTTACAGGGATCAGGAGGGGTGGAGATAAGGAGAGGTTATGGAGATGATCAGAGGCTATGGAGCTCAGGAGGTGGAGGAGGAGATGAGGAGGGTTATGGAGAGGAGGAGGGTAAATTGATGAAGAAATGTCATGGAGATGATGAGGGGGAAACAGGATGAGGAGACGTTATAGAGATGAGGAGGGGCAGAAGATGAGGAGAGGTTATGGAGCTCAGGAGGTGGAGAAGATGGAACACTATAAAACAACAAAGAGAAGGCACACCAGCTACATCTACTCCTGGACCCTGCCTTACTCAACTCCTGGTGGGGCGATCCTGAGGACCACGACCTGGTACTAACATGCAGAAAACTCCACCTTCAGGAGCTCTAGTGAACACAGGTTGGTGCTTAGACTCCGCACCTCGGGTGAGGCCCCGTCATCCACCAGGATGACCTGCGTCAGGAAGTTTCCGGAGGAGTAGGGAAAGTGCAACCTCTTCCAGGAAGCCTTCCCCATTGGGTTTGGACCAGCCAGGCTGCATTCCGCACCTCGCGGCAGACACTGTCAGCATTTCCAGGTCTTCAGACTGCTGTTCCACTGCTGTTACAGTTGTAAGTGGCTCTGGATGGGTTACGTCCCTTGCGAGCATGTTAGTACTTGCTGAACTTTTCTACAATATAGTATTATTATTGCCAAACTTGGACTCTGTGTGCTCACTGCCCACCGCACACCGCTGCACCTAGCCCACAGGAGCTTCACTGAAAAACTCTGAGAGCACCCCCCCTGTGATGCAACATGGGGAGAGGGCGCATTGCACAAGTGTGGGGTTTTTGAAGGAAGGAGGACCCTTGCTCCCGTGATGCCGGGACCAGCACTCAACAGCTAGATATGAAGTAGTATATTTGTCTATGGCAGCATTTTTGGTAATACTGCTTATTGAATGGCACAAAATCGTTATTGGATCCTCATTCGCCCAGAGAATACTTGGCTAAGAAACTGTTCTAGGTCTACCAGGCTCTTCAACACATTACCTCGGCACAGCAGAAGATTTCATAGGATAACATGACGTATATAGACACAGAGGTTTCCTAAGAACAACCAGTCGCAGATACCTCCCTTGCAAGCTCTAGCCAATAAATAATAAATGTCCAGTTAGTTTCCTTTTCAAAAGCTAAAAATACCTTTTTGTATTCACTTGGCACCGGAGCACTGTGAGTCGGCTGTTTTTATTAAAGGAATAGCATATACATGATTATTAATGGATATAATACATTCCTTAAACGTGGCTCTTTTTATGCAGAAGAGCGACATGTTTTTATAGGAGTTGTTTTTACCCCCTCAGATATTATAGATAAACCATACCTCCCAACAGTCCCGGATTGGGTGGGACTTTCCCGCATTGTCACCTTTGTCCGGAGGTCCTGGTGTAAAGGGGCTTTGTCCCACATGACTCCATTATATGTTGACAGCCGAGCAGTGTGAACATCCAGCACAGCCAGGGTTTGGCGTGCAAGCCGGCGGGGGTACGGCCGCAATAAGAGAGAGCGCAGCAGTCAAATCCAACCTGTGACGTTGGGGATGGCCAGAGCTCCGCCCCTTTGTCAAGCAACCAGTGCATAGACAAACAGCCGGAATTTATACATTGCTGGCCGGAGAAGAAGGCAAGGGGGAGGTCCAATTGGAACTACTTCATGTGCGCCCACGGCGCTATATAATAAACCTGAATTATACACCATTGCAGAGGCACATGCAGTAGTTCCAATGTTAATCAAGATTTTAGAATGTAAGTTTTCTATGTTTAATTCATTGGTGTCTTTGCAGTTTAACTAACTCCTGAACCTTGCACTCTGTACGAAATGAACTCCTGAACCTTGCACTCTGTATGAAACACACTTCTAAATCCTGCAATCTGTATGAAATGCACTCCTGAACCTTGCACTCTGTACGAAGCACACTCCTGAACCTTGCACTCTGTGCGAAGCACACTCCTGAACTTTGCACTCTGTCCTTAGCACACTCCTGAACCTTGCACTCTGTACGAAGCACGCTCCTGAACCTTGCACTCTGTACGAAGCGCACTCCTGAACTTTGCACTCTGTCCGTAGCACACTCCTGAATCCTGCACTCTGTATGAAACGCACTCCTGAACCTTGTACTCCTGCACCCTATATGAAACACACTCCTGAACCTTGCACTCTGTACGAAACACACTTCTATTTTTTTTTTTTAATCAGATATAAATTTTTCTTGGAAAAAATTCTGTTCATTCTGGTGTTTTTGGGCAGCAAAAAAACAAAAACAAAACGAAAAATTGAGGGGATGAAAAGGATGTGCATTTTGTCCTTGCGTCTAGGCACATTTGTAAGTCGTCATACCTGAGGTCCCTGAGCATGCTGCATTTCTGTCCTCCAAGCACTAGGCCGTTGATAAATAATGGGCTTCGATCTTTAGCAACAAGACAGGCCAAATTTCTGGATCGTGAGAGACCCAAAGCCCCCTCCGGGGTAGGCGGCCCACACTCCGTGCGGAGCAGCCAAGGCGTAGATGGCGCAGTCCGTGCACACGGTGCCGTCCACCAAGGTGTTGACGTATTCTATCCAGGACATGGCGGGTGTTCCTCAGACGGGTGAGTGGCGGTGTGTGAGAGAGCGGAGAAGGGAGAGATGCCTCGTGCTCCTGGAGGGGTGGTGCGCGCGCAGCCGAAACACACTTCTAAATCCTGCACTCTGTATGAAACACACTCCTGAACCTTGCACTCTGTCCTTAGCCACCTGCACTCTGTATGAAACACACTCCTGAACCTTGCACTCTGCCTGTAGCATCCTGCACTCTGTAGGAAATGCACTCCTGAATCTTGCAATCTGTAGGAAACACACTCCTGAATCATTTAAAAAGCCAAACAAATGACATTTTCCCTGCAAGCTTTCTTTATTTTGTAAGCAACGGCTTGCCACAATGTAGTGCACTGGGAACAAGATTAGAGATTTTTGGGAAAAATTTCTGGTGTCTCTTTCATCGACTTTGGATAGAAGTAACAGGTGCGGAAAAATTGGTCTTTGGGTGTCGGTGGTGCCTTCACACTGATGAAAGCAAGAATTGGCCTTGCTGTCAAAAATTTAAATGATATGCACCTGTCAAACAGGTGCCGAAAAATTGTTCTTTCTTTGGGTGTTAATTGTGCCCATGAAACCTACACCAAAAAAATTCTTCCAGATGAAATTAGCACCCACAACACTAGGCATGGCACATGTGTCAACTTTCCCTGTCTAAGGGCGGACAGGAGGTTTGTGCCATTATCACACACCACCATTGCTGCCTTCAGCTGGCATGGCGTGAACCACCTCTGGGCCTGTCCCTGCAGAGCTGCAAGAATCTCTGCTCCAGTGTGGTTCCTGTCCCTTAGACACACCAGCTGAAGCACTGCATGGCATCTTTTAGCCTGACTCATTGAATAGGCCCTGGAACACTTAGGGGGTACTTGTGGTTCATAGGACAGGTCAGCAGAGGAGGGCATGGAGGTAGAGGAGGAGGGGGTGGAGCTGACAAATCTGGCATTATTACCACTAGCTGTATGGAGACGTGGGGGCACAACAAGCTGCAGCACTGATCCCTGTCCTTTATACTTCCGAGTTCCAAGCAGAGTTACACAGTATGCTGTGAACAAAATATATCATCCCTGACCATGCTTGCTGGACCACGTGTCAGCAGTAACATGGACTTTGAAGCTGACTGCCTTGCCCAACGATGCCACAACATTGTCTTCCACGTGATGGTGCAGAGCTGAAATGGCCTTATGTGAAAAGAAACAGCGACTGGGAACCTGCCATTGTGGCACAGCACATTCTGCAAATTCACGGAAGGGGGCAGAATCCACCAGATAAAAAGGCAGAAATTGTAGAGTCAGCAGCTTTGACAAGCTTGCTGACTCTGACAAGCTTGCATTTAGATGCTGGGCATGTGGGTGGCAGTGACTGTATTTTTTTTTCACTGCAGCAGATGGGGCAGAGAAATTAGCTGGCTATAGTCTACAGCTGGTGGTGTGCTGCTGGCAGATGTGCTGCAAGGACTTGGGACACCCTGCGCTATACCATTATCCCCATCAGTGGAGGCTGCTGAGAGGTCATGAGGTGAGTAAGGAGGAGGAACAGATTTGCGCCCTTTTGTGTGGCTTTCAGGTGCTCTTGCCAAGTGACCTCATCATCCTCATCTCCTCCACCCTCATTACCACTGGAGACAACTTGGCAATACACTGCGGCTGGGGGAACATGAATGCCAATTTGTGTATCGGTGTTCTCCCCTCTCTGTAGGCTCATGTTCCTGCCTTCCTCAACCTCAACCTCAGAACCAATATCTGAATCAAGTAATGGCTGTGCATCGTCAAGGAGCAAATGGCTGATGCTGTGTTCAATCAACTCAGCTGACTCCTCCATGCCTGATGCCGGTGCTATGGCAGGAATAGCTGTGGACAAGGAAGCAGGTTTTGCCAGTCTGATAGCTGGAGTGGACTGCGCACTAGTCTCTGCTTGGGTGACAGAGGATGAGGAGGATGAGGATGGTTTAGTAAGCCAGTCCACCACCTCCTCTGCCTGCTGTGGCTGGATAGCACGGGCAACATCACTAAAGAAAGAAAATGATACCTTGCCTGAGGACTGACCACGTTTACCTTTGCCTGTGAACACATATGCTGCTGGCCCCCCTTACAGTACCATGGGAACATCTGCCTCTCCTTAACTAAATGTAATATAGATGTGGAAATGTGTACGTGGATGCACTTTAATCAATGTAAAGTGGTGTTTGGTTCACTTTAACTTGAGTACTCACTACACAGACACACTCCACTGACACACTATATTATACTGCAGTAAAACTGCACTGACGCTCTACAAAATATTGCATCAAATGCACTGAAATATACTGCGTTAAGCCTGCAGTAATGCACAGAAATGTACTGAGTTAAAGGGCGCGTAACGCCCTGCAATATACGGAGTTAAACTTGCAGTAACACACTGAACTGTATGGTGTTAAACTCGCAGTAACGCACTGAAATTTACTGCATTAAGTGTGCACTAATGCACAGAAATGTACTGCGTTAAATGGCACATAACGCACTGCAATATACGGTGTTAAACGTGCAGTAACGCACCCTGAACTGTACTGCGTTAAACAGAAGATACTGCACTAAAATATACAGCGTTAAAGTTGCAGTAACACACTTAACTGTACGGCGTTAAACTTGCAGAAACCCACTGAAATATACTGCGTGAAGCGTGCAGCAACGCACTGAAATGTACTGCGTTAAATGGCACGTAACACACTGCAATATACGGCGTTAAACTTGCAGTAACACACTGAACTGTACTGCGTTAAACGGAAGATAATGCACTGAAATATACGGCGTTAAAGTTGCCAGTAACACACTGAACTGTATGGCGTTAAACTTGCAGTAACGCACCGAAATATAACGCGTTAAGCGTGCAGTAATGCACTGAAATGTACTGCGATAAACAGCACGTAACGCACTGAAATATACGGCGTTAGACTTGCAGTAACACAATGAAATATACTGTGTTAAACGGTCACTACACTCACACTGGCTGAACTATCCCTACATTCACACTAATGTAAAGATGAATGGTCGCACTACACTCACACTGAACTATCCCTAGATGCACACTAAACTAATATTCTACACTGACAATAGAATCAGAATAGCACACTAACTGTCTAATAGCATTGAACAGAGCCCTGTTCTATCCCTCTCCACGCCGATATCACACTGAAAATGGCCGCTATTGAAAGAATACTTTTAAAGTGTGGGGCAGGACTAACAGCAATGAGCCATGATTGTATAGAGTCATCATGACAGCGTCCAATCATGGATCTGACAGTGCTCTGTGCCCTGATTGGGCAAAGCTTTTGTTGTTTCAGCTAATCAAGGCTTTCAATGCACTGTGTGGCGGCAAAGTGCATTGTGATCGTTCGGCAGGCAGAACAAACAGTAGAACGCCCTGATAATTCGGTTGTTCGGCGAACAGGCGAACAGCCAATGTTCAGCACGTACTCATGCTCGGGGCGAACTGTTCGCCCATCCCCTACCCCTGAGTCCTGAACCTTGCACTCTGTATAAAAATCACTCCTGAATCCTGGTCTGGGAACACTCACAGGATGTAACAGCGATGTGTAGTAGATCAGTTGTCCGATGTGCCAATGATGTCTGTCTTGAGGGGGGGGGATGCGGTCTGGCTGGTCCATGCCTAAATGGGGAGACTTTCAGGAAGGATGGAGTGTCCCTGCCCTTTCCCTACTTGTCTGGAACATCTCACTGTCCCTGACAGACGGGTGACCTGTCTCTACACTACCCACATAGGAAATGCGTGCAGAGCCCGGGAGCCAAGGTCTTACATAGACTCTGCCTGACCCAAGATGGCCACCAGAGTCACATGGGGAGGCAGCATTCAATCGAACAGCTTCTCCAGTGACCCAGGAAACCTCTTGACTTCCTCTGCAGTACTGTTGAGGTAAAGCGCCACCTGCAGTGGAGAAAGTAGACTGTACCTGCCTACACACCCAAAAGCCCTCTGACCCGACAGTTGACACTGACTGTGACATTTTTTTTTCTTTAATTAATACCTCCCCCACAACCCTTGAATTACAATGAACTGAAACTCTAGGGCAGGTAGGTGGGGAAACTTCCTGAAATGAATACCCAGCTTCCTTCACACAAAGAACCCTTGCGGCTCCATGCTTCTGACCCTCAGCCTCCAGTCTGGTAAGACATACAAAAGCTTCCATTTTTAATCCTTTTTTGACCTGTTCCTCCCCTTAGACATGCAGACTCTCTGTCCATTTGCTCTCACTATATTTGATTCTACCACAAGATGACTGTCTCTGCTCTACGTGAATGGCCTGATACACAGTATCTCACAAAAGTAAGTACACCCCTCACATTTCTGTAAATCTTTTCTTCTATCTTTTCATGTGACAACACTGAAGAAATGACACTTGTCTACAATGTAAAGTAGTGAGTGTACAGCTTGTATAACAGTGTAAATTTGCTGTCCCCTCAAAATAACTCAACACACAGCCATTAATCTCTAAACCTCTGGCAACAAAAGTGAGTACACCCCTAAGTGAAAGTGTCCAAATTGGGCCCAAAGTGTCAATATTTTGTGTGGCCAACATTATTTTCCAGCACTGACTTAACTCTTATGGGCATGGAGTTCACCAGAGCTTCACAGGTTGCCACTGGAGTCCTCTTCCACTCCTCCATGACAACATCATGGAGCTGGTGGATGTTAGAGACCTTGCGCTCCTCCACCTTCCATTTGAGGATGCCCCACAGATGATCAATAGGGTTTAGGTCTGGAGACATGCTTGGCCAGTCCATCACCTTTATCCTCAGCTTCTTCAGCAAGGCAGTGGTGGTCTTGGAGGTGTGTTTGGGGTGGTTATCATGTTGGAATACTGCCCTGCGGTCCAGTCTCTGAAGGGAGGGGATCATGCTCTGCTTCAGTATGTCACAGTACATGTTGGCATTCATGGTTCCCTCAATGATCTGTAGCCCCCCAGTGCCAGCAGCACTCATGCAGCCCCAGACCATGACACTCCCACCACCATGCTTGACTGTAGGCAAGACACACTTGTCTTTGTACTCCTCACCTGGTTGCCGCCACACACGCTTGTCACCATCTGAACCAAATAAGTTTATCTTGGTCTCATCAGACCACAGCACATGGTTCCAGTAATCCATGTCCTTAGTCTGCTTGTCTTCAGCAAACTGTTTGCGGGCTTTCTTGTGCATCATCTTTAGAAGAGGCTTCCTTCTGGGACGACAGCCATGCAGACCAATTTGATGCAGTGTGCGGCGTATGGTCTGAGCACTGACAGGCTGACCCCCCACCCCTACAACCTCTGCAGCAATGCTGGCAGCACTCATACGTCTATTTCCCAAAGACAACCTCTGGATATGACGCTGAGCACGTGACCTCAACTTCTTTGGTCGACCATGGCGAGGCCTGTTCTGAGTGGAACCTGTCCTGTTATACTGCTGTATGGTCTTGGCCACCGTGCTGCAGCTCAGTTTCAGGGTCTTGGCAATCTTCTTACAGCCTAGGCCATCTTTATGTAGAGCAACAATTCTTTTTTTCAGATCCAAAGAGATTTCTTTGCCATGAGGTGCCATGTTGAACTTCCAGTGACCAGTATGAGAGAGCGATAACACCAAATTTAACACACCTGCTCCACATTCACACCTGAGACCTTGTAACACTAACGAGCCACATGACATCGGGGAGGGAAAATGGCTAATTGGGCCCAATTTGGACATTTTCACTTAGGGGTGTACTGACTTTTGTTGCCAGCGGTTTAGACATTAATGGCTGTGTGTTGAGTTATTTTGAGGGGACAGCAAATTTAGACTGTTATACAAGCTGTACACTCACTACTTTACATTGTAGACAAGTGTCATTTCTTCAGTGTTGTCACATGAAAAGATAGAAGAAAAGATTTACACAAATGTGAGGGGCGTACTCACTTTTGTGAGATACTGTATATTTACCCCATGACTGAAAAGTGTATGTTAGAAACATTGCTTGTGTTGTCCATAGCACTCCCTCACATTCAGTTTCCATGTCTCTAGGGCAGATAAGCAAATGAAAGGGAAAATCTTGCTGCATATTATGGGAAACATTGCTCTTTTTTAGAGGTTTTCAGGCAATCAGTTGTTTAAAATGATCCAACAAGCAGCTCCAGGGCTGTTACCGCACGTGAAGCTGCTTATTCTGGCACAAGGCTGTCCGGCTGATTCAAAGCAAATGGGTTTCTGAGACTCGAGTCAAACAGCTCGAGGATTGTAGTAGCCTCAAAACTGCTTGGCGGCTGATTTGAAGCAGCTGATTGGAGGAGGTACAAGCAGGGAGCCCCTGACAGCCACACAAGGTTTCCTCTTGATGGTTGAAAGTGTAAATCCTCCTTAAAGGCCCATTTTCAACAGGCATGCTAAAACACTGGGGGCTGATCTCCGATGAGTACAGGCAGCGAGAAAAATTCCAGAACACTTACAACTTGATCCATTTGCTGGTGTTGGGCTCCAGCTTGCTTTGCGCCACTTCCCCGAACTTTTGGTTGGAGCGAGTAACTCACAACTTCAGTAAAAGTCGCCTGATCTTACTCCTCAGGACTGCAAGTCCCCAGGAGTCACCATGCTTGGGCACCCCATCCAGTCAACTCTGGTTGTCTCTACATTGGCACAGGCAGTGTCCCATATCACCAAGAGCCACCATGCTTGTGCACCTAGAGTTGCCACCTTTTCTTCAAGCCAAACTCTGAATACTTTAGCGTCATATCAGAGTCATCTTATATCAGAACCGCCCCCCCCCCCTTACAGACCCCCATTAGATTCGAGTACCTTTATATTAGAACCAGCCTCCCCCCATTGGATCAGAGTCCCCTTTTATCAGCAACCCCCCTTAGTGACCAACCATTAGATTTGCACCCCCCTTGGAAACAATCCATTAGATCAGAGGCACCCCCCTTGGAAACCATCTATTAGATCAGAGTCAGAATCCCCTTATATCTGCACCCCACCCTAGAGGCCCCCAGTATATCATCTCTCCCTGCCTCTTAAAGACCCCCATTAGATTGCCTTAGTGAGAAACGGACGGGTGGTAACCCTAAGTGCATCCCATCCAGTCCACACTGGCTGCCTGTGTATGTTAGTGCAGTAAGTGTCCCATAAATCCAAGAACCACCATGCTTGTGCGCCAAGAGCCACCTGTAAGGGTAGCGGGGTTTAGGCAGGTGATGTCTCCTCCATGTTTCCCTCCTTGTTGGTCGTCAAGCAAGGGTCACATGAGAAGCCTTTTTTAGCGTGGGTTATTCTGTCCCATAATTCCAAGAGTCACAATGCTTGTTTACCCCGTCCAGTCCAAGCTGGCTGCCTGTTCATGTTGGTGCAGGCAGTGTCCCATAAATCCAAGAACCACCATGCTTGTGCGCCAAGAACCACCTGTAAGGGTAGCGGGGTATAGGCGGGTGATGTCTCCTTCACATTTCCCTCCTCGTTGGTCGTCAAGCAAGGGTCACATGAGAAGCCTTTTTCAACGTGGGCTCTTCTGGGCAACGCTAGGCACCTAGAACAGGGTCTCTGCCTTACACATATGTGTGCCTGTTAATTGCATCACACTTCTTTAGTAACTTCGGACCAGGCAAAGACAAAGGTTCAACACTTTTACTTGAATAACTTGAGCATTACAGAGGACAGCAACACAGTTCTTCCTAACCTAGGCCCTAACTTAGGCTTCATAGCTGCCCCAGCATTCCTGCACAGGGAAGAGTCCATAGTGGCAGATCTTCAGATATGGTGTCTTCGGGGGGGGGGTTCCCATGCACTGTAGAGGGCTCTTTATCCACGGGTGCTCTGGGCTCAGCAGCAGACTGGATAGGCAGACTCTAGCAGCAGCATCATGTCATATATTACACTCCTCTCAGGATCGGACCCCTGTCCCTTTTATAATGCACAGGACCAGAGGGTTGGACCCAAGAAAGCCTGCCAAGAAAGTTCCAGGAAACATGTTAACCCCAACCCTCCTGCCCCTGGTTGAGGCAGCATTAGACTAACCTGCTTACACACCTTGCTTGTGTGCCCCCCTTCTAATCCTCTCTAGCTGCTTGTGCATGTTGGTGTAGGCAGTGTCCCATAATTCAAAGAGCCACCATGCTTGTGCACCTAGAGTTGGCGCATTTCCTTCAAGCCAAACCTGAACACTTTAGCGGCACATACCAGACACCCCGCCCCCCAGAGTTCCCTTATATCAGCACCCCTCTTACACACCCCCATTAGATGGGAGTGCCTTTATATTAGTGCCCACCTTAGACTAGAGACGCCCCCATTAGAACAGAGTCTCCTAATATCACCATCCCCCTTCACAGAATCCCAATAGATCAGAGTCCCCTTTTTTCAGCAACTCCCCTTAGAGACCGACCATGAGATCCACACCCCCCTTGGAGACCATCCATTAGATCAGGGTCCCCTTATATCAGCCCCCCCCCCTTTAAAGATCCCCCTTGTATCAGCGCTCCCTGCTCATTAAAGAGCCCCATTAGATTGCCGTAGTGAGACCCGGACGGGTGGTAACCCTAAGTGCACCCCATCAAGTCCACACTGGCTGCCTAAATATGTTGGTGCAGTATCCCATAAATCCAAGAACCACCATGCTTGTGCGCCAAGAGCCACCTGTAAGGGTAGCGGGGTATAGGCGGGTGATGTCTCCTCCACGTTTCCCTCCTCATTGGTCGTCAAGCAAGGGTCACATGAGAAGCCTTTTTCAGCGATGGTTATTCTGTCCCATAATTCCAAGAGTCACAATGCTTGTGCACCCCGTCCAGTCCAAGCTGGTTGCCTGTTCATGTTGGTGCAGGCAGTGTCCCATAAATCCAAGGACCACCATGCTTGTGCGCCAAGAGCCATATGTAAGGGTAGCGGGGTAAGGCGGGTGATGTCTTCTCCACGTTTTCCTCCTCGTTGCAAGGGTCACATGAGAAGCCTTTTTCAGTGTGGGATTTTCTGGGCTACGCTAGGCACCTAGAACAGGCAACTCCCCTTAGACACCAACCATGAGATCCACACCCCCCTTGGAGACCATCCATTAGATCACGGTCCCCTTATATCAGCCACCCCCCCTTTAAAGGCCCCCTTGTATCAGCGCTCCCTGCTCATTAAAGAGCCCCAATAGACTGCCTTAGTGAGACCCGGACGAGTGGTAACCCTATGTTCACCCCAACCAGTCCTCTCTGGCTGCCTGTGCATGTTGACGCAGGCAATGTCCCATAATTCTAAGTCCCACCATGCCCGAGCACCCCATCCAGTCCTCTCTAGCTTCCAGTGTATGACGGCACAGGCACTGTCCCATAATTCCAAGGGCCATAATCCATGTGTTACCTATTTAGTCCTGTCTAAATGCTGGCGAAGGTAAGCAGGACACCGGCTTACACCACAATGTGAACCAATTACAAAATTGTCCCAGCAGTGTTGTTTTGGCCATTGTCCATTACCGGTAGTCAGGCATGTTCCAAAATAAGCCCCACTCATCCTAACCTTTTGCTCTGAGGAATGTCCAATGCATCCCAGTGGTATCAGGAGATAAGAATGAAGAAGTAAAATGATACAAACTGACCATTGGAAGTCATAGGTTGGGGGGGGGGTGCAGGGGGTCCAAACACTGGATCCCATTTCAGAAAACGTCCACAACCCGCAATGGACCAAATCCAACGAGTGACATCTTATTTGTCCCCGTCCTTCCAATGATCCATTCCTGCTTCCTGAAATTCTGTCCTGTTAATACCAGTAGAATTAAATAGCGTTAAATAATAAAATCACAATTTGTTATAAGAAGGGAAAGGAGAGTGCACAATGCGGGAGGATGGAATGTGAGCACACACGCTCGGCTTCGCATTCATCACATCATTTTCCATTTCCTTTAAAGTTCTGACCACGTAGTGTATACAAAACCGCATTCCCCACCCCCCGGTGGGAGTCATTAATTTTACTTCACCAATGAACGGCCTTCATACAATGGATTATTCACTTTAAAAAAAAAAAAAAGCTTTTAATCCACGCTCAGTGGTATCACCCATTTCTCGAGTATTTGTGTGCGTTTGAATTTTAGGAAGGATAAGAATATTTTAATTGTCGTTCCAAAAACACGCTATATGTAAAAGGAACGGAATACGGTCCTCAGGTCCCGGTGAGTAGTAATAAAATAAAAAGACAGGAAAAAAAAGTCAATAAATTAAGTAAATAAACATAAAAATAAAGATAAAAGTGTGGAGACATAATAATAATAATAATAATAATAATAATAATAATAATAATAATAATAATAATAATAATAATATCAATAATAACACCATATTATTATTAATAACAATAATAATAATATCAATAAATTAAGTAAATAAACATACAAATAAAGATAAAAGTGTGGAGACATAATAATAATAATATCAATAATAATCACCATATTATTAATAATAATAATAATAATAATAAAAATAATAATATGGTGTTTTTTAATTATATTATTATTATTATTATTATTATCAATAATAATCTCTATATTTTTATTATTATTATTATTACTGTTATTATTAATCACCATATCATATCAATATTGTTGTTATTACTATTATTAATATTATTATTAATAATAATAATAATACAAATGAACATAATATTATTATTATTATTATTATTATTATTAATAATAATAATAATAATACTACTAACAAACATAGTAAAAAGAACAGTAATAGTAATAACTACTTCAGCTCTTTGGGCGTACTACTAGAAGGGATGAGCTTGTGTTTCTAAAGACGGCACCCAGGTGTTCCAGCGGGCGGCTGTGTAGCCAATCACTTTTACAGTACGGGGGGGGGGGGGGTAAGGTCCACAAGCCACTCACCCCCCTCCGCTCTTTCCCATGCCACACCCCTCTCCAAACTCGCTCATCCATGTCTTTATGGACCTTGCTTTGTGCACTGGTGCGCAGTCATGTTGGAACAGAAGGGGCCGTCCCCAAACTGTTCCCACAAAGTTGGGAGCATGAAATTGTCCAAAATGTCTTGGTATGCTGACGCCTTAAGAGTTCCCTTCACTGGAACCAAGGGGCCAAACCAACCCCTGAAAAACAACCCCACACTATAATCCACCCCTCCACCAAATGGTTTGGACCAGTGTACAAAGCAAGGTCCATAAAGACATGGATGAGCGAGTTTGGGGTGGAGGAACTTGACTCGCCTGCACAGTCCTGACCTCAACCCGATAGAACACCTTAGGGATGAATTAGATTGGGATGAGGTCAGGACTCTGTGCAGGCCAGTCAAGTTCCTTCACCCCAAACTCGCTCCTCCGTGTCTTTATGGACCTTGCTTTGTGCACTGGTGCGCAGTCATGTAGGAACGGGGTAGGGGTCATCCCCAAACTGTTCCTACAAAGTTGGGATCACGAAATTGTCCAAAATGTCTTGGTATGCTGATGCCTTAAGGGTTCCCTTCACTGGAACTAAGGGGTCAAGCCCAACCCCTAAAGAAACAACCCCCACACCATAATCCCCCCTCCACCAAATGATTTGGACTAGTGCACAAAGCAAGGTCCATAAAGACATGGATGAGCGAGTTACAAAATTCTCACCAGATGGTATAGAACACGGAGTGCTGAGTACTACATCAGATTTACCCCCAAGTGTCGGATGTCTGCTGGAGGTGTCACGAAGCAGAAGGTGCAATTCTACATATTTTTATGGGAATGTACAAGAATTAGAGAGTTTTGGGAAATGGAAGCCTGAAACTAATAAAACAATAACAGGCATTGCCCTCGGAGATAGACCACCAACTTTTTTGCTGCCGGATATCCCTAGATCAGTGGAAAAATTCAAAAATTTGCAGCTGAGACATCTTTTAACGGCAGCTAGGGCAATGTATCCCTGTTCTGTGGAAAAAAAGACAACCCTCTGACTAGGACACAATGGCTCGCTAGAATTGCAGAAATCCAACAAATGGAAAATCTTACTTTGGCAATGAAAGATGAAGATGAGAGATACCGGACAACATGGGGACCGTATTTGGTTTACAGGGAGAGATTAGAATGACATAAAAAATATTTGTCAATGAGACCGAGATGTCTGGTGGAGAGGAGAAGAGAGGGGAGAGGTAGGAAGGGGGGTTATAAGTTCTTTACCCTCCCTTGTTCCTACTTTTATTTTTTTGTCTTGTTATATATATTTTTTTTTCATTTATTTTATTTTATTTAATTTTGTTTGTTTTTTGTTTTTTTGGGGGGTTAGGGAGGGGGATGATAATTTTGTCCAGGAGTCCAGCGATGTCGGCAGCCGAAGCCGAGCAATTGCTCGGCTCTCGGCTGCTGCCGTCGCCATTCTCGGTGAGGGAATAAGGAAGTGAAGTGTTGCGGCTTCACTTCCCGGTTCCCTACTGGGCATGCGCGAGTCGCGCTACGCATCCTAGGTAGTCCCCGCTATCTCCTGGGACCTGTGTGTTTCCCAGGAGACAGTGGGGGGGGGGTGCGGGAGGGGGCGTGACTCCCGCAGGAGTCTATTCTCAGAAGTGGGTGCAGATACCGGTCTAATACAGGTATCTGCACCCCCCTCCCCCTGAAAGGTGCCAATTGTGGCACCAGAGGGGGGGGAGGAATTAGATGAGCGGAAGTTCCACTTTTGGGTGGAATTAGATGAGCGGAAGTTCCACTTTTGGGTGGAACCCCGCTTTAAGATGTATTAAGAAGACACTATGGGGTTTATTTACTAAAGGGAAATAGACTCTGCATTTTGCAAAGTGCAGTTGCCCTCTTCAAGAGCAGTTGCTCCAGAGCTTGGTAATTGAGCAGAAGCTCTGCTGACTTCTATCATCCAATCATGTGCAAGCAAAAATTCA
>JBBHAA010003093.1:0-71469 GCA_037953035.1 Aquarana catesbeiana | reverse complement strand
ATTTCACTTCCAGAGCTCGCCGACGCATTTCATTTATGTGGCTTTACCACTTCACCGTCCTCACCCAAGGTACAGACTCTGAAATCATCATTATTGTATATGGAACTGCTCCGATTGGATTGCAACAATGTTTTTCTTAATGGTTATTAACCACTTAAGGACTTTCTGAGATTCGCTGTTTACAAGTTAAAAACTGATTTTTTTTTTTTTTTTTTTTTCTAGAAAACTACTTAGAACCCCCAAACATTATATATTTTTCCTAACATCCTGGAGAATAAAATGGCGGTCGTTGCAATACTTTTCGTCACACCGTATTTGCGCAGCGGTCTTACAAGTGCACTTTTTTTGGAAAAAAAATAATTTTTTGAATCGAAGAAGACAACAGTAAAGTTAGCCCAATTTTTTTTTTTTTTTTTTTTTTTATAATGTTGAAAGATAATGTTATGCCGAGTAAATTGATACCCAACATGTCGCGCTTCAAAGTTGCGCCCACTCGTAGAATGGTGACAAACCTTTACCCTTTAAAAACCTCCATAGGCAACGTTTAAAAAAATTCTACAGGTTGCATGTTTTGAGTTACAGAGGAGGTCTATAGCTAGTATTATTGCTCTCGCTCCAACGATCGCGGCAATACCTCACATGTGTGGTGGGAACACTGTTTTTATATGCGGGCGCCGCTCACGTATGCGTTTGCTTCTGCATGTGAGCTCGTCGGGACTGGGCACTTTCACATTTTTATTTATTTTACTTTTTTATTTTGATGCTGCTTGGATCGGAGGCCCAGGAATAGCAGCGGGGGGGTGTCCCCTCTCGCTCCTCCTTAGGGGGGGTGTCCCCTCTCGCTCCTCCTTTAGGGGGGGTGTCCCCTCTCGCTCCTCCTTTAGGGGGGGTGTCCCCTCTCGCTCCTCCTTTAGGAGGGGGGGTCCCCTCTCGCTCCTCCTTTAGGGGGGGTGTCCCCTCTCACTCCTCCTTTAGGGGGGGTGTCCCCTCTCACTCCTCCTTTAGGGGGGTGTCCCCTCTCACTCCTCCTTTAGGGGGGGTGTCCCCTCTCACTCCTCCTTTAGGGGGGGTGTCCCCTCTCGCTCCTCCTTAGGGGGGGGGTGTCCCTCTCGCTCCTCCTTTAGGGGGGGGGTGTCCCCTCTCGCTCCTCCTTTAGGAGGGGGTGTCCCCTCTCGCTCCTCCTTTTAGGAGGGGGTGTCCCCTCTCGCTCCTCCTTTTAGGAGGGGGTGTCCCCTCTCGCTCCTCCTTTTAGGAGGGGGTGTCCCCTCTCGCTCCTCCTTTTAGGAGGGGGGGTCCCTCTCGCTCCTCCTTTAGGAGGGGGGGGTCCCCTCTCGCTCCTCCTTTAGGAGGGGGGGGTCCCCTCTCGCTCCTCCTTTAGGAGGGGGGGTCCCCTCTCGCTCCTCCTTTAGGAGGGGGGGGTCCCCTCTCGCTCCTCCTTTAGGAGGGGGGGGTCCCCTCTCGCTCCTCCTTTAGGAGGGGGGGGGTCCCCTCTCGCTCCTCCTTTAGGAGGGGGGGTCCCCTCTCGCTCCTCCTTTAGGAGGGGGGGGTCCCCTCTCGCTCCTCCTTTAGGAGGGGGGGGTCCCCTCTCGCTCCTCCCTTTAGGAGGGGGGGGTCCCCTCTCGCTCCTCCTTTAGGAGGGGGGGGTCCCCTCTCGCTCCTCCTTTAGGAGGGGGGGGTCCCCTCTCGCTCCTCCTTTAGGAGGGGGGGGTCCCCTCTCGCTCCTCCTTTAGGAGGGGGGGGTCCCCTCTCGCTCCTCCTTTAGGAGGGGGGGGTCCCCTCTCGCTCCTCCTTTAGGAGGGGGGGGTCCCCTCTCGCTCCTCCTTTAGGAGGGGGGGGTCCCCTCTCGCTCCTCCTTTAGGAGGGGGGGGTCCCCTCTCGCTCCTCCTTTAGGAGGGGGGGGTCCCCTCTCGCTCCTCCTTTAGGAGGGGGGGGTCCCCTCTCGCTCCTCCTTTAGGAGGGGGGGGTCCCCTCTCGCTCCTCCTTTAGGAGGGGGGGGTCCCCTCTCGCTCCTCCTTTAGGAGGGGGGGGTCCCCTCTCGCTCCCCTTTAGGAGGGGGGGGTCCCCTCTCGCTCCCCCTTTAGGAGGGGGGGGGGTCCCCTCTCGCTCCTCCTTAGCCGCATCAGTTGTTATCCCTGAAGAGCCGACCACTCGCTCTAAAAAGAAAAAAAACAGTACCGGGGTGATGTCTGCAGCTGTATATCATCCTGCTATAACCCTTGAAAGCCGAGGCCACATATGTGCGTACGGTCGGCAGGAAGGAGTTAAAGTGGAGCTCCATGCTCCCGTAGAAAAATTAAGTCAGCAGCTACAAATACTGTAGCTGCTGACTTTCAAAATTGGGACACTTACCTGTCCAGGGATCCAGCGGTGTCTTCGCCCGAGCCTTTTTTATTTTTTTCATTCTGCTATCAGGTGCTGCCCCTATCTCCACTAACACAGCGGGTTCCTTACTGCACATGCGAATCGTGCTGTGCTTCATGACTAGTTATGACTAAGGCTTTGTAGGCCGAAACCCGTCAACTGGTTGTATCGAAGAGCAGCAACTGGTTGTGTGGATCAACCTAATGGAATGTTGCACATCTCTGCAAAACCCTGTAAGAAGACGTACGTCAGCCTGGGCTCCAACCAGGCAACACCCTCTCCAACGCATTTCACCCTGCCTCATGATAAATCTCTGTGGGAGAAGGGAATTGCATTGACCTGGCCTGGTTGGAGCCTGGGCTGAGGCTGTCATACACCTTTTACAGGGTTTTGCAGATTTGTGCAACTTCCAGGACTTTTTCCTTTTCCATTTTAGATGGCAAATATGAGTGTCGCGTGCTGCAACGCATGAACCAACATAGAACCAAATCTCTCCCGTGTGTGTGAATGGGCCCCAGATGGTAGTAGATCATCTCTATTTTTCTTCAAGGTCACAGGGGAGTTTAGCTACATTCCTGCTTTGTATGGATGATAGCATAACCTGTTTTAACATACATTGTCCATAAATCCTTTGTGCCCTACCTGTGGCCCGGGGGGCACATATTGCCCTTTGGGGCTCCTGCAGACAGTCTGCATTTTCCATAAGGAAGTGCTTACTCAGGCCAGAGAAGAAAACTGTTCTGTAGACTGACTTCAGTTAGTAAAGAAAGTAAGTGTGTGTGTGTGTGTGTGGGGGGGGGGTAAAATAATACTACTTCTTTTTTTTTTTTCCTCTGATCACTTATAGTGGAGAGAAATATCAAATGTGGAACAAGTAATTTTTAAAGTTGAAATGTAGTACTAAAAAAAAAGGGACCCATACAAGACCAATGTGCTTGTATTGATGTGTATTCCATGTCCTGATGGCTGCTGGTTAGTGTAATGAACCTCCCCACAGCTGCGATCTTCCTTTGCTGCGGGAATGAGAGACTGTGACTGTAGAATCGCACTGCTTGCCCTCCCCTTTCTGCCCCCCCCCCCCTCAGCCATTCACAAACCAGTATTTTTCCAGAATGCAAGGTGTTCTGTGAATGAAGGAGGACTGGGTGAATGACAGAGCTGCTCTCCTCCATTCACAGGATCCCTTTCATTCGTAGTAAATAATATCAGGAGTTTTGTTACTGCCCAAAGGGACAAAACTGGGAGGGCAGGCAACTTGATTCTTCACATTTGCAGTCTCTCAGGCCCACCACACCAGGACCAGCAAGACCTGGAATGCATTTCATTACAGGTATATTTTTAGACTGGTGCTCTATGCTCCAACTCTGCAGTCTCTGACCATCTCCTTATATCAAGTCTGAAGCCTCTGACCATCTCCTGTATCATGTCTGCAGTCTCTGACCATCTCCTGTATCATGTCTGCAGTCTCTGACCATCTCCTGTATCATGTCTGCAGTCTCTGACCATCTCCTGTATCATGTCTGCAGTCTCTGACCATCTCCTGTATCATGTCTGCAGTCTCTGACCATCTCCTGTATCATGTCTGCAGTCTCTGACCATCTCCTGTATCATGTCTGCAGTCTCTGACCATCTCCTGTATCATGTCTGCAGTCTCTGACCATCTCCTGTATCATGTCTGCAGTCTCTGACCATCTCCTGTATCATGTCTGCAGTCTCTGACCATCTCCTGTATCATGTCTGCAGTCTCTGACCATCTCCTGTATCATGTCTGCAGTCTCTGACCATCTCCTGTATCATGTCTGCAGTCTCTGGCCATCTCCTGTATCATGTCTGCAGTCTCTGGCCATCTCCTGTATCATGTCTGCAGTCTCTGGCCATCTCCTGTATCATGTCTGCAGTCTCTGACCATCTCCTGTATCATGTCTGCAGTCTCTGACCATCTCTTGTATCATGTCTGCAGCCTCTGGCCATCTCCTGTATCATGTCTGCAGCCCCTAAGAGCTTTGTGCTACATTACATTCAGTAAATATTATGTGTGACCTTTTTGATGTCTGGGAGCTGCATTTACAGCCCTCTGTATCAAAAAAGATCCCGACCACTACTCAAATCATTATATACATATTATTGCCAAAACCATTGAAACATTTTAAGGTCCGTCCACACTGGAACACGATGCGGAAAAGGCACGTTCCATGTGCGTTTCCTGCACCACATGTAAACGTGCTGCCCTTTCCGAAACGCGCGTTGGTGCCAATTAACTGTTAATGGCACCTCAAATGCATCTCGCAAACGCTGTGCGCTTGTGGCCACCAAGCTGCATGATCCTGCAGTACCACGTGGTCTGGTGCGGAATGATCTGATAAAAAAACGTGCTTTCAGTAGTTTTCCATGTTCCGACACGTTTGGCAGCCCATTGAAATAAATGGGCCGTCAAAACCAGGATGCGCGGCACCACGTGGAAACATATACGTTCCAGTGTGAACCCTCCCTAAGTAACCATTTGGGGGGGGGGGGGGGAATCTTATTTGGTAATGCTTGGTTCTGAATCTTGCAGATGTTTTACACACTTTATGTGCGGTGCTGGCAGAGCACAGACTAATGAATATCTCTTTTAGCGCCCTTCGTTGTGACGAGCTGTAAAGATCTGAGATTGTTCTTTCTACAGGTGGTAGAGTTTTAGATGAGTCAGAATCGGTTAAAAATGTGTGCCAAACACACAAAAAAACAAACAAACCACATTTAAATGTACCCGCGCTTTTCCCTCGCCGCGCCTTTCCCTTGTCTGTTCTGTAGAGATAGCGTGTGAGGGTGTCCTATCAGTTACCTAACCAATGAGAAGCTCAGTCATTACAGGACTGAAGAGTCCAACGGATTCAACAAGTGTGTGGTTTTTTTTTTTTTTTTGTTTTGTTTTTGTTTTTTTATTTTGAAATCGGCTCGTTTCTAAGTGGCCCTAAAGGGAATGGAAAGCTTTCTCTGCAGAAATAGATTTAAATTATTTTATTTATAAATAAAATATGCTCATAATTTATTTATTTATCTAGTCTAGACTTTACTATTCTACCGGTACTACCTTTCTTTTTTTTTCTTTTTTTTTTTTTATTTATTTATTTTATATAGGTACTTGTATAGCACCTGTCAAATTTTTGTAGCGCTTTACATATACTATATTGTACATTCACGATGGTCCCTGACCTCGAGGACCTTGCGGTCTGAGATCCCGAACTCACATTCATACATACTAGGTAGGGCCACCTTTTTTCTTCAAGCCATACCTGAACACTTTACTGACGCACAGCAGTTTATTTTATTCACAGTGGAACCTCGGATTGCGAGGACCGCGGTTTACGAGTGTTTAAAAAAAAAAAACAAAAAAAAAACACCCCGACTCACTTTTGCGAGCGTTGTCTCGCAAGACGAGCAGGATTCAAGCCGCTGGGGTGTGCAGCACTGCATTTGGCCAGAGGTGCGGGGGGGGCGCCGGTGATGCTCGGAAACACTCCGTTCCCAAATGTCTCTGGCTCCCCTCCTGCACCTCTGGCCACATGTGGTACTGCATAGACAAGCAGTGGCTGTGGAACGTATTATCTGAGTTTCCATTATTTCTTATGGGGAAACTCGCTTTAATATTCGAGTGCTTTGTATGCTTGTACTCCAAGGTATTGCTGTATTTGTTTTGTTGTATACACTATAGACCAGGGGTCAGCAACCTTTTTCCACTTAAGGGCTGGATTCCATGTATGTGACTGCGGCTGGTTTTTACCCTTTTTCAGCCGCTAGCGGGGGTTAAAAGCGCCCCGCTAGCGGCCGAATACCTCTGCAAAAACGTCAGTAAAGCGCTGCTTTTTTGTTTTCCTATATGTGCCAATAAATTTTTCTTACGGATTGGAGTTGCCGGATATTTTTCTATTTTTATCTTCCTATCTAGGTGTTTGGAGGACACCACTGCCGTGGACTCACCCACCTGTGGACTCCGCCCTGCCTGTTGGTATTCCCCTGTTCAGAGTGCTGCACCTTTTCTGTTTGTATATCCAGGGCTTTTTTCCAGCTGGAACTTGGTGGAACTCAGTTCCTCCCACCTCTGGCTCAGACCCTCTGCAACCTGCCTACCACTATCCCTTGTAAACACTTGTAAAGTCCGACTTCTGTGTTCACAAGTTGCGCCTGTCTCTCAGAAGCTCCCACAAATCTGGTCTCCTGAGTGGCTCCCACTGAGTGCAGGATGGGGACAAGGGAGATGTGGGTGCCTGGGGGGCGGTGCAGATACCGACACCCCCTACTGGATGATCTCCCTGCAAGTGAGAGAGGCAGAGCCATTTACAGTGTAGAGGAAGTTCCTAGAGCCGGCTAGGAAGAGGGGTGAAAGTGAGATGTGGATGGGGGATGCAGAGGTAAGAAGCTGTGCGCTCTGTGTGTAGTGCACCCCTGAACTCTGCACTCTGTATATAATGCCCTCCTGAACTCTGCACTCTGTATAGAGTGCCCTCCTGAACTCTGCACTCTGTATAGAGTGCCCTCCTGAACTCTGCACTCTGTATAGAGTGCCCTCCTGAACTCTGCACTCTGTATAGAGTGCCCTCCTGAACTCTGCACTCTGTACAGAGTGCCCTCCTGGTATTTAATGCCGCTTTAAGACCCTCCCACTGTTAGTGAAATATATCCACACCCAGTATTTGATGCTGTTTGAAGTGTGTGTGGAGGGGGGGGGGGGGAGTGTGAGGGGTCATTGTTGAGTTCCTGCACCTATTTTCTGAGGAAAAAAAGCCCTGTGTATATCGTAAGACTCTAATGTAATACACAGATATTTGTCATTCCAGTTATGCTCCTTGGTGTCCAGCATGCCAGCAGATCGAAGCAGATTGGGAGAATTTTGCAAAACGAAGTTCCGGCCTCAATGTTAAAGTTGCCAAAGTGGACGTCACTCAACAACCAGGTAAGACGGTTCTATCACATGGCGGAGGGGATTGTGCTCTGCAGAGGGGATATGATATATTGAATTTTGGACCTGATAACAGTGCAGGCAGGAGGGCAGACCCATAGAAATATTAAGTGCACACAAATCGTTCAGAGGGTATTGCAAACAGCAGGACTATAAACTGCAACACAAGTCAAGCTAAATCAAGTACTTCTCTTTGGGTGACCTTCTGGTGGAGATGGAAGAACTTAAAGGATAAATTCACTTTAAAAATAAATAAAAAGTGCAATTTTTTTTTTTTTTTTTTGTAAGTAAAATAAAACGAGTATTTATTTTTTGTTGTTGTTGCAGGAGCCTGTAAAGCATTGCCCCAGTGATTAGCTTTTTTCAAGATCACATCACACTTCACGCACATGTTAGCAGATACCTGGGGTTGCTATGAAGGGCAGCATGTTTCTAAGATGCACATGGTGTGACTCTAGCCCTAAACAATGGTGGTTGATTTATAATCTTTCACTTAGAACACTTGGGTGTCAAACACGAGGCCCGTGAGCCGAATCCAATTCTCCAGGCCGTTTCATGTGACCCTCGCACTCGGGGCTTTTCTTCAGACGGAACACTTTCACCTCCTCCGGCTCTCGCCTTCCACTGCCCACTCACCATTGTCGCCTGTAAACACAGAAGCAAGCCTTCAGTGTTTACAAGAAAATAGTTCTTCTCGGCAGCTCTCGCAGATCCCTGCCTGCCCTGCTCTGACAATGGCGATAATAGAGGTGCAGTGAGGGATGGGGCATCCTGTAGTGAGCTGCACTGTGATCCCCCATCTGTGCCCAGGTGCCAACCAGTGATCTCCCTGCAAAATGAGAGAGACTGAGCTGCCTACACTGCCAGGGGGTACTGGAGTCAGGCTGGGTAGTTGAGATGTGAGGAAGATTTTGGGGGACAGATGAAGGCTGTGAAGGGAGATGTGCGAAGAGATGGGGGGGGGGGGGGAGTGGTGGAAGTGAGATGTGGACAGCCTGTGAAAGAGGGCTAAACCCTGCACACTGTGCATAGCACACCTCTAAACCCTGCACACTGTGCATAGCACACCTCTAAACCCTGCACACTGTGCATAGCACACCTCTAAACCCTGCACACTGTGCATAGCACACCTCTAAACCCTGCACACTGTGCATAGCACACCTCTAAACCCTGCACACTGTGCATAGCACACCTCTAAACCCTGCACACTGTGCATAGCACACCTCTAAACCCTGCACACTGTGCATAGCACACCTCTAAACCCTGCACACTGTGCATAGCACACCTCTAAACCCTGCACACTGTGCATAGCACACCTCTAAACCCTGCACACTGTGCATAGCACACCTCTAAACCCTGCACACTGTGCATAGCACACCTCTAAACCCTGCACACTGTGCATAGCACACCTCTAAACCCTGCACACTGTGCATAGCACACCTCTAAACCCTGCACACTGTGCATAGCACACCTCTAAACCCTGCACACTGAGCATAGCACACCTCTAAACCCTGCACACTGAGCATAGCACACCTCTAAACCCTGCACACTGAGCATAGCACACCTCTAAACCCTGCACACTGAGCATAGCACACCTCTAAACCCTGCACACTGAGCATAGCACACCTCTAAACCCTGCACACTGAGCATAGCACACCTCTAAACCCTGCACACTGAGCATAGCACACCTCTAAACCCTGCACACTGAGCATAGCACACCTCTAATCCCTGCACACTGAGCATAGCACACCTCTAAACCCTGCACACTGTGCATAGCACACCTCTAAACCCTGCATTCCATATGTAGTGCACTCGGCACACCCCTTCACTCTGTACACAGTGCGCAAAAATAGTTTGGCCAGCTTAGCTTAAATGTGGAGCACAGGACCCAGCAGCTAAAGGGTTAAAGTGTTCACTTACCGCTCAGCCACAGTACATTTTATGGTGGCAGGCTGGATCACCAGCTTAACCACTTAAGGACCAGCCTCGTTTTGAGATTTTGGTGTTTACATGTTTTAAAACAGATTTTTTTTTTGCTAGAAAATTACTTAGAACCCCCAAACATTATATATTGTGTTTTTTTTTTTTTCCCTAACACCCTAGAGAATAAAATGGCGGTCATTGCAATACTTTTTTTCGCACCGTATTTGCGCAGCGGTCTTACAAGCGCACTTTTTTTTGGAAAAAAAATTCACTTTTTTGAATAAAAAAATAAGACAATGGTAAAGTTAGTCCAATTTTTTTTTTGTTTGTTATATTGTGAAAGATAATGTTATGCCGAGTAAATTGATACCCAACATGTCACGCTTCAAAATTGCGCCCGCTCGTGGAATGGCGTCAAACTTTTACCCTCAAACATCTCCATAGGCGATGTTTAAAAAAATTCTACAGGTTGCATGTTTTCAGTTACAGAGGAGGTCTAGGGCTAGAATTATTGCTCTCGCTCTAACGATCGCGGTGATACCTCACATGTGTGGTTTGACCACCGTTTTCATATGCGGGCGCTACTCACGTATGAGTTTGCGTCGGGACGGGCGCTTTAAAAAAAAAATTTGTACTTATTTTACTTGATTTTATTTATTTTTTCACTGTTTAAAAAAAAAAAAAAAAAAAAAAAGGGTCACTTTTATTCCTATTACAAGGAATGTAAACATCCCTTGTAATAGAAAAATAAATAAAAAAGCGTGACAGGAACTCTTAAATATGAGATCTGGGGACAAACAGTCATCAGATCTCATTTTTGGACTAAAATGCAAAAAAAAATAAAAATTTGTCATTTAAAAAAATGACAACAGAAAAATGTGCCTTTTAAGACGTATGGGCGGAAGTGACGTTTTGACGTCGCTTCCGCCCTCCTATGGTATGGAGACGGGTGGGGGCCATCTTCCCCTCACTCATCTCCATACCACGGACGTGAAAGGACCCGATCGCCTCCGCCGCCACCAATGGCTGCGGGAGGGGGGTGGCACCTCTCCCGCCGCCGATAACGGTGATCTTGTGGTGAATCCGCCGCAGAGACCACCATTATCATAAGCAGAGCCGCCAGGATGGATACCTCGGTTGTGGCAGCAGCTGCTGCCATTACCGATATATCCATCTTCAAACTGCTGACGTGTATGTACAGGAGCCGGTCGGTAAGTGGTTAAGCCTCGGACCATTTGGCTGGCCAAAGACCAGAGCACTTTTTGCGATTCGGCACTGCGTCGCTTTAACTGACAATTGCGCGGTCGTGCGACGTTGCTCCCAAACAAAATCAACTTAATTTTTTCCCCACAAATAGAGCTTTCTTTTGGTGGTATTTGATCACCTCTGCGGTTTTTATTGTTTGCGCTATAAACAGAAAAAGAGTGACAATTTTGAAAAAAACGCATTATTTTTTACTATTTGCTATAATAAAGATCCCAAAAAAAAATATATAAAAAAACAAAAAATTTTTTTCTTCCTCCAGTTTAGGCCGATATATATTCTACATATTTTTGTTAAAAAAGAAAAAAATCACAATAAGCGTATATTGATTGGTTTGCCCAAAATTTATAGGGGATAGTTAATGGCATTTTTATAATTTTAAATTTTTTTTTTTTTTTTTTTTTTTTTTTATCGTGACTGCGACATTATGGCGGACATGTCAGACAATTTTGACACATTTTTGGGACCATTGGCATTAATACAGCGATCAGTGCGATTTAAAAATGCACTGATTACTGTAAAAATGTCACTGGCAGTGAAGGGGTTAACACTAGGGGGCAATGAAGGGGTTAAGTGTGTCCTAGTGTGTGTTCTAACTGAAGGGGGATGAGGACTGTGCAGGGAAGATAACAGATCGCTGTTCTTACTCTGTATGAACAGACGATCTGTCAGTTCTCCCCTCAGTGAACCTGAAACTGTGTGTTTTATACACACATTTCCTGGTTCTCCGTGTGCCCCGAGCGATCGCGGGAGCCCGGCGGTGATCGAGACCGCCGTCACACGCAGCGGCACGGGGGGGCCCGCACCCCCTAGTGCCTACGGGGCGAAGCGACGTTGCATAACGTTGTTTCGCCCAGCCGAACCATTCTGCCACAGTACAACTGGTCAACAAGTGGTTAAAGTGATTTGTAAAGGCTTGTGTGTTTTTTTTTATTTTGTTATACTTACCTGCTCTGTTGCAGTGGATTTGCACAGAGTAGCCTGAATCTTCCTCTTCTCTGGTCCTTCCTCTGTGCTCCTGGCCCCTCCCTCCTGTTGAGTGCCCCCCACAGCAAGTAGCTTCCTATGGGGGCACCCAAGCCGAGTCACAGCTCAAACCCCCCCCCCCTGCCCCTCTCTCTACCCAGTCACAGCCTTGAAGGGCAGATCTCTTTTGGCGGTACGGTCACATAGGAGCTTTTTATGTCCAATTTGCACACATAATCAGCATTTATGTGACTATTTAACCACTTGCTTGCCGGGCACTTAAACCCCCCTCCTGCCCAGACCAATTTTCAGCTTTCAGCGCTGTCGCACTTTGAATGACAATTGCGCGGTCATGCTACACTGTACTCAAATGATATTTTTATCATTTTTTTCACACAAATAGAGCTTTCTTTTGGTGGTATTTAATCACCGCTGGGATTTTTTTTTTTTGCTAAACAAACAAAAAAAGATGGAAAATTTTGAAAGAAAAAAAAAAAAAAATCATGTTTCATAGTTTGTTATAAAATTTTGCAAACGGGTAATTTTTCTCCTTCATTGATATGCGCTGATGAGGCGGCACTGGTGGGCACTGATGGGCACAGTTAAGGCGGCACTGATGGGCACAGTTAAGGCAGCACTGATGGGGACAGATAAGGCGGTTCTGATGGCCACTGATGGGCACTGATAGGTACCACTGGGGGGCAGTGATGGGCAGTGATGGGCTGCACTGATGGGCACTTGTAGGTGACACTGGGCACTGATAGATGGCACTGTTGTTGTGGCACTGATGTGGGCGCTGATGGGTGGCACGGTGGGCGCTGATGTATGGCACTGTGGGCACTGGGTGACGGTGGGCACTGGTAGGCGGCACTGCTGCCTATTGCTGTGTCACTGGCAGGGGGCACAGATGATTGCCGTGATCGGGACTGATGTCCCTCTTACGGCCGCCACTGTCAGCGCGAGGAGAAAAAATAGCCGATTACTGGCTCTGTTTACATCACATGATCAGCCGTCATTGGCTGACAGCTGATCATGTGGTAAGGGGTTTGAACCGACCTCTTATTCTGATCTGTGATCGGGCGAGTCTCATAGACTCGCTGATCACCAAGCTGCAGGGGGCACTCAGGCAATTGACGTCGTCCCGGCAATGTAGGTCCGCGCTGTTGCCGTCATTTGGCAATAGCGCGGATCTGAAGAGGTTAAAGAGTAAAGTCTAATTTTAATTGTATTATATTTAACTTTTGAATTATCATCATGAATATGAATTTATTGTCGGACATTATTGGCACAGCGGGTGTTTTCAGCTGCTGTTATCGGCACCCTTTTTTTTTTTTTTGTTCAGCACAACCCTGAAAACCCTATATTTGGCCGATAATTTTCAGCAGGCAAAATTTTGGTGCAAATTATATTGACCATCTCACAAAACGGAAGAATGGGCTGGGGGAGGGGGGAGAAAAAAAAACAAAACATTTATACTCTCCTAAGTGGATGAAGTATCTGTTCCCTGCCAGCTCTGCACTGAGATCTTACTGTTCTCTGCTCTGCCCCTCCAGCGCTCACCGGAACACGGGGCTGTGGAAGGGGGGCGGGATCGGTTGGCTTGGCTCCTAAGATGCTGAGCCAGCTGCCAGTCAGGGATGTGGGTGGATCCTGACACCCAAGTCGGGATTTTCCAGAGCCTGGACCGGCTGAGTGACGTCGGCTTTAGCACGCAGTCGGCTGAAAACGGGGTCACAGGAGTGCAGATTTAACTTCTCTGATCCGTAGGAAAAGTGGGGTCAGAATAGTTTTGCCCATACTTCTCCTTTTTAAAGAAAAATAGCTCCAAGTATGATGTAAAAAAAAAAATGCAGAATTATTATGGATGTGACCAGGTTTGGATTCTGTTGAAGATTTTCCAGCAACGATTGTGTCTGTTGTGGTATTTCGGTAGAAAACTATTGGGAATGTCTAGAGGACGATCGATTTTTTTTTTTTTTTTTTTTTTTCTGATACAAAGAAACCAAAAAAAAAAACCCATTGAACACTTGAGACGTATGCTATTACGTGAGCACTTGTGTGTTTTTATATGAATAACACTCCCTGAGCTGCATCATATATTTGCTTGTAGTGTTTATCTGCTATAAACCAGGGATTCCAGTTTCCATAGTAGCAATGCATGGATTGAACACTGAGAATTCCTTCTTTTTATACGTAAAATGTACACTTGAAGACATTTTTGGAGCAATATTCATTTATTTATAATCTTTTAAAGAGGAACTGCGGTCTGCTCACATAATTTGTAATAAAAACATCTTTGCCATTCTGAAGCTTCCCTCCAACCACTTTGCATATTATTTTATATATACTGCGATTCTGTACTTTCCAAATATGCTGCGGAAATCTCCCTCCACTGAGTCTGGCTGCAGCCATTTTAACTGTGGGCAGCTGAAGCTGCTGCCTGTTCACTTCCTGGATTTACACAGAGGCACACCTCCAGCTCTGCAGCTCTCATTTTCCCTCTTGACTGGGACGCCTGCATTTACCAGCGCTTTAATGACATCCCAGTCTTAGTCCGTAGGGTTCAATATTGAGTTGGCCCACCCTTTGCAGATATAACAGCTTCAAGTCTTCTGGGAAGGCCGTCCACAAGGTTTAGGAGTGTGTCTATGGGAATGTTTGACCATTCTTCCAGAAGAGCATTTGTGAGGTCAGGCACTGATGTTGGACGAGAAGGCCTGGCTCACAGTCTCTACTCTAATTCATCCCAAAGGTGTTCTACCGGGTTCAGGTCAGGACTCAAGGCCATGCCAGTCAAGTTCCTCCACCCCAAACTCTCTCATCCATGTCTTTATGGACCTTGCTTTGTGCACTGGTCCAAATCATTTGGTGGAGGGGGGATTATGGTGTGGGGTTGTTTTTCAGGGGTTGGGCTTGGCCCCTTAGTGAAGGGAACTCCAAGACATTTTGGACAATTTCATGCTCCCAACTTTGTGTGAACAGTTTGGGGGATGGCCCCTTCCTGTTCCAACATGACTGCGCACCAGTGCACAAAGCAAGGTCCATAAAGACACATGAATGAGCGAGTTTGGAGTGGAGGAACTTGACTGGCCTGCACAGAGTCCTGACCTCAACCCCATAGAACACCTTTGGGATGAATTAGAGTGGAGACTGTGAGCCAGGCCTTCTCGTCCAACATCAGCGCCTGACCTCACAAATGCGCTTCTGGAAGAATGATCAAACATTCCCATAGACACACTCCTAAACCTTGTGGATGGCCTTTCCGGAAGAGTTGTAGCTGTTGTAACTGCAAAGGGTGGGCCAACTGTAAAGGCAGGTGTCCCAATACTTTTGATAATATAGTGTGTATACTCACAGGAGTGAATTACCGTAATTAAATTTTATGTGTGTATGTATGTATGTATGTATATGTGTGTGTGTATGTATGTGTATGTATATGTATGTATATATATATATATATATATATATATATATATATATATATATATATATATATATATATATATATATATATATATATATATATATATATATATATATATATATATATATATATATATGTGTATATATATATATATATGTATGTATGTATATATATATATATATATATATACATACATACATACATACATACATACATACATACACAGTATATGTATATATATATAATGTGTGTGTGTGTATATATATGTGTATGAAATAAATATATATAAATTTATTTTACACATTTTTAATAAATTATATAGAACTTGCTACTCTAGAGTGGTCACGCTACCTCAACCCCCTTCCCCCTCCATTATGATTTTTAGTTTTGGGCTTTTACATCCACTTTCCATGCAGCTTCGGTATGTGAAACTACAATACCCATCATGCATTGGGAATTGTGAATGGGTGGGAGTAAGGGGCAGGTATGTTGCCATTCAGTATCTTGTGTATACGCCCACATCCTGCCTAGGCTGTCAATCAAACACAGTACCAGTGGTAGTTTGACTGACACGCCAGTGCCACCCATGCCGCCAATGCCATAATGTGCTGCAGACAGTGCCACCCATGCTGCCAATGGCATTGGCGGAATGGGTGGCACTGTCTGTAGTACATTATGGCATGGGTGGCACTGTCTGCAGTGATAAATATCACTTGAAGACATATCTGCACTTTGTTTCAAGGCGGGTCTAGGGAGGGGCCAGGGGTGGGGCTGAGGGAGGGACCAGACGTTGGGCTGAAGGGGTGCCCCGTCAGGTAGGCTGTATGGGGCCCCACGATTTCTATCAGCGTTCCTGTTGGTACATCAGAGTGACAGTAATACAATAGCGCTGACGTGTTTCGACAATAGCCTTAGTCGTAGCTGCGACTAAGGCTATTGCTGAAACACGTCAGCCCTATTGTTTTACTGTCACTCTGATGTACCAATAAACGACACTTTAAGAATTTCGGTGTTGCCGGCTCTTCTTAATATTTATTACATTGGGGTTTGGGATACATCGGGCCTAGGGACCTGTGAGTGGATCTGGTGTATGGATTCGGTTGTCACTGCAGAGAGCGCTGTTACCTTTCTCTCTTCCACGTTAGATTTTGGGCATCCCCTGCAACAAATGTAATTTTTGGTGAAATACTCCCGAAAGGAAATTGCAGCTAAATGGATGCAGACCCTGCCACTTTCCTCAGAGCCCTGAGAGTGCAGCAGCTGATTGATGATTATAAAGTCACTCCCATTCACTTTCCACATTGACAAAGACAAACCGCTACTTCAGAATAACAAAAGGTAGAAATCTGCAACAAAGTTTGATAAAATCCTCGTGTACATAGATCACCCAGAGGGTTTGTGTTTTATATTTTTTTTTTTTCTGCAACAGAAGTGGAGTTGCTCTTATACCATTTGCCGACGGTATACGTCGGTAGAGTGGCTCTTCTGTGCAAATGGGCGTACCCGTAGCGGGCGCTCGCTTGCCACAGGAGCGGGTCCCGCGGACACCATTTCCGCCAGTGGCCGATGATCGCGGCGAGGAGAAGCAGAACGGGGAAATGTAAACAAGGCATTTCCCTGCTCTGCCTAGTGATCTAACAGATCTTCTGCTCCCTGTCATCGGGAACAGTGATCGCTGTCATGTCAGTGGTAGCCCATCCCCCTACAGTTAGAACACGCCGAGGGAACACATTTAATCCCTTGATCGCTTCCTAATGTTAGCCCCTTCCCTACCAGTAATATTTCTACACCAATCAGTGGCTATTTTTAGCTCTGATCGCTGTATAAATGTCTGTGGTCCCAAAAAAATGTCAACTGCTCGATCTGTCTGCCGAATGCTCGATCTGTCTCACCACCATTACTAATAAAAAAAAAAAAAAAATGCCATAAATATATCCCCTATTTTTTGTAGACGCTATAACTTTTGCACAAACCAATCAATATACGCTTATTACGATTGATTTTTTAATTTTTTTAAATTTATTTTTTTGTTGGCCTAAACTGAGGAAGAAATTTTAGTTATTTTTTGGAGATATTTATTGTAGCAAAAAGTAAAAAATATTGTTTGTTTATTTTATTTTTTTTTTTCAAAATTGTTGCTCTTTTTTTGTTTATAGCGCAAAAAATAAAAACCGCAGAGGTGATCAAATACCACCAAAAGAAAGCTCTATTTGTGGGGAAAAAAGGACGTCAATTTTGTTTGGGTACAACGCCGCACAACCGCGCAATTGTCAGCTAAAGCGACGCAGTGCCGTATCGCAAAAAATGCTCTGGTCATTAAGGGGGCAAATCTGGTTAAGGTAATAAAGAAGCATTATTCAGATGTGGGGGAGGGGGGATTCTGTTTTGGGAGTCCAGCTTTATTACACTATTCCAATACCCATTGTAATTATATATATATATAATAACTAGAGGTGGCTGTCCATAGCATCCAATCCAAACCCTTCTCCTATATACCTGGTTAGAAGATGAATCGAGGGAACTGGTTGCTGAAACATTGTTTTCATTTTTTCTTCAGATTGTCCAACTAATGTCACCCTGCAGAATATGATCTCGGGATAGACAGTAATAAACTATTACAACAGCTCACTACTTTTTTTTTTTCTCTGCCGGGTATACCCGTCACATGGTGCAGCTTGGCATTTCTATTGATTGTGCCAGGACAGATGGCGGCCTCTAAATGAGAACATCCCTGTACCGGCGTCCGCTGCACATCATCATAAATCATAAGAGGACAGAACAACACTTGAAGAAATGTTTCCCAATGTCCAATGACCTTTTCGTAATGTTCTACATTAAAATGTTCTGTCCACACCCACGACCAAAATCCATCATCTGAACAAAAGATGGGCTTTGTTGGAAAACAGAACTCAAATCTGTCACTTGCATTTACTGGACATTTTTTTTTAATGCTGCTCTTAGGAGCGCCTGGCTTTTTTTTTTTTCTGCCTCTGCTAATGTTATCCAACAAAACCTGCAGCAGTTAAAACAATCTGCTCGATTTTTAAGCTCTTATGACCCACAGGAGGAGTAGGGTCATAAGAGTGAAGAAGCTAAAGTCTGGAAATATCCCAACCTCAATGTCAGGATACACACAGATGCCTTGACCGGCAGCTGGTTCAGGCTCGGTGAATTGCTGAGAGCTGAGCCATGCCATCCCTTCCACAGCCCGGCGCTCCAGTGAGCACTGGAAGGGCAGAGCAGAGAGCCGGTGACTACCGCTCTCCCCTCACTGAAGACAGAGAACTGAGCGATCAACGGTGTTTGAATGCTCAGTTCTCAGTCTTCGAAGTGGTGGGGGACAAATGGGGTGTGTGTGTGTGTGTGTGTGTTTTTTCTTTTTTTGTTTATCCAGAACTTCTCTTTTAAACCACTTCAATACCACTCTACCACTCCAAAGGCTATAGAGTCCCAGTTTGGTTTGGGGGATACATCTTCCTTTTTTTTTTTTTTTTTTTTTTTTCTCTACTCTATAGCCAAAGGACTAGTGGACGTCCCCCCCCCGAGCGTGCAGTTGGGCGCTCTGTGACTGCTGTGTCCTTTGGATACAGCTGATCACAGATTGAGGTAAAGGGCCAATCACATCTGCCCTTTACCATATGATCAGCTCACAGCTGATCACATTTAAACAAACTTGCCAATAACTGGCAAGGTTGACAGGGCACATTTACACCGATAATCTGGGAACTGATTATCAATGCCCTGATTATCGGTGCCGCCTCGCCGCTGCCCATCCCATCGGTGCCGCCTCGCCGCTGCCCATCCCATCGGTGCCGCTGCCCATCCCATCAGTGCCGCCTCGCCGCTGCCCATCCCATCGGTGAAGAATAAAGATTTTATAATGGAAGCTAAGAAAAACGTTTTTGTGTTTTTTCTTTTGTTTTTATTTATTTATTTTTTTTACGTTTTCTGCCTTTTTTTTACTTTGTTTAGCAAAAGATGAAGAAAAACCCAGTGGTAATTTAAAACAACCAAGTGAAAGCTCTATCTGTCTCAAACAAACAAATGATGATGAATATTTTACAAGAGTACAGTTTTGTATGACCGTGCAATTGTCATTCAAATGCGACAGCGCTGAAAATTGGTTTGGTCAGGAAGGGGGTGACATGTCTGTTTTATTAAAGTGGTTAATGAGTGATTTTTATTCTCTGTAGCCAGATTTCACACAGCTCTTCATATGTGGTGTGAGCAGATCTATATATCAAGTATGTGCTGTGCATTGTCATTGGGCTCTGCTTGAAATACCTTTTTAAACCATTTTAAACTTCCCAGCCATGAATTTTGGTCACCTTGGATTCGTTCGCTGTGTAGAGTATGTTGTCTTCACTATCTGCATTCATTTCCTCATCAAATAAGCCTGGTTGTGTGTCTGTACTGTGACAGAAAAATTGATTTTGTTTTTGCTTTTTATTCTCTAGGAGTGAGCGGCCGGTTCTTCGTAACAAAACTACCAACGATTTTCCAGTGAGTTGACAAGTTACTTATTAAAAGGAAAACCATGTTTTTTTTCTTAAGTTTTTCCCTTTTTCGATTACTTTTAGCTGTTACCTGCTATTCAAATTCAGACCCCTGGTTTAAAGCGGAAAGTTTCTGAAGTGAAAATTAAAAGTCAGCAGCTACAAAAACTGTAGCTGATAACTTTTAATAAGCAGCCACTCCCTTGTCCCAGGATCCAGCGGTGTGCTCACCCCAGTCATGTTCCCCCTGTGTCCTCCCTCGCTAGCATCTTCACTGTGGCTTTACAGCTGGGTGCCCAATGCGCATGTGTGTAAGCGGTGCTGCGTTCCGTGACTGGTCCCGAAGTCTTTTGGGACATGTCATGTGTCCCAGAAGACTGAGGGAGGGGGGGAAGGAGAACTTCTGCTTCCGATCGAATTGGTAGTGGGAGTGGGTACTTGTTAAAATTGGGTACCTGCTCCCCCCCCCCCACCCCCCCCCCCCAAAAGCTCCATTTCACAAATATAATAGGATTGAATGAATGATTTGTAAAGCGCTGCAAATGCGAACTGAATCGCCTCAAGGTGCTAGATGTATTCTCTGTAGTCAGCTGCTAGAAACAGGATTGAAAAAAGTAGAAACTTTCTCAAAAATTTGCGGAATTTGTGGGCATAACATGAGGCAGTAAATTATAAAAAGTATATCTTTATTACAAATATTAAACGTAATAATAAACAAACGCCCTTTTACTTGACAAGGGTAACGGGTACCGCATAACGCAAAACGTGGAGGCATGGATCCTTGCAAAAGTAGGTATAATAAGTCTGTAATTCACACAGAAAATGATGTGTATCAATAGATTAGGTCCATGGTTTCCTCCATGTTAGCTTGTCAACGTGTTTTCGCAACATAAATTGCTTCCTCAGGACATACTGGGTAGGTGCCACTTGACCTTGAAAACCAGGTATGAGGTGACACAACATACAACAGACTGGGAGCAGATTCAGTCCATCCACAGTTTAAATTGTAATATTGGAGGCATAAATATCTCCTGGATTACATCCCGCACAGGGGAAGGAAAAGAGGGATCCAACCCCTAGAGCAGCCCTCGAGTGGAAAATGAGGGCTGGCGAGGAGCTGGGCTGCCTGGGAGAGCACAGATGGCGGGCGGGGTTGACCGGGAGCTGTTCTCCCGGTGGAAGAGTGCATGGGGTTAGAGGAGAGCCGCAAACGGTAAAACACGCTGTAACAGATTAGATTGAAACGGTCTCCGCTCTGTTCACTCTCACACAGCCCCGCCTCCTTCTAACCCCGCGGCTGTAATAGGCTGAACGCGGGTCCTATGCTGAGATGCGTTCTGTCTATTACAGGTGTGGGGTTAGGAAGAGGCGGGGCTGTGTGAGAGTGAGCAGAGCGGAGACCGTTTCAATCTAAGCTGTTACAGCGTGTTTTACCGCTCGCGGCTCTCTAACTCCAGTCACAATCCGGTCACCCCTCTCACTGTCTCCGCCCTGGCAAGGCTGCAATGTTGGGCACGGTAAGGCTGCAATGTTGGGCACGGTGAGGCTGCAATGTTGGGCACGGTGAGGCTGCAATGTTGGGCACGGTGAGGCTGCAATGTTGGGCACGGTGAGGCTGCAATGTTGGGCACGGTGAGGCTGCAATGTTGGGCACGGTGAGGCTGCAATGTTGGGCACGGTGAGGCTGCAATGTTGGGCACGGTGAGGCTGCAATGTTGGGCACGGTGAGGCTGCAATGTTGGGCACGGTGAGGCTGCAATGTTGGGCACGGTGAGGCTGCAATTTTGGCACAGTGAAGCTGCAATGGGGGCAAATTTAGGCTGCAATGTGGGGCACGGTGAGGCTACAATGGGGACAAAGGGAGGCTGCATTGATGGGCACAGGTGAGGCTGTGCTGAGGGGAACTGATAAAGCTGTTGTTAAAATTTTATTTTTGTAACTTAATTCTGCATAAAACATTTAAGTGTCATTTCATGAGATAATTTATGATGGCGTGATTAGGGGCGGGGCAGGGTAAGGATTGGGTGGGGCAACTGGTGGCGAGTAACCCTTGAGACCTGGCTAGTAGCTCAGGATTTGAAATTTTGAGCCCTGCCCTAGAGCATAGGTGGCAAACCCAAAGCCCGCAGGCCAAATCCGGCCCGCCAGGCCTTGTCATGTGGCCCATGCATCGGCCCCTGTCTGCCACCTCTTTTTGTTGCCGCTGTCTATTTTTCTCCCCGGAAGGTCTCCCAGGCAACAAGCGTAAACCTCCTCCATGACGCCAGCAGGGCCGGCTTTGTGTGAGCGCATGCGCGGCCGGCCGTTCGGTTGTCAAGGGAACATCTCCTGCTCTCTCTCCACCTCAGTCCCTCTAGCAGCGCCGGCTGTTTGTGAGCTGAGCGCATGCGCGGTCCTCCCGGCATTGCTGTCGGTGTCCGAGGTTCCTGACAGCTCCGGCGGCTATGGTTTTTCTTTTGTCCAGTGGGGTTTTTTTTTTTGTTTTTGGGGGGTTGGGGCGTGGCTAAGAGGTCAGAACCCAGGAGAAGGGGTGAAAATCAGTTGTTGCACACTGTGCATTGCGCACTCCTGAACCCTGCGCTCCCTACGCAGTGCACTCCTGAGCCCTGCGCTCTCTTTGCAGTGCAAGAAAACTTTATTGGAGAATGCTCAGACTGAACACTATGGTGGTGTGCAGATACAACCAGCCCTTTGAGGGCAACCACGTTTGACACCCCTGCCCTAGAGCGACCAAGTGAACCAATAATGGTAAAGTAAAATAAATCATTATAAACTCAGTACCAAGGGTAGACAGGTCAGTTAGACGATTCTACTGGAGATTGTCATAAATGGCTCTCAAGCCTGAAGTTGAACCCTTTCATATCCCGCCAAAAGGCCAGTCATTCAGGAGCATCTTTCCGATATTATGTGGGATATGCCTTATCTGGGGACTCGCTAATCTAGCCAGAGCCAACCCTGGTAGGGTAACTGATACCTTAGAGCAACTCAGAAATGGGTGTCCTTGCCAGCTCACTCATCTGTTACCCTAGAGCTCTGGCTATTATTGGTTCCCTTGGTCGCTCTAGGGGTTGGCTCCCCCCTTTTTCTTCCCCGGTGCGGGATGTAATCCAAGAGATATTTATGCCTTCAATATTTCAGTTTGGTCTGTGGATGGCCCGAATCTGCTCCCAGTCTGTTGTATGTTGTGTCACCTCATACCTGGTTTTCAAGGTCAAGTGGCACCTACCCAGAGGAAGCAATTTATGTTGCGAAACGCGTTGACAAGCTAACATGGAGGAGACCATGGACCTAATCTATTGATACACATCATTTTTCTATGTAAATTACAGACTTATACCTACTTTTGCAAGGATCCATGCCTCCTGCGTTATTGGGTACCCGTTACCCTTGTCAAGTAAAGGGTGTTTGTCATTACATGTTTTTTAATATTTTGTAATAAAGATACTTTTATATAATTTACTGCCTCATGTTATGCACAGAAAGTCCACAATTTTTTTTTTTTTTTAGAAAGTTTCTACTTTTTTCAATCCTTTTTATATATCTATTGGATGTTGGCATGGTGGGGCTCCTCCGTTTCTATCCTCTCCATTTCACAAATGAGAGTTGGGGAGGAGGCCTTTAAATGGAACTTCCCCTTTTGGGTGGAGCTCTGCTTTAAGACTTGGTTCACGTCTATGCAGTTTCCCTGCAGTCATGTTTGCTCGGGCACTGCAGCCCATTCATTTGGACTCGTGATTGAACTGGTCGTTTTGTTCCTAAAACCATTCTTGAATGCCTCAGACCAGGCCACTTTCTTCCATTGCACCTTGGCCAATTTGTAGGCACCTTTGGCTGTGGACAGGGGTCATCATTGGCACCCTGACCGGTCTGCAGCTACACAGCCCCCCATACACAACAAACTTCAATGCTCTGTGTGTTCTGAGACCTTTTCTATCAGAACCAGCATTTGACTTTTTCAGCCATTTATGCTCCAGTAGCTCTTCTATTGGATCAGATTAAACAGGCCAGCCTTCCCTCCCCATCAGTGTGACTTGGCCGCCCATGGCCCTGTCACCGGTTCACAGGTTTCCCCTTTATTTTGGTTGGTCCGGACCAGTACAGACTGGGAACCTCCCAAAGAGCTGCAGTTTTGGAGTTTTGCTCTTATCCAGCCATCTAGCCATTACAATTTGGCCCTTGTCAAAGTCATTCAAATCCTTACGCTTGCTCATTATTATTATTTTTTTCTGCCAGACACATGAAAATGCACTTAAATATACCATTTATTAAAGAATAGAAAAAACGCATATATAAATATGACAATGGGGGGAATAGAATATGCATCCCTATACATAAAAACAATAGTGTATATACAACAAAATTTGTAATATAAAAGCAGCCTATAGCCAACATGTTTTGCGGTTAATGTATATATCCGCTTCTTCAAGGCTTGTTTGCTTCATTGTTTGCTGTATTTAAACAAAAAATACACTTATAAAAGGGGGATGGCTATAAGGCATTTTTGTTTGTTTTTCTTTCCTTTTTTCTTTTTTTTTTTTTTCTTCGGTGTGTTATACATTCTTTATACATTCTTTATTATGTACAAATTGGTTTTATATGTGTATTTTTTGTTTAAACACAGCAAACTATGAAGCAAACAAGCCTTGAAGCGGATATATACATTAACCGTGAAACATGTTGGCTATTGGCTGCTTTTATGTAACAATTTTGTTTGTGTGTGTATATACACTATATTGTTTTTATGTATAGGGATGTCTGTTCTATTCCCTCTATTGTCATATTTATATATGTTTTGTTTTTTTTTTTTTTCTTTTTTTTTTCTATTCTATAATAAATTATATGATATATTTAAGTGTATTTTTATGTGTCTGGAGGTGACCGTTTAACGCCCAATTTTTCACTAAATCCTTTTTTTTCCCATGTTCATTTGCTGACTATTATTATATCCCACCCACTTTCAGGTGTCCTTGTAATGAAATAATCAATGTTAATCACTTTAGCGGTCATAATGTTATGGTTGATCCTGTACATTTTACTGACAACTTTGGGCCTAATAAGTAGAATTTCCTCTTCCCTTTTTTTTTTTTTAAGCATGTTTTGTCTTATTTTTTAGTGCCAAAGATGGAGTGTTCCGATGTTATCATGGCTCCCGAATGGTTGAAGATCTCCACTCCTTCATTGCAGAGAACAAATGGAATGTGATAGAGCCAGTTGCGGGATGGAAGTCGCCTTCCTCTGTCTTGTAAGCCCTGAATATCCTTTGTATTAATGATCTGTAATGAACTCGCAGGGTATTTGTTGACATTATTTTAAATTAAGAAACAGTTTGACAAACAATAGTTTACCCTTCAATCCATCTTATAGGTTACATAGTTACATACATGCACTTTCTTTTCTTTTATACACCTAGTGACCCATTTCTTGGTAAATACAGTACCTGCACACATCACACACTGCGGGAGGATGTTGCCAGACTGGTGGCCACTGCACTGTGTAAATAACCCCCCAACTCCCTCACCTCCTCTTCCTCTAATGTGATAAGTATGGTGCAAAGTAGTGGAGGTAATTGTATGAGTCCAAAGGTGAGGTGCGCTGTCACTTGTAAACACAGAAGCTGCCATAGGAAGTGAGCAATGCAGAAAACCTCCTTTACCTGCTTCTGTGTTTACAAGTAACCTAGGTGAATGGTGAATATGGGGCCAGTGTCACATGGCGGTACTTTATAACATCGCGTTCCAGCTGAAATAATCTGCGTGTATGTATGTGTGTGTGTGTGTGTGTGTGTGTGTGTGTGTGTGTATGTGTATATATATATATATATATGTATATGTATATGTATATGTATATGTGTATATATATATATATATATATATATATATATATATATATATATATATATATATATATATATATATATATATATATATATATATATATATATATATCTCGGTAACACAAATTGCTAATCGGCCAATCTCATGGCAGAAACTCAATGCATTTAGGCCTCTAGACGTGGTGAAGACAACTTACTGAAGTTCAAACTGAGCATCAGAATGGGGAAAAAAGGGGATTTAAGTGACTTTGAACGTAGCATGGTTGTTGGTGCCAGACGGGCTGGTCTGAGTATTTCAAAAACTGCTGATCTACTGGGATTTTCACACACAACCATCTCTCGGGTTTACAGAGAATGGTCCGAAAAAGAGAAAATATCCAGTGAGCGGCAGTTGTGTGGAGGAAAATGCCTGTTGAGGTCAGAGGAGAATGGGCAGACTAGTTCCAGATGATAGAAAGGCAACAGTAACTCAAATAACCTCTCGTTGCATCCAAGGTATGCAGAATACCATCTCTGAACGCACAACACATCCAACCTTGAAGCAGATGGTCTACAGCGACAGAAGACCACACCGGGTGCCACTCCTGTCAGCTAAGAACAGGAAACTGAGGCTACAATTCGCACAGGATCACCAAAATTGGACAATAGAAGATTGGAAAAGCGTTGCCTGGTCTGATGAGTCTCTATTTCAGCTGCAGCATTCAGATGGTGGGGTCAGAATTTGGTGTAAACAACATGAAATCATGGATCCATCCTGTCTTGTATCACCAGTTCAGGCTGGTGGTGTAATGGTGTGGGGGATATTTTCTCGGCACACTTTGGACCCCTTAGTACCAATTGAGCATTGTTTAAACCCCACGACCTACCTGAGTATTGTTGGTGACCATGTCCATCCCTTTATGACTACAGTGTCCCCATCTTCTGATGGTTCCTTCCAGCAGGATAATGCACCATGTCACAAAGCTCCAATCATCTCACCACTGGACAATGAGGTCCCTGTCCTCCAATGGCCTCCACACTCACCACATCTCATCCAATAGAGCACCTCTGGGATGTGGTGGAAGGGGAGATTCATATGATGGATGTGCAGCCAACAAATCTGCAGCAACTGTGTGATGCTATCATGTCACTATGGAGCAAAATCTCTGAGGAATGTTTCCAACACCTTGTTGAATCTATGCCATGAAGAATGAAGGCAAAAGGGGGTCCAACCCGGTACTAGCAAGGTGTACCTAATAATAAAATGTCCGGTGAGGGTATATTACTGTAGGCAAGTAAGGCGGTGTCAGCAAGCCATCCAAGATGGCTGCCTTTGTGCTCCACACAAAACGAGTAATGCAGCAATAGGTATAATTGGCACTGAAAGGGTTTCCATAGATCAATATGGAGGACGGTATAATTACTTTATTACACTGTTGTTTGGCTGGTGATGTGTGTGTGTGTGTATATATATATATCTCGTTCTCTGATACTTAGAGAGAATATGAATGGCTTCCTAGTGAGGTTATAATCTTCATTGTGTAAATGGTGGTCGGGGGTCGTCGGTCAGGTCAGTTGTGATGTGTCGGTATCCAGACTTTTTTCCTTTCCAGCCAGTTCTCTGCCTAGTCTGGAGATATCGCTGTGATTTCAGTTCTCAGGACGCCCTTTTTTTTTTTTGTTAAAGAGGAAATAAAGGCAGGAAATGCCCCGGAGAGCAGTCAGTGCCAACCGCTTCCGGTTTCATACACAACTACCGAGATATATATATATATTTCCTTAATTCTCTTATCACGTCCTCTATTAATACATATCAGTGGCATTCTACCCTTGTGTTGTGTTATAAAACAGCTTTGCCTATAGGAATTTACATTTTACCCATCTTTCTAAAACTGCGTATATTACATTTCTTTTCCTCTGCCAATTTTGGTAACAAAGGTATTTAAAGCAGATTTCCGCCTGCAAAAAAAAAAAAAATTTAAGGCAGCAGCTACAAATACTGCAGCTGCTGACTTTTAAAAAAAAATAAGGACACTTATCTGTCCAGGGCTCCCACAATGTCCTCACCCAAAGCCGATCTATCCCTCGGCTCCGGGTGGAGGCACCAGCATCTTAAAGTGGAGTTCCACCTAAAAATGGAACTTTCACTTTTTGGAATCCCCCCCCCTCCAGTGTCACATTTGGCACCTCTCAGGGGGGAGGAGAGAGCAGATACCTGTCTAATACAGGTATTTTCTCCCACTTCCTGGCATAGATCACCACGGGTGACCTACGCCACTTCCGGCGCCTACTCTGTCCTCCCCCTGCTGTCTTCTGGGAGACACACAGGTCCCGGGAGACAGCAGGGACCAGTGAGGACGCGCATCGCGACACACGCATGCACAGTAGGGAACCAGGAAGTGAAGCTGTGCGGCTTCACTTCCTGATTTCCTTACCGAAGATGGCGGCAGCAGCCGAGAGCCGACGGACAGATTGGCTTCGGCTGCCGACATTGCGGGCTCCCTGGACAGGTGAGTGTCCATATATTAAAAGTCAGCAGCTGCAGTATTTGAAAGCTGCTGGCTTTTAATTTTTTTTTCGGCGGACCACCGCTTTAAGTAAGGGAATCAGGAAGTGAAGCCTTACGGCTTCACAGCCTGTTTCTCCACTGCGCATGTGCGAGTCGCGCTGCACGTTCTGACTGGTCCCTGCTGTCTTCTGGGACCTGTGTGTCTCCCAGAAGACAGCACGGGGGAGGGGGCTGGACGTGGTGTAGATTGACGCAGATACTGCGGCGATCTATGCCCAGAAGTGGGAGCAAATACCTGGATAAGTTAGCCATATGTGATCACTCTCACTCAACAGAAATGGATTGACTTCTGTTGGAACGGGTTTGCTGGAGGAATGCAATGTCCCAGCAAGGAGATTGATTGTGTGGATAGAAGAATCGGGCAAAAAAATTAAAAAATTTGCTTACTGGCTGATCAAAAACGGAGTAATCCAAAGGCAGCTTAAAGCGGAACTTCAGTCATTTTTTTTCTTTTTTCCATCTATTAAATCTTCTGCCCACAGTTAAAATGGCTGCAGCCAGACTCAGTGGAGGGAGATTTTTACAGCATATTTTGGCAAGTACAGAATCGCAGTGTATATATAAAATAATATGCAAAGTGGAGGGAAGCTTCAGAATGGCAAAGATGTTTTTATTACAATTCATGTGAGTAGACTGCAGTTCCTCTTTAAAAAAGTGCAGGATATGAAAAAAACAAACGCACATACTTGCCTAGAAGGATGCTGCATCTGTCCCCCGCCGCCTCTACACAGAGAACTGAGCGATCAAGAACCCCTGATCACTCAGTTCTCGGTCTTCAGTGAGCTGGTGCCTGTCAGTCACCGGCTCTCTGCCCTGCCTCTCCAGCACTTACTGGAGTGTTGGGGTGTGGAGGGGGGCGGGAGCGGCTGGCTCAGGCTCTAGCGGCATGCTGAGAGGCTGAGCCATCTGCCGGTCAGGCATCTGGGTGAATCCAGACATTAATGTCGGGATCTCTGAGCTGGCAGCGGGGCTTTAGCCTGCTGTTTGGAATGCAGAACAGAGTGCAGTCCTGTGATGCGCAGGAGAAATAGGGGCAAAAGATATTTGGCCCTGCTTCTCCTTTTTTAAGATACTGGCCCCAAGGCTCATGAAGTCAGTCTTGCTGTTTTGCACATTAGACTTGGATGAGTGTATACCTTGTACTGGCTTTTTACCTTTTTTGAGCCACTAAAAATAAATGAGAAAATGTTTCCTTCTGCCTGCAGCAGACTGATGGCCTCATTCTCCCAAGATGCTCCTCTTATGCCTAGGCACAGTCATTTGACTGGAGCTCAAGGCCTACTTTTTAAGTATACCCTTTAAAGAGAACCTGTCATCTCAATAAAGAAAATAAAAAAACTGCCACAGGTGCCTGCTTGTATCTGCAGTAGTTTTCTCTTGTCACAGCTGAAGGTATTTGTTGGAGGATTGCCGGACCCCAGAGTGGGCCGAAATGCAGCAGTCAGTATGGATTATTATTTTTCACCAAACTGTAATAAAAAAAGCGACTGCATTTCTGGGGCTCCCCATCAGTACCCCATCATTGGCATTATTGGGAGGAATAGTGCCCCTTCTTTGACATTATTGGGAGGAATAGTGCCCCATCATTGACATTATTGGGAGGAATAGTGCCCCTTCATTGGCATTATTGGGAGGAATAGTACCCCTTCATTGGCATTATTGGGAGGAATAGTGCCCCTTCATTGGCATTATCGGGAGGAATAGTGCCCCTTCATTGGCATTATCGGGAGGAATAGTGCCCCTTCATTGGCATTATCGGGAGGAATAGTACCCCATCATTGACATTATTGGGATGAGTACTGCCCCATCATTGGTATCATTGTGAGGAATAGTTCCCCATTGTTGTTGTCAGTTTGTAGAATAGTGGCTCATATCAGTGGGCGGAGTAGTGCCCAAAGGGCCGCGGTTTGGAGACCACTGGTCTAATGCTTGGCGGATGCAGTAGCTAAATTTTAAAATATGCCCACCCCTTCCCATCCCCCACACATTCCTATTGGCAATTGAGGTAGCCAGTCATAGTAATGGGCTAATAGGAATGTGTTGGGGGTGGGGTTTAGTGGCAAGCGCTGGCATTACCCAGAAGTGTCAGAATGACGACCTTCAGCTTGGAGGTCCAGCTAGAATTATTTGGAGGTCAACAATGTCGGTCTTCATAGTTCTCTCAGTACTGGATTTATTACTTTCAGATTGTACTGCATGTCCTCCTTTTTCCCCCCTATCCCTTATATATTTATTTGTTTATTTTTTTCCTTTCTCCCTTTTTTTTTTTTTTTTTTTTTTTTTTTCTTTTTATTTATTTTTTTCCCCTCTCCCTTTTTCCCCTTCTGCATTACTTTGAATAAAACTAAATTCTGTTCACTTTTAGGATGGCTGGAATGTCGGGACTGTTTTATCTCTCTGGATGGATCCGGGTAAGAACTACAACCAGATAGCTGTGCAATGTGTTTTCTGTATTAGTACCAATTTATAGTAGACCTAAGGCCTGGTTCACACCAATGCGGCTTTGAAATCGCACTACTTCAGCACGAATTCAAAGCCGCAAATCAGTGCGAATTGGACCTTTCGATTCACTGTGACTTTTGACCTAATTTAACAGAAGTCAATGCAAGTTGCAAAACGAAATTGCAATAAAAAGTAGTGCAGGAACCTTTTTCAAAGCCGCTGCGACTTGAGTCACGATTTGAACAATTCCATTGCTGGCAGTGGGGTGCGACTTATGCGATTTGAACTGTCCAATCGCACTGGTGTGAACCAGGGCTAAGGGCTCATTCGTAAGGAGGTGTCCGAAATTCATCCACATAACATGCAGGATCTTGCTGCCAGAAAGATCCTCTGTGTTTGCTGTATGTATTTAAAGTGGTGTTCCGGACAAAATTATACTTTTTAAATAAAAATACCCCTATAAAACACAAGCTTAATGTACTCTAGTAAAGTTAGTCTGTAAACTAAGGTCTGTTTTGTTAGTTTATAGCAGTAGTTTGTTATTTTATAAACTTACAGCAGGCCGTGGCCATCTTAAGTGTGGGCATCTGAAGCCAGACTGTATTTCTTCCTGGATCTCATCCTTGCAGATCTCGCACATGCTCAGTGCAGCACAAGCAGTGCAATAGGTTTTAGGTCAGGTTTCCATAGCAACGGCAGTGTCAGAGGAAGTTGCCGCCCCTTCCCAGAAGGCATTGCAAACAGCAAATGATGCGATGGGCCGCGGCCAGGGAGGAGGAAGTGAAAAATGAATACAGCAGATATACAGTAAGTGCTGAGAAAAAAAAATTTAAAAAATATACAATTCGTTTACAGTGCACAGTTTAGTGAGGGATGCTGAAGAGTTGTAAAAGTGGGTGGAACTCCACTTTAATGTTTCTGCAACGTTTGCATGTGTGCAGCGTCCGGTGTACAGGGACTCTATTGGTGGCCGCCATTGCCAGGGCCGACATGTGAATAATACATATACAGCAGTGCCTGTGCTGTTGATTGCACACCGTCTGTGTGAATGAATCAATGCCTTGTGCTTTAGAATGACCTCTGAGAATCATTCATAAATCCCAAAACAACCGCCTCTGTCGGTGCTACCGGTAGGAGAGGCCCTCGGGGGTGCAAATCCACAGGGGACCTCCAAATAGGCTCCCCTTCTCTCTCGTCCATACAAAGCAGATATCGCCTCTGGACTTCTTCACACCGCACACTAGATCAGCCTCGCTGCCCACTGCAGTCAGGGGGAAACCAATACGGAAACAAAGGAAAAAGGTGCACCGGCCTCTTGCAATACCATAAAAACTCTCACACTACATAGTGCATATAGCAAAACGTGTCCATCCGCAGGGGCACAGCTGACGGGTTTCAAGGGCAAAGCCCTCTTCATCAGAGAAAAGAGAAAGCCGTCAGCTGCGCCCCCCCCCCTGGATGGAAATGTTTCCCTCGATGGGGCCAGTTTTGAAATATGCATTATGTTGCATACCTTTTGTGAATACACTGGTATTGGTTTTATTTAATAGAGATTTTATAGTATTGCATGAGACCGGTGAGTCTTCTACCTTTTTCTTCCTTTTCTTTGTTTCATTAATCGTGAATGTCTGCCCAATGTCCTTCTGCGCATGCACTGCTGCCGCTTCAATGTCTCATTCACACCAACATTTTGTAATAGGCAGTGCCTGCACATTGTTTATATTGACATATCAGCCAGGAGCAGCAACCAAATGGGGTCCCTGTATACTGCCGGATGTACACATGTACTGTATTTATCGGCGTATAACATGCACCTTAATTTTATGAGGGAAGATTCAGGAAAAAAAAAAAACTTAAATTTTAAGTTTTTAAGGCAAAAATAAGGGTCAGTGCCCATCAATGCAGCCTCACTGTTGCCCATCACTGCAGCCTGATCTGTGCTGCATTACACAGATGGATCCTCTGTTTACTCGGCGCTCAGTCACACACAGTCCCGCCTCCTTGGCCATCTCTTATGATAGACAGAACACTGGTCCAATATCGGTCCATGTGACGTCTAACCTAGGAGGCGGTCCAGGAGGCGGGACTGTGTGACTGAGTGCCGAGTTCACAGGAGATGCGGCGGCGCTCACCCCCACCTTCCCCTCCGAGGCAGCCAGGTATTGGCGTATAACACGCACACCCAATTTGCCCCCTATTTACAGGGGGAAAGTGCATGTTATATGCCGATTAAATACGGTAAATGTTAGCAGAAAAATTTACATGCGTACAACAACATATATATGGCCCTGGAGGCACAGCTGTCTTTCTTCTTTCTTCTTCTTTCTTTTTTCTTCTTTTTTTCTTTCTTCTTCTATCTTTCTTTCTTTCCTTCTTTCTTTCCTTCTTTCTTTCTTTCCTTCTTTCTTTCCTTCTTTCTTTCCTTCTTTCCTTCTTTTTTTTTCTTCTTTTTTTCTTTCTTTCTTCTTTTCTTCTTTTCTTTCTTCTTTTCTTTCTTCTTTTCTTTCTTCTTTTCTTTCTTCTTTTCTTATTTCTTCCTTCTTCCGTCTTCGTTCTTTTTTTCTTCCTTCTTCTTTCTTCTTCTTTCTTCTTCTTTCTTCTTCTTTCTTCTTCTTTCTTCTTCTTTCTTCTTCTTTCTTCTTCTTTCTTCTTCTTTCTTCTTCTTTCTTCTTCTTCCTTCTTCTTTCTTCTTTCTTTCTTTTTTTTTTTTTTTTTTTCTTTTTCTTGTTGGTTTTGTGTGAATTTTTTTTTTTAAACTTGTGTGGCTATACACACCTGTGTGAATGGGTCCGTAGACTAATATGCAGCTGTGTACAAAACTATATGTTGTGCACAGCTTATGTTATGTTTATGTGAATTATCGCTTCTTTATAGGGATGTACCAATTTATTGGCTGAAAATTAGGGTTATCAGCGTTTTGCCGATAATGGCCACCGAAAAACGCACGCGATTTTACTGTGATTTTTTTTTTTTTTTTTGCTGCTATTTTCATGGGTCATGTGACTCAAAAACTGCATGAAAAATGCAACACGGGTGCGTTTTTTTGATGTCCTTTTGTCTTGTTTTCAATGGGGAGGTGCCAACAGACCAGTGTGAAGACATACATAGACTTTTTAAAGGCATGCATTTTTCATTTTTTTTTTCTTGAGCTTTTTTTAAAATATATTTATTTTATTTGCAAAATCATCTCAAAAACTATTAATTAAAAAATTAGCAGTTGAGTGGTAAAACGTCAATTTAACCCCAGGGTTTTACTGCCCCCCCCCCCCCCCAACTGCTAGTGTGAAGGAGCTCTTACAGTTGGTCTTTTAAATAACTGTTATCTGTTAAGTAGCATCGGTAAAATACCATCTGTGATATTACAGCAGCATTAAGTGATTAGTATTCCTACTTCATCCCGGTGTGATTTATTGGTAACATTCTAAGTACAGGATGTCAGTGGCCTCCCCCAGATCATCATTGTTCATTATGTCTGCTGTCAGTGTAAAGCTCTGTCTACACTCCTCACTTCACTTCCATCATCTCTCATGAATTTGGCACCGTTTGATGGTATTAATGTAAAGTTCTCTTCCTTTTTTTTTTTCCCCCTTCTCTCTTCTATGGATGAGATTTCCAAAACAGAATTTCTTTTCTGGTGTTTTGACGCCATCTACTGGCTGTGTCCATGAAATGCAAGTCCTTTTTCATTTCACACACTTTTTTTTTTTTTTTTTTTTCTTTTTAAACACCTTTTTTTGTTGGGATTTTAATAAAAATATGCAGTTTGAAATATTTGAATTTCAGTAAACACCGTGCTTATATTTTTAAAACCCAGGAGGAAGCAGATATAACCGTTCCTGATTTAACCACTTCAGCTCTGGAAGGTTTTACCCCACCCCCCCACCCCTTAATGACCAGGCCATTTCTTTTTGTGATACGGCACTGCTTTAGTTTAACTGATGATTGTGTAGTCGTGCGATGTTGTACACAAAATTGACGTCCCCTTTTTAGAAATAGAGCTTTTTTTTCTTTTTTTTTTTTTTTTTGGTGGTATTTGATCACCTCTGCAGTTTTTACATTTTTGCTCTACAAAAAAACAACATTTTTGAAAAAAAAAAAATATATTTTTACTTGCTGCTTTAAAACATATCCTGTAAAAAAAAAAAAAAATCAAATTTCTTGATTTTAGGCCAATATGTATTCTGCTACATGTGTTTGGTAAAAAAAACAAAAAAATCCCAATAAGCGTATATTGATTGCTTTGCACAAAAGTTATAGCGTCTACAAAATATGGGCTAGATTTAGGGCCTTTTTTGTTATTTTATTTTTTTTTTTTTTAGCAGGACTGCAACATTGCAGCGTTCAAATCTGACACTAAGTGACACTTTTTGGGGAACAGTGATGAGCGCCAAAAAATATACACTGTCACTGTACTAATGACACTGGCAGAGAAAGGGGTTAACATCTGGGGTTAACTGTGTTCCCTGGGAGTGCTTTCTTGCTGTGTGGGGGATGGTTTAACTGAAGGAAGACCGAGATCAGTGTTCCTGCTTAGCAGAAAGACAAGATCTCTGTCTTTCTTACTAGCAGAACGGCGATCTGCCTTTTTTTACAACTCCCGTTCTGCCTCTCCCAGGACGATCGCCGGTATTCCGGTGAACGACAGGTCCTTCGGACCTCCTAAATGGCTCCTGCTGTGTCCAATTACAGTGGGAGCGGGGCTTCAGCGGTGCGCCCCAGAGCCGAAGAAAGATATCACGTACCTGTACGTGCGCGTAAAGGCCGCAGTATATGTACATGGGGCAGTTATTAAGCGGTTAATCCAGCTTTGTATTCATGAAAAGTACTTTTATCTTTAAAGGTATACTATAGGCAAAACTCCTTTTTTTTTTTTTTTTCTTTCCCATTTTGGGTAGAGCAAGGGAGGGTCATAACCTCTGTCAGATTTTTTTTTTTTTTCTTTCTTTTTTTTTTTTTTCCATTTTGGATAGAGCAAGCATAACCCCTGTCAGATTTTTTGTTTTTTGTTTTTTTTTTCACCATCTGTGTCCCATTGTGGAGATTTCCTTTCACTTCCTGTCCTATAGCCAAATAGGAAGTGAGACGAAATCCCTGCAAATTAAGGGAATTTCTTTGGGAACCCCGGGGTCCCCATTGGAGGATTTCCCCTCTATTACTTTTCTGGGGACAACCCAAAATTTGGGGTGTTCTTTTACTTTCACTTTCAATGATAATGGTAAACAGGACAAATAGAGAGGGTGACTCTAAAAGAGACACAGATGGAAATAAAAACTGACAGGTGTTCTAATCCCTCTCCACTCCCACTTAAGTTATACTTTAAATAATACTTTTGTAACAACCATCTTTTTTAAATCTGATCATTTGATAAGCTATATTAAAGTGATTGTAAAGCTTTCATTTTTTTTTTCATTTTAAAATGTCAAACGTGTTATACTTACCTGCTCTGTGTAATGGTATTGCACAGAGCAGCCCTGATCCTCCTCTTCTCGGGTCCCACACCCCGGCGCTCCTCCCTCCTGTCGGGTGCCCCTACAGCAAGCAGCTTGCTATGGGGGCAGCCAAGCCGCTGCTCTGTGTGTCTATTCACACTGGAGCTGTGGTTTGGCCCTGCCCCCCCTCCATCTCCTGATTGGCTCACTGGCTGTGATTGACAGCAGCGAGAGCCAATGGCTCCCGCTGCTGCCAATAGCCAATCGGAAATGCGAGTCCCCGGAGAGAGGCAAAGCTCTTGTGGACGTTGCTAGGTCCAGAGGGGGCTCAGGTAAGTATTAGGGGAACTGCTGCACAGAGAAGGTTTTTTTTTTTACCTTCATGAATAGAATGCATGAAGGTTAAAAACTTGTATCTTGTCTGGTCTGGCACCCCTGCGCTCCAGCTGTCTTGAATAGTAGACTGTTCCTGATGTCATCAAGCCCAAAGCAGGCTCCACAGACCAGGAACAGTCCACTGCTGGACCACGGGGGGAGTGTCCTTTACTGGAGGATCGAAGGATCAGGTGAGTATATAAGCTTTATGCTCACCCCTAGACTTGGTCTTTAACTGCTTAAGCACCAGCCTCCGTCATTATACTACGGCAGGTTGGCTCTCCTCGGCGAATCGCCTTAGCTGTACGGCGCTGGAGCCGATGCACGTGGCTGGCGGCCGCAATGTTCGCCGGCCACCCACGATCGCTCCACAGAGAGCCAGAATGGGGATCGGTCAATGTAAACAGACAGCTCCCTGTTCTGACAGGGGAGGAGAGAAGATCTGCTGTTCCTAGTGATTAGGAACAGCGATCTGTCTCTCCTCCTCCAGTCAGTCCCATCCCCCCACAGTTGGAAACACTTCCCAGGGAACACATTTAACCCCTTGATCCCCCCCCCTAGTGTTAACCCCTTCCCTACCAGTGACATTTACATAGTAATCAGTGCATTTTTATAGCAAATGTCAGTGGTCTCAAAGATGTGTCAAAAGTGTCCGATCTGTCCGCCGCAATGTTGCAGTTGCGCTAAAAATCGCAGATCGCTAATATTACTATGACAGATGCGAGTAGAGGAGAGCCAATCGGCTGCTCTCCTGACGGGGGGGTCTGTTCTGATTCTTGATCAGCGCAGCCCCCCCTCGGATGCCCAGCCAGGACCACCAGGTATGCCACCCTAGACCACCAGGGAAATGCCAATCGGTGCCCAGGCAGCTGCCAATCAGTGCCCATCCCCAATGCCTGCCAGTGCCATCAGTGATGCCCATCAGTGCCACGGAACAGTGCCCATCAGTGCCGCCTATCAATGCCCATCAGTGCTGCATATCAGTGCCCATCAGTGAAGGAAAAAACTTACTTATTTACAAAATTTTATAACAGAAACAAAAGAAACTTTTTATTAATTTTTTTTCAACATTTTAGTTTTTTTTTTTTTTTACTTTGTTTAGCAAAAAATAAAAAACGCAGTGGTGATCAAATACCACCAAAAGAAACCTCTATTTGTAGGAACAAAATGATAAAAATTCTGTTTGGGTACAGCGTAGCATGACCGCGCAATTGTCATTTGAATAGTGACAGCGCTGGAGCTGAAAATTGGCCTGGGCAGGAAGGGGGGTGTAAGTGCCCTGTATTGAAGTAGTTAAATATAAGAAGTAGTTAATCTTCTTGATTGGCGGGTGGAGTGTATGACATAATTTTGCACAGGCGTCAGTCTTTCCGGCACCACCAAAGTGGGAATGCCCACAGATTTGCGCAGTGTAGCAGCCTGTGATCAGGCAGGTAGGTGTGTATTATTGTGGACATAGCATGCCCCTTCTGCGAAAAAAGCTGCCAGCTCCATGATTTTTTTTAGAAGTTGGGTTTAGTTCCACTATTTGCAGAGGGGCTTTGATTTCTCATTCCAATGGGCACGTTATAGCGCACGCCCGTGCAAGGGCCCTGTATGCCCGCATGGGGATACACAGATGTTCCGTGCGTCCCAATGCAGGCAGTCGCCTTCATTTCAGTTAGGAGACCGACAGCTGCTGCTCCCAATTTGACAACCATGTGGGTGCACGGCCCCCAACACACACCATCTGCGTTCAGTGCCAACACACCCGCACTCACCTGTGTTTTATCATGGTTACGGTGAAAGTTTGTTCTTTGGGGTTTATCATTTTTTTTTTTTTTTTGATGTGCAAAGAGATCACCCATCTGCTTGTTGCTCTGCTCCTGTCCGGACCCCGCTCACCTTCCTGCTACTCCACGCTGTACACCAGATGTGACGTCTGCACCAGAGACTCCCAGAATATGTACCCTGATTCCCCCCGAAAATAAGCCCTAGCATGAATGTTTTTCTTCTCTGATGGCTGCAATATAAGCCCTACCCTGAAAATGAGCCCTAGTTAAAGTCCTTGTAAAATCATGTAATCCGCTTTTGTAAAAATATTATATGGTATAATGTGCAGTGTGTCTCCTTGTGTAACTTTACTGTGGAAAATGCCTTATTTACAGCACCGCTGGGTGCTCACGTGACCCGCCACAGCTCTTCTCTTCTCCTCCCGGCTGACGTCAGCGGCCCCTCCCCCTGCAGTGTTTAGAGCGGGGATCTTGGCCCCTCCCCCTGCAGTGTTTAGAGCGGGGATCTGGGCCCCTCCCTCTGCAGCGCACAGAGCGGGGATCTGGGCCCCTCCCTCTGCAGCGCACAGAGCGGGGATCTGGGCCCCTCCCTCTGCAGCGCACAGAGCGGGGATCTGGGCCCCTCCCTCTGCAGCGCACAGAGCGGGGATCTGGGCCCTTCCCTCTGCAGCGCACAGAGCGGGGATCTGGGCCCTTCCCTCTGCAGCGCACAGAGCGGGGATCTGGGCCCTTCCCTCTGCAGCGCACAGAGCGGGGATCTGGGCCCTTCCCTCTGCAGCGCACAGAGCGGGGATCTGGGCCCTTCCCTCTGCAGCGCACAGAGCGGGGATCTGGGCCCTTCCCTCTGCAGCGCTCAGAGCGGATCTCGGCCCTTCCCCCTGCGGTATTCGAAGTGGACACCGGCAGGGAAGGGGTTAACATCAGGGGCAATCAAAGGGTTAAGTGTGCTCCTAGGGGGTGCATTCTAACGGGGGAGGGGTGGAAGGAATAATGTGACTGGAGGAACACAGAGATTAGCAGAGACTCAAGATCTTCCTCCCTCACAGAACGCCGTTCCGCCTCTCCTGTGAATGATCGTGGGGTGCCCACGGCCATTGCGGCCGCCGGACCCACTGAGTCCAATCACGTACCTGTACGTGATTTCGTGCAAGAGGGCCGCCCTGCCGCAGTATATCTACGTGGGGCGGTCCCTTTTTTTAAGTGGTTAAAGCACCAAGAAAGCATTTTTTTTTTTTTTTGTTTTGTTTTTGCTTTGCTTAAGAAAACAAAAAAAAAAAACAAAAAAAAAACAGTGTGAAGATTTTAATTAGTGACAGAGGCCGTGATTGGCATTCGAAAAGCTTGTCCAATGCCATGTTATTGAAGCAAGTGAAAATAAGGTATGTATGTATGTGTGTGTATATATATATATATATATATATATATATATATATATATATATATATATATATATATATATATATATATATATATATATATATATATATATATATATATATAAATATATAATTTTTTTTTATAAATAAAAACCTTTTTGACAAGGCAGTATAAGTTGACATCAGCCTATCTTGATTGGGTTTTCTGATGGTATGGATTTTGTGAATTCAAACATATTGATCTTCCTCTGATTTGAATGAGCTGAGCTCAGGATCCGCTGCATGTACTGAGCACGCTCTGTCTGTCACAACACAGAGGAAGATAATCGAAAGAATAAAATTGCCCCTGCTGCCTATTGTCCTGAGGGTGTGTGAGAGATCAATAGTTTATCTTTGTGAAGGTGACCTTCTCACACATCGTGTCTCTTCCTCCTGTATTTCTGCCGCCATACTGTTATTGGAGCGCCTGCAAATTAGATGGATTTTTTTTTTTTTCTTTGTATTTTCAAAATTGCTTTTTTTTTCACGGCATGTGTGTGAGTGTTTTTGTTAAAGCTCACAATGCCGCTTTTATCGCAGTGAAGTTTACTGCATCTCCCTAGATTTTTGCAGGAGAAGCAATGGACTTGATAAACTCCTGTACTGGAAGGTGCGGAATATGTGACCATAACATAAGAGGACGGTCGTTCATTCAAAAGAGAGTAATTAACAAGAGGAGATTCAACTTGTTCCATAAATAACGTTGAAATAACTGACTTTTATTGTATGAGGTTGTGTGACCATCACCATAAAAAGTTATTTTAGAGAAGCAATTTTTTTTTTTTAACATGGGCGAGGGGCACAGCAGGTGGAGGCCCTCTCGCGTTCCCTTTCGCTGCGTGTAAAAGCAATCCAGCAGCAAATTGGCCAATAGGATTGCTTTTACAAGAAAGAACAATACCAGGATGATGTCCGCAGCTGAAGTAAATACCTGGCCGATGCCCCTGGCAGCTGGAAATCACTGAAGCAGACACGGCTGGCTACTTCAGTGATCTCTACTGGCTCCCGGGGACCCGCGCCGAGAGGCTGCCCTTCTGTTTACTGAACGCAGGAGGTTGTGCGCTCAGCACCGGCGCCATCCAGAGAATGCTTTGCATTGTCTGATTGGAAAATATGAAGAGTGACATCTCCGCCCCGCCGCTCCACCTCCATGGTCTACTTCAGTGATTTCAAGCTTCCAGGGGCATCATCCAGGTTTGGTATATACATAATTACAGTGGTCCAGCTTGAACAAATATAACTATGTATAAAATACCCATGCCTGGAATTTATTATTTAACCAATTGCTAACAGCACAAAGCTGTTATACGGCTGCAGAGTGGCTCTCCTGTGCCGGATCACGTACCTAGTATGTGATCCGGTACTTCCCGGTAGGGGGTGCTGCGGCTGTGCTTTAATTGGACACGGCACAAGCCGATCAGAAGGTGCCAGCCAATAGATGTCCACTGGCACCCGCTGATCAGAGGAACACAGAACAGAGCTCTGTCTATGTAAACAATGCAGAGCTCTGTGCTGTCAGCAGGGATGTGCTGGATTTTATGTCCCCGCAGAATCTCTGATCGCTGCCATTACTAGTATAAAATTAAATAAATAAAAATTCCAGTGTGTGTGTGTGTGTGTGTGTGTGTGTGTGTGTGTGTGTGTGTGTGTGTGTGTGTATGTATATATATATATATATATATATATATATATATATATATATATATATATATATATATATATATATATATATATATATATACACACCATAGTTTGTAGACGCTATAACTCTCATGCAAACTGGGTTTTTGTTTTTATTTGTTTTGTTTTTTTTTAAACCAAAAATATGTAGCAGATTACATATTGGCCTACATTTTATTAAGATTATTTTATAATTTTTTTTTTTTATTGGTTATGTTTTATAGTGGAAAGTAAAAAAGTAGCAAAATTGTCTGTCTTTTGTTTATAGTGCAAAAAAAAGTGGTGATCAAATACCACCAAAAGAAAGCTCTATTTGTGGGCGAAAAAAAAAGGACATCAATTTTATTTGTGTACAGCGTCGCACGACCGCGCAATTGTCGGTTAAGGTAACGCAGCACCGTATCGCAAAAATTGGCCTGGTCAGGAAGTGGGTAAATCCTTCCGGGGCTGAAGTAAAAAAAAAAAAAAAAAAAACTAACAGTAAAGTTAGTCCAATTTTTATTTTATTTTTTTGTATAATATGAAAGATGATGTTACGCCGCGAGAATCGGGATCATTTTTCCAAGCAAAAAAATTATGATTCTCATTGTGGCCAGAATCGTGCAGCTGTAATACAAAGATGATACCTAAACTGCGCAGGCATCATTCCGGTTTAACCACTCAAAGTCCAGCAACATACCAGTATGTCGCTGGTCCTTGTTGGGCATATATTGTAATGTTCTTTTTTTTTTCCTTTTTTTTTTTTTCATGCAGCCTGTGGGTTAAATGAAAAAAGAGAACAGATTCCTCCATTCATATTGATCAATCGGTGGTATGCCCACCATTAGGATACCACCCTGCATCCACCCACTTCTAATGACGGGCATACATGCACCGTTCTCTTTTTTATTTTTATTTTTTTCATTCAGCCCAGGCTGAACGAAAAAAAAAAAAAGGAACAGATTCCTCCATTCAAATCGATCGATGCGGATGAAGAAATCTCTGCCAAGAAAAGTGAATAAAAAAAATATGCCGAAGCATAGGGGCTATACGCCCCTATGTCCACCCCTGCCCCCATGCTTCGACATATATATGCTCTTTTTTTTTTTTTTTTTTTTTTAAATGTGGTGGAGACATCACCTCCTACAGCGCTGGAGTCACGGATTTACGTATCGTGAGAGCAAACCCTGTCGCTGTCAAAATTAAATAAATCCGTGCTGCAGCTGAATGGCCTACCTGCAAAGCAAACAAAGGTTAACATTAAATGGCCTGGTCATGAAGGGGGTAAATCTTCCGGAGGTCAAGTGGTTAAGTATAGCTTTAATTTTTTTATATTTAATGATGAATTTGCACTTGGTCCGTGTTGCCTATACAAAAAAAAGTTAATATGATGGTTTGCCATTAAAAAAGGTAAATGGGTTTCAAGCAGCAGGGCTTGTAGTTTCCTTGCTGTGTACATCCTGCCTTGTACAAGATGCACTCAGAACAGATTTCTAATCCCCAAACAGTGCCGAGTTGCAGCAGTCGGGATCAGCGTGCCTTCAGCAGAACAGAATGTAAACTGCTTGGGTTGAGGTAGACGGGGCTTCATGAGAATGGATTTATCTCTAATCATCGTGTTTTTTCTTCTATTTCAGGGGCTGTAGGGACCCATACAGGATTCATAGTGAAAGTTCACATCTATTAATTCATTTTATTTCCCTTTTTTTTCTCTGTGGATTGTCCTCATCACACATTGATTTTCAAGTCGGCAAACCTTTGTGTGCTATATTGAGTGATTTTGTTGGAAGTGCTCATTATCACCCCTAATGAAGTCCTCCAAGACTTGATAAACGCCTTTTTTATAGGAGTATCCTAAGGTCTTGTTTATACAGAACGTGCTTAAAGGAGAAGTAAAGCCAAAGCGCGTTTGGCTGTACTGCTCTTATGGATCACAGGAGTTCAGTTCGTTCTGCACTCCTGTGACCCGTTTTCAGCAGACAGAGGGCTGAAGTCCGCTGACGTCACAGAGCCAATCCAGGCTCGGGTAAGATCGCGACAATGAAGTCGGGATCCGCCCACATGCCTGGCTGGCACCCGGCTCAGGCTCTCAGCAAGCCGCTGAGAGGCAGAGCCGGCCGCTCCTGCCCCCTCCACAGCTCCGCACTCCAGTGAGTGAAAGGGGGGGGGCAAAGCAGACAGCGGTGACTGACAGTCACCAGCTCTCTGCTCACGGAGCCCTGGGAATGGAGCGATCAGCGGTGTGAGAGCACTCAGTTCTCAGTGTTAGAGCTGGCGGGGGACAGTTGCTGCATCCACCTACAGACGGTAGGTAAGTATGCTTCTAAATAAAAAAATCCCATGCATCTCTTTTAATGCATGTTCTTCCTGCTCTAAGTTTACCTCTAGCTGTTGGGGCAATAGCTGTAATGAGATGTATGGCTGAGCACAAAACAGCACTCAGCAAAGTTGTTTTTTTTTTTTTTTTTTTTGTTTTTTGTTTTTTTGTTTTTTTTTTTTTTTGTCCAGCTTTAGAGTGCTTCTATAAGTTGCGAATCAAGGGGTAGCAGACGCTGGACGGTTTGCAAGGTGGATGAGCCTGGCAACAGCATTCATTATTGCACACAGATTTTCCAAGTTGGAAATCAATGAGGACAATCCACAGAGAAGAAGAAAGTATTTAAAAAAAGTATGGCCAAAGTTTTTCTGGCCATACTTCTCTTGTGGGTCACAGGAAGGCACTTGCTTTTGTTCTCCTGTGACCCAGACACAGCTGATATAACCACGGTGCCCCATACAGGGATCGATATTTGGTCAATCCCTGCTGAACTGGCCGAATTTCGATCCATTTCTGGGCAGTTTAAAAGGCATGCTGCAACAAGGCATTGTTTATTTGGGGATGGGGAAATCTGCTTTGAGTCACCATCTTGATCAAAATGGATGTACAATAAATAGGCAGCCAAGGGAAAACTTGCCGAACACCAGGAACTCAGCGAAAACTAAGAGGAATTTTATGGTGAGTACCAAAAAAAATATAATTTTTTCTTTATTGAAGGACACAGTGGACATCTTGATCTTCTGAAGGTGGCGCCATAACCCAACGGTCTGAGATCAAGATCTCTGCTGTGTCCTTCAATGAACTCAGAGAAGGGAATTTTATGGTGAGTTAAAAAAAAAAATACCCCCCCCCCCCTTCTTTTTTTTTTTTTTTCCCCACCTTGAGAACTCCAGTGTGTATGTTGCTTGCTCCTGCCCTCTTTTGAGTGTTCCCACTTATCCTACTGCATTCTCCATAGTAAAAGATAAGTTAGTGGTTCTAAAAGCTGAACTTTTTTTTTTTTTTCCCTTTATGCATTCTCTGCATTAAAGTAATAAAACATCAGTATGCAACCCCCACCTTATACTTGCCTGAGCTGATCTCGATCCAGCAATAAGCATTTCAGCTCTCTCCCTCCTCCATAGGCTCAGACACAGCAGCAGGAACCATTATCAATCAGCCAGTGATGAGGGAACTGGGGGGGGGGGCGCCAAGCCGCACTCTGTGTGTCGATGGACACACAGAGCCAGCTCAGAACCAAGCACACGCGAACAAATGCCCCCAGAGCATGCTGCTTGCTCTGGGGGCACTCAGCGGGGGGGCAGGATCCAGGAGCGCCGGTGGGGGGACCCAAGAAGGGGAAGATCAGAGCTGCTCTCTGCAAAACTATTGCAAAGAGCAGGTAAGTATAAGATGTTTGTCATTAAAAAAAAAACTAAAAAATAAGAACTTTACAATTTTGCAACCGAGAATGGGACCCACAGACCACAGCGAGTGTACAGGCCTGTAAAGTCAAATGCTAAGATCTCACTGCTAGAGTCCCTGAATGTCATAGGAATTTACTAGGTGGTTTAACTCTTTGGAATCTTGGCCTAACTTGAAATATCAATTTTTGGTGGACTGACCCTTTAAACAAGTGCCACATGGCTGGTGTGGGGTTTTACTTCATAGTGACCTTGTCAGGTTGATGACTTTGCAGAGTGTAACATGTTGTTTCTCTGTATTGTGAACCAAGAATGTGTCAGCTTGTCACACTAATGACTCTGAGCACAGGCTGACCTCACCGAATCCATTAGACGCTTTTGCTGGAGGACAAAATATGTTGTTTCTTTTCAGCTGGTAGACATGTTAAGCGTCACTTCTTTTAGTTAAATAGAAACTGCTTGATATCCAATGAACATGCATAAGGACCCATTATTGTTTCTTAAAGGGATTTTATTGTTTGCTGTCTAATAATCATTTGTCGTTTTTTGTTTTAGCAAACGCACAACTACTTGACGGGCCCTTTGGGAATGTCTGCTTGGGGATCTTACATCGTTTTTATCATGGCCACTTTGATGATTGGACTGATTCTTGGTTTGGTACGACAAGATTACATTTCTTCTTCTTTCTTGCCTCTCTTTCTCCCCCGCTTTTTTCTCTCCCCCCCCCCCCTTTTTTTCTTTCTTTCCTTCTTTCCTTCTTTCCTTCTTTCCTTCTTTCCTTCTTTCCTTCTCTTTCTTCTCTTTCTTCTCTTTCTTCCCTCGTCTGTCTTCCCTTTTCTTTTTGTTACTGAGCAATAAAAGATTAAATAATCTGTATTACTGTGAGTCTTACACACCATAATCAGGGAGCCAGAGTGCCAGCTGTTGGCTCTGCCAAGTATCGTTTGCCACAGAACTATGCAGGCACCATCATAGTCTATCAAGGAACCCCTGGCAACATCTGGAGGAACCCTAGTTGGAAATGGCCTCATTCGATTCCTAGAGTTCCTAGCTCCAACCGCTGGCTGTTTGCATTGCTGATTAGTTTAAATGTTCTGGTTAAAACGGGACATCTGGGTGTTTTTTGTTTTTTTTTTGTTTTTTTTTTTGTTTTTTTTTTTTTTTCAACCTTCGGGTTATATTGTTGCATATAGGAGGATTGGACATTGACAAACAAAAAACTCTAGGCCAGCCCAGGATAACTACTCTTCCTAATGTTTACTCTAGGTGTGGCCAGACCAGAGTCTTGTAGAGCGGGAGAATTATAGTTTTATCTCTGGAGTTGATCCCCTTTTTAATGCCAATATTCTGCTTGCTTTGTTAGCAGCAGCTTGGCATTGCATGCCATTGCTGAGCCTATCATCTACTAGGACCCCCAGGTCCTTTTCCATCCTAGATTCCCCCAGAGGTTCTCCCCCCAGTGTATAGATTGCATTCAGATTTTGTCACCCAAATGCATTATTTTACATTTTTCACATTGAACCTCATTTGCCATGTATTTGCCAACCCATTAATTTGTTCAGATCTTTTTGCAAGGTTTCCACATCCTGCGGAGAAGTTATTGCCCTGCTTAGCTTAGTATCGTCTGCAAATACAGAGATTGAACTGTTTACCTCATCCCATGTTGCTGCTGGAACTTGGTCTCCTCGGTTGCTGCTATCTGGTACAGTCGTCCTAAGCCTGGCTATGCAGAACCACATCTGGATCATGAAGGACTGGACATTGAGGGTATATTCTATAAGTGACCTTCAGGCGTTCTGTGTGGGATTCTTTCCAGATTCCGTTCTAGAAAAAGTTAACCACAAAGCCATTCTCGTGGCTCTGGACAGGCTTATGCAGATGCGGTACACCGGTATGGGAAGACTCCTGGCGAAATCACCGTGGGCCCTGCCGAATCGTCAGGATCTTCTATCAACTTGTTTATCCTGTTTCATAGTCGCTAGTTTCAATGACATGGTTGTTTAAGCCCATGTTCTACTTTCCACGAGGTCTATCATCTATATGTGGAAGGCTTAGACCGAGCTATACACTGTTCGAAACGTTAATGGGCAGGCTGAATGTACCAAGTTGATCTATCGATTAACGTGGGTACAACCAGCCTTTTTAGATTCCCGGCAGGGGCGGGCAAGCCGTTCCCACTGGGAGAAGACAGTGATTGTCACTAGCAGCCTTTTGCCAGTGTTCGATCGATATGTGCAGGGCGGAGCCACACTCCAGCTGGTTTGCCGATCAGCAGGAGTGACGTGACCATGGCGCATGCGCACACCAGAGTAGGCACTTTTCGACGGGAGAGAGAATGTCACGGACACTATTAAAAGCTATTCACAGAGCGGAGGGACACCGTAGTCCTCATATTGTGCCTCGCTGTTGCGGGGGCGGGGTTTGTCTGCTCAAGGTCGCCCTTTGATCAGCGCCTGTTGCCTGTTTCTAAGGGCGGGTTGCGACACTGACAGAACCCGCCCTTCAACACAGACACAAGCCGCCTTGCAACAGCGAGGCATAATGTAACAACTACGGTGTCCCCCTCTGCTCTGTGAATTGCTTTCAATTGTGTCAGTGAAATTCCCTCTCCCGTCAAAATGCCTCCTGTGATGTGCGCATGCGCCATGGTTATGTCACTCCAGCTGATCGGCAAATCAGCTGGAGTGCCGCTCCGTCCTACGCATGTGTGGGCACTTTTTGACAGAGGGCACTTATGGATAGAACACTGGCCTTGCTTCACATGGTGTGAAAATAGGATCTTCTACACGGGGCAAATCCTCTTTCCTACAGTTAGGTAGTTTCTGCCTTTTCACCTCAATCAAGACCTTGTTTTTCCATCCTTCTGCCTGGCTCCAGTTCACTAAAAGGAAATTTCCCTCCATTATCTGGTGGTGGTTCGGGCTGTGAAGCACAATTCTCGGTCAGTTCAGCAGGGAGCGGCCAAGATTTTTTATTATTATTATTATACAGGATTTATATATCGCCAACAGTTTACGCAGTGCTTTACAACATGAGGGCAGACAGTACACTTACAATACAAATCAATACAGGAGGGATCAGAGGGCCCTGCTCGTTAGAGCTTACAATCTAGAAGGGAGGGTCAAGTGGAAACAAAAGGGAATAACTGTGGGGGTGAGCTGATGGAGAAAATAGTAGTTGTTAGGATTTTGAATTCAATTCTTTGGCCGACCGGAAGCCAGTGGAGGGATTGACAGAGAGGGGTAGCAGAGACAGAGCAATTGGTAAGGTGGATGAGTCTGGCAGTGGCATTCATGATGGATTGAAGAGGTGATAGACTATGTAGAGGTAAGCCATTGAGAAGGGAGTTGCAGTAGTCGAGGCAAGAGATGACCAGGGAGTGAATTAAGAGCTTTGTTGTGTCATTGGTTAGAAAGGGGCGTGTTTTGGAGATGTTGCGGAGGTTGAGGCGGCAGGATTTGGACAGTGATTGGACGTGGTGCTTGAAGGAAAGTTCAGAGTCCAGGACGACACCTAGAACCTTGGCATGCGGGGATGGGCTTATAGTTGTGCCATCGATTGAGAGATCAGGGTAAGGGGCATATGGGTAAGGAAGAATTATAAGTTCGGTTTTGGATAGATTGAGTTTGAGGAAGTGGTGTGACATCCAGACTGATATATCTGATAGTAAATTAGTAATACGTGAGGAGACAGAGGGAGTGAGCTGAGGGGTAAAGAAATAGATTTGGGTGTCGTCAGCGTAGAGGTGGTATTGGAAGCCATGGGATGCTATCAGCTGACCCAGGGAGGAGGTGTAGATTGAAAATAGGAGAGGTCCAAGAACAGAACCTTGGGGGACCCCAAGCTGAGAAAGGAAGAGGAAGTAGAGTTGTAGGAAACGCTAAAGGTGCGGTTGGATAAGTAGAAAGAGAACCAGCGAAGAGTACAGTCACGGAGACCAAAGGCGTGGAATTTTTTGAGGAGGGGGTGGTCAACCGTATCAAAGGCAGCAGAGAGTTCCAGGAGTAGGAGTACAGAATAGTGTCGATTGGTTTTGGCCGTTAGTAGATCGTTTATTAGTTTTAGGAGGGCAGTTTCTGTGAAGTGTTGAGGACGAAAACCAGACTGAAGGGGATCAAGAAGGCAATTATCAGTGAGGTGGACGCTCAGTTGGTTGTAGACCAGACATTCAAGGAGTTTGGATAAGAAGGGGAGCAAGGAAGAGAAGGAAGGAGCGAGATTCGAACCGTGTATGGCCAGGCTGAATGTACCCAAGTTGATTAATCAATCAACTTGGGTAAAACCCAGCCTGTCGTATTTTACATACAATTTTTGCTAGAAGCTATTATAGCTGCTAGCAGTAATCCCTGCGTTCTCTCAGGGGTGATGGTCCCCCCTCCTGCCAGGAGAACACCATGGCTCTGCGGGAGGGATTCCCCCATCACTAGCTGTGTTAATGGGGGAAATTGAGCAATTTTCTTTTCTGCAACCACAATCTTTGTCTATGGGCAGCTTTAGTCTCTGCCACTACTTCTTTTAGGAAGACTGATTCCCTTTTTGTTCAGGATCTCTATGTGGCTAAAGCGGGGTATATTTCTTTCTTCTTCTTTCTTCTTCTTTCTTCTTCTTTCTTCTTCTTTCTTCTTCTTTCTTCTTATTCCTTCTTTTTTTCTTTTTTTTCGTTTTTCTTTTTTTTTTTTTTCTTTTTTCCCTCCTCCCTTCTTCCTTCTTCCTTCTTTCTTCCTTCTTCCTTCTTCCTTCTTCCTTCCTTCTTCCTTCTTCCTTCTTCCTTCTTCCTTCTTCCTTCTTCCTTCTTCCTCTTTCCTCTTTCCTTTTTCCTTTTTCCTGTTTCCTTTTTCCTGTTTCCTTTTTCCTTTTTCCTGTTTCCTTTTTCCTGTTTCCTTTTTCCTGTTTCCTTTTTCCTTTTTCCTTTTTCCTGTTTCCTTTTTCCTGTTTCCTTTTTCCTGTTTCCTTTTTCCTGTTTCCTTTTTCCTGTTTCCTTTTTCCTGTTTCCTTTTTCCTGTTTCCTTTTTCCTGTTTCCTTTTTCCTGTTTCCTTTTTCCTGTTTCCTTTTTCCTGTTTCCTTTTTCCTGTTTCCTTTTTCCTTCTTCCTTCTTCTTCCTCCTTCTTCCCTCTTCTTCCCATCCGGTTGAACAACAAAAAAACTGACAAATCTCCGACATCAACAGAAATCATGTGGATAAAGGGATCTCTCCAGATGTGCTATTGCCAGAATATCATCAGTGCTTTATAGCCATTGGCTGAAAGTGCTGATGGAATGCTGGTCTTCCAACATGACTGTGCGACAGAATCCAATCATTTTAGACCAGCTTCTTTCCAACAGACAGCAGCAGGGCCAGATTAAGAGCATCATGGGCCTGGTGCTGAGGATTTCGGTGGGCCTTTTTATGGAAACAAAATGAAAATGCAAACAATTTTTCGCTAAAACGAATTAAATAAACTCTCACCAGTAATACCAGCTGTGCAGCCTCTGAGCAGCAGCAACACCACCAATACCACCTGCTATGCGATCTCTCACCAGCAGCAACATAGGGAGACCACATTTCCAAACTGTCATTCAGAGACAACCCCCTCTTCCCAAAAAAAGATGAGGGTGGGGGATGTAGTCTCGGGGTTGGCAGGGAAATCGGTGGTGGAGGTGATTTGTCAGGCAAATGGCTGGTGTTAGTACTTAAAATCAATCATCCTGACACCATGCTTGATATGGTGTCAGGATGATCAAATTCCATTATTTCAGTTACCACATTGTAATATATAGTGAAATAGTTCAACTCACCATCATGCAGAATCAGTGGGACCTGAGCTTGTCACTTGCCACCAGATGCAGCTTGTCACTTGCCACCCATAGCCTGCCACCAGATGTAGAGTATCACTTTCCACAGTTGCCTGCCGCTAGATGCAGCATGTCACTTGCCACCAGCAGCCTGCCACCAGATACAGTGTGCCACTTGCAACCAGATACAGTGTGCCACTTGCTACCCACAGCCTGCCAAAAGGTACAATGTGCCAATTGCCACCAGCAGCCTGCCACCAGATACAGTGTGCCACTTGCCAACAGCAGCCTTTCACCAGATACAGTGTGCCACTTGCTACCGACAGCCTGTCACCAGATACAGTGTGCCACTTGCCACCAGCAGCCTGCCACTAGATACAGTGTGCCACTTGCCACCAGATACATTGTGCCACTTGCCACCAGATACAGTGTGCCACTTGCCACCAGCAGCCTGCCACCAGATACAGTGTGTCACTTGCCACCAGCAGCCTGTCACCAGATACATTGTGCCACTTGCCACCAGATACAGTGTGCCACTTGCCACCAGCTCCCTGCCACCAGATACAGTGTGCCACTTGCCACCAGCAGCCTTCCATCAGATACAGTGTGCCACTTGCCAACCACAGCCTACCACCAGATACAGTGTGTCACTTACCACCAGCAGCCTTCCACCAGATAGTGTGCCACTTGCCACCAGCAGCCTGCCATCAGATACAGTGTGCCACTTGCCACCAGCAGCCTACCACCAGATACATTGTGCCACTTGCCAACCACAGCCTACCACCAGATACAGTGTGCCACTTGCCACCGGCAGCCTGCCACCAGATACAGTGTGCCACTTGCCACCGGCAGCCTGCCACCAGATACAGTGTGCCACTTGCCACCAGCAGCCTGCCACCAGATACAGTGTGCCACTTGCCAACCACAGCCTACCACCAGATACAGTGTGTCACTTACCACCAGCAGCCTTCCACCAGATAGTGTGCCACTTGCAACCAGCAGCTAGCCGCCAGATACAGTGTGCCACTTGCCACCAGCAGCCTGCCACCAGATACAGTGTGCCACTTGCCAACCACAGCCTACCACCAGATACAGTGTGCCACTTGCCACTGGCAGCCTGCCACCAGATACAGTGTGCCACTTGCCACCAGCAGCCTGCCACCAGATACAGTGTGCCACATGCCAACCACAGCCTACCACCAGATACAGTGTGCCACTTGCCAACCACAGCCTGCCACCAGATACAGTGTGCCACTTGCCACTAGCAGCCTGCCACCAGATACAGTGTGCCACTTGCCACTAGCAGCCTGTCACCAGATACAGTGTGCAACTTGCCACTAGCAGCCTGCCACCAGATACAGTGTGCCACTTGCCACTGACAGCCTGTCACCAGATACAGCGTGTCACTTGCCACTGACAGCCTGTCACCAGATACAGCGTGTCACTTGCCACCAGCAGCCTGCCACCAGATACAGTGTGCCACTTGCCACCAGCAGCCTGCCACCAGATACAGTGTGCTACTTGCCACCAGCAGCCTGCCACCAGATACAGTGTGCCACTTGCCACTAGCAGCCTGCCACCAGATACAGTGTGCCACTTGTCACCTGCAGCCTATCACCAGATACAGTGTGCCACTTGCCACTAGCAGCCTGCCACCAGATACAGTGTGTCACTTGCCACCAGATACAGTGTGCCACTTGCCACTAGCAGCCTGCCACCAGATACAGTGTGCCACATGTCACCTGCAGCCTGTCACCAGATACAGTGTGCCACTTGCCACTAGCAGCCTGTCACCAGATACAGTGTGCCACTTGCCACTAGCAGCCTGCCACCAGATACAGTGTGCCACTTGCCACTGACAGCCTGTCACCAGATACAGCGTGTCACTTGCCACCAGCAGCCTGCCACCAGATACAGTGTGCCACTTGCCACCAGCAGCCTGCCACCAGATACAGTGTGCTACTTGCCACCAGCAGCCTGCCACCAGATACAGTGTGCCACTTGCCACTAGCAGCCTGTCACCAGATACAGTGTGCCACTTGCCACTAGCAGCCTGCCACCAGATACAGTGTGCCACTTGCCACTAGCAGCCTGCCACCAGATACAGTGTGCCACTTGCCACTAGCAGCCTGTCACCAGATACAGTGTGCCACTTGCCACTAGCAGCCTGCCACCAGATACAGTGTGCCACTTGCCACTGACAGCCTGTCACCAGATACAGCGTGTCACTTGCCACCAGCAGCCTGCCACCAGATACAGTGTGCCACTTGCCACCAGCAGCCTGCCACCAGATACAGTGTGCCACTTGCCACTAGCAGCCTGCCACCAGATACAGTGTGCCACTTGCCACTAGCAGCCTGCCACCAGATACAGTGTGCCACTTGCCACTGACAGCCTGTCACCAGATACAGCGTGTCACTTGCCACCAGCAGCCTGCCACCAGATACAGTGTGCCACTTGCCACCAGCAGCCTGCCACCAGATACAGTGTGCTACTTGCCACCAGCAGCCTGCCACCAGATACAGTGTGCCACTTGCCACTAGCAGCCTGCCACCAGATACAGTGTGCCACTTGTCACCTGCAGCCTATCACCAGATACAGTGTGCCACTTGCCACTAGCAGCCTGCCACCAGATACAGTGTGTCACTTGCCACCAGATACAGTGTGCCACTTGCCACTAGCAGCCTGCCACCAGATACAGTGTGCCACATGTCACCGGCAGCCTGTCACCAGATACAGTGTGCCACTTGCCACTAGCAGCCTGTCACCAGATACAGTGTGCCACTTGCCACTGACAGCCTGTCACCAGATACAGCGTGTCACTTGCCACCAGCAGCCTGCCACCAGATACAGTGTGCCACTTGCCACCAGCAGCCTGCCACCAGATACAGTGTGCTACTTGCCACCAGCAGCCTGCCACCAGATACAGTGTGCCACTTGCCACTAGCAGCCTGTCACCAGATACAGTGTGCCACTTGCCACTAGCAGCCTGCCACCAGATACAGTGTGTCACTTGCCACTGACAGCCTGTCACCAGATACAGCGTGTCACTTGCCACCAGCAGCCTGCCACCAGATACAGTGTGCCACTTGCCACCAGCAGCCTGCCACCAGATACAGTGTGCCACTTGCCACTAGCAGCCTGCCATCAGATACAGTGTGCCACTTGCCACTAGCAGCCTGTCACCAGATACAGTGTGCCACTTGCCACTAGCAGCCTGCCACCAGATACAGTGTGCCACTTGCCACTGACAGCCTGTCACCAGATACAGCGTGTCACTTGCCACCAGCAGCCTGCCACCAGATACAGTGTGCCACTTGCCACCAGCAGCCTGCCACCAGATACAGTGTGCTACTTGCCACCAGCAGCCTGCCACCAGATACAGTGTGCCACTTGCCACTAGCAGCCTGCCACCAGATACAGTGTGCCACTTGTCACCTGCAGCCTATCACCAGATACAGTGTGCCACTTGCCACTAGCAGCCTGCCACCAGATACAGTGTGTCACTTGCCACCAGATACAGTGTGCCACTTGCCACTAGCAGCCTGCCACCAGATACAGTGTGCCACATGTCACCGGCAGCCTGTCACCAGATACAGTGTGCCACTTGCCACTAGCAGCCTGTCACCAGATACAGTGTGCCACTTGCCACTAGCAGCCTGCCACCAGATACAGTGTGCCACTTGCCACTGACAGCCTGTCACCAGATACAGCGTGTCACTTGCCACCAGCAGCCTGCCACCAGATACAGTGTGCCACTTGCCACCAGCAGCCTGCCACCAGATACAGTGTGCTACTTGCCACCAGCAGCCTGCCACCAGATACAGTGTGCCACTTGCCACTAGCAGCCTGCCACCAGATACAGTGTGCCACTTGTCACCTGCAGCCTATCACCAGATACAGTGGGCCACTTGCCACTAGCAGCCTGCCACCAGATACAGTGTGCCACTTGCCACTGACAGCCTGTCACCAGATACAGCGTGTCACTTGCCACCAGCAGCCTGCCACCAGATACAGTGTGCCACTTGCCACCAGCAGCCTGCCACCAGATACAGTGTGCTACTTGCCACCAGCAGCCTGCCACCAGATACAGTGTGCCACTTGCCACTAGCAGCCTGCCACCAGATACAGTGTGCCACTTGTCACCTGCAGCCTATCACCAGATACAGTGTGCCACTTGCCACTAGCAGCCTGCCACCAGATACAGTGTGTCACTTGCCACCAGCAGCCTGCCACCAGATACAGCGTGCCACTTGCCACTAGCAGCCTGTCACCAGATACAGTGTGCCACTTGCCACTAGCAGCCTGTCACCAGATACAGTGTGCCACTTGCCACTAGCAGCCTGCCACCAGATACAGCGTGCCACTTGCCACTAGCAGCCTGTCACCAGATACAGTGTGCCACTTGCCACTAGCAGCCTGCCACCAGATACAGTGTGCCACTTGCCACTAGCAGCCTGCCACCAGATACAGTGTGCCACTTGTCACCTGCAGCCTATCACCAGATACAGTGGGCCACTTGCCACTAGCAGCCTGCCACCAGATACAGTGTGCCACTTGCCACTGACAGCCTGTCACCAGATACAGTGTGCCACTTGCCACTAGCAGCCTGCCACCAGATACAGTGTGCCACTTGCCACTGACAGCCTGTCACCAGATACAGCGTGTCACTTGCCACCAGCAGCCTGCCACCAGATACAGTGTGCCACTTGCCACTGACAGCCTGTCACCAGATACAGTGTGCCACTTGCCACTAGCAGCCTGCCACCAGATACAGTGGGCCACTTGCCACTAGCAGCCTGCCACCAGATACAGTGTGCCACTTGCCACTGACAGCCTGTCACCAGATACAGCGTGTCACTTGCCACTAGCAGCCTGCCACCAGATACAGTGTGCCACTTGCCACTGACAGCCTGTCACCAGATACAGTGTGCCACTTGCCACCAGCAGCCTGCCACCAGATACAGTGTGCCACTTGCCACTAGCAGCCTGTCACCAGATACAGTGTGCCACTTGCCACTAGCAGCCTGCCACCAGATACAGTGTGCCACTTGCCACTGACAGCCTGCCACCAGATACAGTGTGCCACTTGCCACTGACAGCCTGCCACCAGATACAGCGTGCCACTTGTCACTGACAGCCTGTCACCAGATACAGTGTGCCACTTGCCACTAGCAGCCTGCCACCAGATACAGTGTGCCACTTGCCACCAGCAGCCTGCCACTCCCTCCAGGACTCTTCCAGGATGGGTAGAAGGGACAGGGCCTGCATAGTCAAACAAATCCCTGGAGCCCCCACCCCTCCTGATCTGGGATGGTATGGCTGTGTGTAAAATGAATGCCAGGAGTATTGATCAGACCAAGTTCTATAGAGGGGGGTGTGTACAGCCTTTGGGCTCACACTGGTTTGCTGCAGTTTGGGTGCACTGCTTGTGTATCTGCTGTTTTAGCTTGCAGTCCTATTGATTTTGGTGCGCTTTCAGAAAAAACATGCAACCTAATAGAAATCAATAGGACTGTGGGTAAAACGCAGGAAAACTGCGGATACACCAGCAATGGGCCAAAACACAGCAAATGAGTGTGAACCCACCTAAAAGCACAAAGAGCTAAATCTACATATTGACTGCAGTTATAAGAGCCATTGCTGAAGATAAAGGTAAAAGAGGAGGAGAGAAGAGAGATAAGAGTCCAGTCACTGAGCTCACACTTGGATGGTCAGAAAGTTATCACTCAGATATCTGTTCAGTTCACCTTCTATCTGCCGGCTGCTCTGTTCACAATTTCCCAGCCCACACGGCTCCTTCACTGCACACAGAGAGAAGAGAGAGGGGAGGGGGAAGGCAGAGCCATTTGTGTAGGGGGGGAACTGTGCACTGTGACGCTGTACTAAACACAGTGAGCCAACTCAGATGCAGCCAGACACCCCTCCATTTACACACAGCTTCTCCTGTCCCATAGACGTTTATGGGCAGGAGAAAGTCGGGCTTATATTGCTATCTGTGAGGGCCGATTTTAAGGCAGGGGCCTGGAACTGCAGCTCCATCAGCCCCTATGTTAATCCGGCCCTGGACAGCAGTACACACTGACCCGAATCTAGTCCAGATCTTGTTGAACCTAGCCAAATTTTGATACGTGTGGGTTTTTTTTTTTTTAACGGTGTTGCCCACCATTAATTTGGACTGCCTTTGGACTTCCTGAAGGTGTAAAACCCCTCTTCACACTGTTTTTTAGGCACTTTAGTGCTGGAAATGGCCTCTGCTAAGCACCTGAAACCCGCCTCCTAGAGCGGTGCACTTCTGGGAAGTTCCGAAAAGTCCTGCAAGCAGCATCTTTGGGGTGGGATTGGAGCGCTGTATTTAGCACTCCCAAAACGCCCTGCCTATTGGAATGAATGGGTAGTGCTTCTGAAGCACCTGAAAAACGATTCCGAAGCGTCACAACACTAAAATGAGCGGCGCTTGGCCGCTGCCCCAGTGTGTAAGGGGTCTAAAGGATAAGTTCACCTTTCACACCATGTTACACCCATATTCAAGGTGTAACATGTTCTGCCCCCACGCCTCCCCGTTCCCTGCTGTACTAGCTAGTAGACATGTGCACTGCCGAAAAATGTGTTAGTTTTTCATTTCATTCGTGTTTTTTTTTTTTTTTGGGTCGTTTGTTATGATCAAAATTCATTATTTTGAATAAATTCGTAACTTCAAAAAAATTTAAATTTTGAAATTCGGTAATTCAGAAATCCAAAAATCCAAAATAACTAACTAATAATAACAAACTATTAAATTATAGGTATTGGAATTTCCTTTAAAATTTTGCTGTTAGTAAATGTAATGAATACGAATTTATCCAAAGTTACGAATTAGCCGAAATAACGAACGCCGCATCTAAACGAATGGAACGTAATAAAATTAATAATAATATTATCATTATTAATGATAACTTTTTATCAATTCGTTCCGTTCCATTCATTTAGATACGGCGTTCGTTATTTTCGGATACATTCGTATTCATTACGCTCACTAACGAATGCCATATCTAAACGAATGGAACGTAACAAATTAATAATAATCATAAAGATATTTATTATTAATAATATTTATTATTAATTGTATTACGTTCCATTTGTTTAGATGCGACGTTCATGATTTCGGATAATTCGTAACTTTGGATAAATTTGTATTCGTTAAGTTCCCTAACAGCCAAATTTGAAAAGAAGTTACAATACCTATAATTTAATAGTTGGCAATAGTTATTATTAGTTATTTAGGATTTTAACATTTTCGGATTTTCGTTCCTTTGCATTTTCAGATTTTCGTTCTTTTTGGATTTTTGTTCTTTTTCAAATTTTCGGGAAAAGTTTTTCATTCATGCGAATATTTACAAATTTGTCGAATTTCATCAAAACGAATTCGGAAAGAAATGAATTGCACATGTCTACTAGCTAGCGGGTGTTCTTCTCCACCCCCTAGCTGTCAAAATTTTAACAAAAACCCACCCGGCCACGTCACTCATTCGCAGCGCTCTGTGAATGGAAAACTACAAGGTCCTTCAGCCTTAGCGGCTGTCGGCTTGTAGTTTTCAATGAACTATCATGGCGCTGTGAACTCTGTGGTAGTTCATTCTTCCTGTCAGCATGTCTTGGCTTCCTCCATATGAGGTACGAGCAGGCCTATACACTGACAGATCTGCAGGAGACCTGCATGGCATCAGCGATCTGATCCTGGGTGCAATGCTTTACAGCAGGGGTAGGCAACCTGGAGCCCTCCAACTGTTGTGGAACTACATTTCCCATGAATTGCAAGGCTGGCAGTTACAATTACTCCCAGAGGCATGACGGGACTTGTAGTTCTGCAACAGCTGGAGGGCCCCGGGTTGCCTACCCCTGGTTTACAGGCTCCCACAACAAAAAATAATGAGCATTTTTTTTTACCTGCAAAAAAATGTGCATTTATTTTTTTTTTCCTGAAAAGGTGAACTTATCCTTTAATATCTTCTAGAATTCTGTCCTTTTTTTTCCCCTTGAAGAAGACCTCTACTACATATGGTCGAAACGCGTTGGAGTTGTTTCTAGTATGACTTTTATACATATCATGCTATGTTTTAAATGTTCACTGTACAGCTGTATCATCATGTATGTTTGCCAGCCTCCATCAAAGAGCTCATGTTTTAACAGATATCCATGCTTCTGTAAATTCGTGTAATTTTTGTCAACACATTTTACAACCATTTTTGACTTTGTTGCTGCAATACAAAACCCCATAGGGAAACCTTTTCTTTTTTTTTATCCTTTAATACTTCCGGTGTTCCTCAATGGACGAGAAAGAAAATAGGATTTGTCTACTCGCCTTAATACCCTTTTCTTGGCTTCCATTGAAGGGTGCAGGCCCCACCCCTGTGTTTTTATGATCGTACTCGGTGTAATTCTGCGCTATACAAGCAGATATGTGGGTAGTGGTACACCCAAGGCTAGCCGACAGTTTGTTTACCGATGTGCAGTCCTCCTGTAGACGGTTGTATAAGCTAAAGGGTTTAAGACTTCCTGTGTCCCTCGGTGGACTTCAAACGAAGAATTCTAAAGAGGGTACAAAAACGTAGACATCTCCTGTTACTGTGAACAAGCACATAATGACACTGAACTGATGCATGCCACAATGGCAACTTATCCCTGTCTTGGCCGGTTCCTTTTTTAATAAATCTGTATTCTCTGTTTTGTTTGGCATACAGATGTTGGTCCTGCTAATAGACTGTTTCTGCCCAGCCAAACCCAAGTATGAAGCTCTGAGATCAGGTAAGTGTTTTACCTTCCTATTGGTGTAATTTTGGGCTCCCAGCTTCCTATATAGATTGTTTTCTTTATTATTAAGTTTTATCCTTCTATTCTTGTATACATTTTTTTGACTCCATACCCTTCCCTGTGGGAGATCTGGCTTATGTGGGCGATCAACTATTGTTGGTTGGACGTACAGGGCCATCAGAATTTACTCCTCTACCACGACTTTGCCATAACTTGGCTTCAATTCCTCATTACATTAAGTAGATGGGATTCCACTTTTTTTTTTTTTCCTGAAGAAGCCTCACGGCGAAACATGTAGAATCAAAAGTGTGGAAACAGCAATATAAAATCGAAAGTCGTGTCCTTTTGCACACAAATTGTAGCGGATGTATTGTATGGAATGTTTTTATTCTTTTCTATGTAATTCAATAATAAATAAATATATATATATATATATATATATATATATATATATATATATATATATATATATATATATATATATATATATTTATATTTATATTTATATTTTTTATATATTTTATGAAGTCCCGTACCTCCCAACAAAAATTATCTGTATCCTTACTAATGGAGGTAGCCTGACCTTTCAGCACTTGAGTTAGCCATAAATAGACATCTATCTTGGGGTTCATACACACTTGAGATTGTGGGGGGAGGTTGGAGAGCCCCAGCGCCAGCTGCCGCGGCATATTTACACCCCCAGCCACTGTTTTTCCAGATAAAAGGAAGTGGTTGTTAAATGGTAAAAAAAAAATCAGCTCAACTGCAGTGTTTTACTGCCCCCAGCCACTAGTGTAAACAAGCACTTTGGGTAAAAAAAATATGAGCCCAATGATTATCAGATGTGATAACAGTCGTTGAAAAGTGAGCTCCAGCAGGTAAACGGGCAACAAAGTAAACCATGAGCAGTCTACTGAGAGCACGTTCATATTTTATGTACACAAACCCCTTTTAACAGCTTTTGCGTTTATACTGCGGCAGGGCGCCCGGCTGCGTGAAATCCCGTACCTGTACGTGATTTCGTGCACGAGGTCTGGGGCATGTGCGCGCCGGCGACCCGTTGTGATTGGATACAACGGGAGCCAAACAGGAAGTCCGATGGCCACCCGCAAATGGACACAACGGGAGCCAATCAGGAAGTCCGATGGCTGCCGGGCCACCCACAATTGGACACAACAGGAGCCAATAAGGGGTCCTATGGCCACCCACGATCGTTCAGAGGAGAGGCAGACCGCCGTTCTGTGAGGGAGGAAAATGGAGATTGTGTTTCTGCTAAGCCAAAACGCGGATCTCGGTTTTTCTCCAGTCACAGCATTCCCCCCACAGTTAGAAAGTCCTCCCTAGGAGCACACTTAACCCCTTCTCTGCCAGTGTCATTTATCCAGCGATAGTGTCTTTTTTTTATTCTTTATTTTTTTTTTATTATTTTTTTTTTTTTTTTTTAGCACTGATGACTGTATTGGTGTCACTGGTCCCCAAAAGTGTCACTTAGTGTCAGATTTGTCCGCTGCAATGTTGCAGTCCCTCTAAAAATCGCTGATCGCCGCCATAACTAGTAAAAACAATTAAAAAAAAAAAAAAAAAAGTCCATCTATCCCATAGTTTGTAGATGCTATAACTTTTGCGCAAACCAATCAATATACACTTATTGAGCAAAAATATGTAGAAGAATAAACATTGGCCTAAATTGATGAAGAAATTTGCTGTTTTTTAATTTTTATTTTTTTTTTGCTTTTGTTTATAGTGCAAAAAATAAAAACCGCAGAGGTGATCAAATACCACCAAAAGAAAGCTTTATTTGTGGGGGGGAAAAAAAGGACATACATTTAACTTGGGTACATGACCACGCAATTGTCCATTAAAGTAACGCAGTGCCGTATAGCAAAAAATGGCCTGGTCATGAAGGGGGTGGGGGGGGGGGTTTAATCTTCCGAAGATCAAGTGGTTAAGTATAGCTTTTAATAGACATCAATTTTATTTGGATACAGCAACGCACGACCGAGCAATTGTCAGCTAAAGTACTGCAGTGCTTTAATGCAAAAAAAGGCCAGGTCTTGAAGGGGGGTAAAGCTTCCGGAGGTTAAGTGGTTAAAACATTCTCTGCATGGCCTCTGTGTGCATCTCCCCCCCCCCCCCCCCCTCTTCCAATACCTACCCTTGAACGAGATTTCACGCCAGGACTGTGCATGAGAGCAATCCCTGCTCTCTCTTTCTGGCTCCTCATTGGCTCAGAGGCAGCAGTGGGAGCCATTGGCTCCTGATGCTATCAATCACAGCCAGTGAGGAAGAATGGGGGGGGGGGGGGGCTGAGCTGCTCTGTGTGCCAATGGAGACACAATGCGCAGCTTGGGAGCGAGTCTGCATGCGTACCTCCATAGCAAGCTGGGCACTCAGAAGGGGGAGGAGCCAGCACCAGTAGGGGACCACAGAAGAGGAGAATCATGGCTGCTCTGTGCTAAATCATTACACAGGGCAGATGAGATGTTTGTTATTTTTTTTTTTTTTTTAAATAGCTTTTTGGATCACTTTAAGGCTAGGCTCAGGTTTTTTTTTTTTTTTTTTTTTTATGTGTTTTGGAACGCGTGCAAAATTGTGCGCTTTCCCAACACACAGAGAAATACAGTGGGGGGGGGGGGGGGGGGAATAATTATTTGATCCCCTGCAGTTTGTGTAAGTTTGCCCACTTACAAAGAAATGAAGTGTCTATCATTTTTATCATAAGTGTATTTTAAATGATAGGGACAGAATATCAACCAAAAATCCAGAAAAAACACGATACAAATGTTATAAATTGAGTTACAGTTCAGTGAGTAAAATAAGTATTTGATCGCCAAGCAAAACATGACTTAGTACTTGGTGGCAAAACCCTTGTTGGCAATCACAGAGGTCAGACGTTTCTTGTAGTTGGTGACCAGGTTTGCACACATCTCAGGAGGGATTTTTGTCCACTCTTCTTTACAGACCTTCTCTAAATCCTTAACCACTTGGCGCCCGCGCTATAGCCAAATGAAGGCCACACTGGGGACCTGAATTTCTGGGAGGCCGTCATATGACGTCCTCCGCTTTGCACGCTCCCCGCGCGCCCCCTGCAGGGCATTCGCGACACGCGCTGTGATCACCGAGTCAGACTCGGGTGATCACAGATCCAAGTAAGGGGCCGATCCCAGCCCCTTACCACGTGATCAGCTGTCAGCCAATGATGGCTGATCACGTGATGTAAACAAAAGCTCGGTAATCCTTTTTTTTTTTTTTTTTTTTTCTCCTGACAGCGTGAGGCGAAAAAAAAAAAGCTGATCACCGGCTTATGTGCAAGGGACATCGGTCCCGACAAAGGAGGCACATCTGCCTAATCTGTGCCCACAATTACCGCCTATCAATGCCCACCAGTGGTGCCTCATAAGTGCCGCCTAGCAGTGCTGCCTATCAGTGTAACCCATCAGTGCCCATCACTGCCAGCTATCATTGCCACTTCTGTATCACCTCTCAGTGCCGCCTTATCGGTGCCCACCAGTGCCGCCTTATCGGTGCCCACCAATGCCGCCTTATCGGTGCCCACCAGTGCCGCCTTATCGGTGCCCACCAGTGCCACCTTATCGGTGTACATCAATGAAGGAGAAAAACTACCTGTTTGCAAAATTTTCTAACAAAATATAAAAAAATATAATTTTTTTTTTTTTTAAATGTGGTCTTTTTAAAATGTTTTAACAAAAAATAAAAAACCGCAGAGGTGATCAAATACCACCAAAAGAAAGCTCTATTTGTGGGGAAAAAATGATAAAAATTTCATTTGGGGTACAGTGTTGTATGACCGCGCTATTGTCATTCAAAGTGCGTCAGCGCTGAAAGCTTAAAATTGGTCTGGACAGGAGGGGGGTTTAAGTGCCCAGTAAGCAAGTGGTTATAGTGATTGTAAAGGTTAGGTTTATTTTTATTTATTTTTTTAAAATACCATTCATGTTATACTTACCTGCTCTGTGCATAGGGTTTTGCATAGAACGGCCCGATCCTCCTTTTTTTGGGGTCCCCTGGCGATGCTCCCGCCGGCTCTTCCTTTTCGGCAAGTGCCGCCACGGAGAGCGGATTTCCGTGGGGCACCAGTGCGGGCGCGTTCCCGGGTCCTGCTGCTGCATCCATTGACACAGACAGCAGGACTCTGCCCCGGCTCCCGCGTCACTGGATTTGATAGCAGCGGGAGCCAACTGCTCCCGCTGCTATCAATCTATCCAATGAGGACCCGAGACAGCGGCTGGAACTGCTGGGCTCATCCTCGACGCTGGAACGAACGGGTTCAGGTAAGTAAAAGAGGGGCTCTGGGGGAGCTGCAGCATAGAAGGTTTTTCACCTTTTAATGCATAGAATTCATTAAGGTGAAAATCCTTGACTTTACATCTCCTTTTAAGGTTTCTTGGCTGTCTCTTGACAACTGGAAGTTTCGGCTCCCTCCATAAATAGTCTATCTGATTAAGGTCTGGAGACTGACTAGGCCACTTCATGACCTTAATGTGCTTCTTCTTGAGCCGCTCCTTTGTTGCATTGGCGGTATGTTTTGGGTCATTGTCATGCTGGAAGACCCATCCACGACCCATCTTCAGTGTTCTGGCTGAGGGAAGAAGGTTCTCATCCAAGATTTTACAATACTTGGCCCCGTCCATTGGCCTCCTCAATGTGGCAAAGTCGGCCTGTACCTTTTAGAAAAGAAACAGCCCCAAAGCATCATGTTTGCACCTCCTGTGCCTGACTGTAGGGATGGTGTTCTTAGGGTCATAGTCAGCATTTTTCTTCCTCCCAAACACAGCAAGTCGAGTTTAATGCCAAAGAGCTCAATTTTGGTCTCGTCTGACCACAGCACTTCCTCCCAATCCTTCTCTGAATCATTTAGATGTTCATTGGCAAACCTCAGATGGACCTGTACATGTGCCTTCTTGAGGAGGGGGACCTTGCAGGCGCTGCAGGATTTCAATCCATGGCGGCGTATTGTGTTACCAATGGTTTGTTTGGTAAATAAACGATGGACTCCGCGCTCAGGACAATACGGGCTGCAGCCCCCCCCCTGAGGGTTCCCAAGGGCACTTAAAATAAATAAAGGTGTAGAGAAGGGGTGGTTGGCGCTACCCTAAAAAAGTGAGAGTACCAGGAGGGTATGTGATCAGAAAAGAAAATTGTATATAATGTGATTTGTATAACAAAGAAATGTCTATAAAATGCAACTACACATTAATGTGCTATCCCAAAATGGGTATATGTGAATGTACCCTCCGGGGATGAGTGTAACCGTATCCTTGCACGGATGTGATAAAACAAATGACAGTTGATATAAACCACATGTGAAGAAAGTGCTGTGTGTGGTCACTCAGACTTTACCATACACATCCTATTCAAATAAATATATCCTGTTTCCCCGAAAATAAGACCTAGCGTGATTGTCGGTGATGGCTGCAATATAAGCCCTACCCCCCAAATAAGCCCTAGTTAAAGTCCTTGTAGGACTTATTTTCAGGGTAGGGCTTATTTGGGGGGTAGGGCTTATATTGCCTCCATCACCAACAATCACGCTAGGTCTTATTTTCGGGGAAACCGGGTAAGTGTATACTGTAAATAAATGGGTATAAAAATGGTTCACAATAAAGGCTAAAAATTAATCCAACCCTAAGTTAGAGTCCATAAATTAACCCATAAGCATATATGAAAAATAAGAAATATATATTCCAAAAAGCAAGTCCCACGGTATGAAAAAATAGTGCAAACAAATATATATTGCAAAAAATGAATATATATTGGAAAAAAAATTTTTTTAAAAAAGATTAATATCCAGTTTTATTTTTTTGGGGTGACTTCAGTGCTCAGCAACAAAAGGTGACTGATAGTGCTCCCCCCCATCAGGTCCCCACTCACCAAAAGAAGGAACCCCCTCAGGGGTAATGGGCATATGTGGGTAACCGTAGATGGAAATCCTCCTCCACTCTCTGTGTCCCGTCTATGGGTCTATCGGTCTCCCGCAGCTGGCTCCGCTCGATCAAGCGGTCTCAGCTGTCTCCATCCATTCAGGGGTGAATGCTTCAGTCGGATCTTACCAAGCCGTCACTCCACATTTCGGTCCTCATATGAAGAAAAGAAGGGCTCCCGTAGTGTAGTAATAAAAATGGCTTTATTAAAGTATAAAATTAAAAAGGCTTCCCCACCACCAACCGTGTAGAAGCTGTACAAACTACACTACACTACAAGCTCCCTACTTCCGTGTTGGAGTATAGTGTGAGAACGTAGGCTACGTTCTCACGCTATACTCAACACGGAAGTAGGGAGCTTGGGATGCAGGTGGAGCGCACGCCGCGGACCAGCTCTTCCTACATGCTATATTAGTGTAGTTTGTACAGCTTCTCCACGGTTGGTGGTGGGGAAGCCTTTTTAATTTTATATTTTAATAAAGCCATTTTTAATACTACACTATGGGAGCCCTTCTTTCCTTCATATGAGGACCAAAATGTGGAGTGACGGCTTGGTAAGATCCGACTGAAGCATTCACCCCTGAATGGATGGAGACAGCTGAGACCGCTTGATCGAGCGGAGCCAGCTGCGGGAGACCGATAGACCCATAGACGGGACACAGAGAGTGGAGGAGGATTTCCATCTACGGTTACCCACATATGCCCACTACCCCTGCAGGGGTTCCTTCTTTTGGTGGGTGGGGACCTGATGGGGGGGAGGGGGAGCACTATCAGTCACCTTTTTGTTGCTGAGCACTGAAGTCACCCGAAGAACTACAACTGGATATTATTCTTTTTTTAACAAAAATTTTTTGCAATATATATTCGTTGGCACTATTTTTTCACACCGTGGGACTTGCTTTTTGGAATATATATTTTTTATTTTTCATATATGCTTATGGGTTAATTTATGGACTCTAAGAGCCCTTTCATACTGCGGCGGTTTTCAGGCGCTATTGCTCTAATAATAGCGCCTGCAAACCGACCCGAAAGTGCCGCTGCTTTCATTCCAGTGTGAAAGCCCAGAGGGCTTTCACACTGGAGCGGTACGCTAGCAGGACGGGGAAAAAAGTCCTGCTGGCAGCATCTTCGGAGCGGTGAAGGAGCAGTGTGTATACCGCTCCTTCCACCGCTCCTGACCATTGAAATCAATGGGACAGCGCGGCTATACCGCCGGCAAAGCGCTTCTGCAGAGGCGCTTTGCGGTGGTATTTAACCCTTTCTCGGCCGCTAGCGGCCGCATACCGACGGTAAAACGCCGCTAACAATAGCGGCGTTTTACCGCCGACGCCGCCCCCGCCCCAGTGTGAAAGGGCTCTTAGGGTTGGATTCATTTTTAGTCTTTATTGTGATCTATTTTTATACCCATTTACTTACGGTATACACTTATATTTATTTGAATAGGATGTGTATGGTAAAGTCTGAGTGACCACGCACAGCACTTTCTTCACATGTGGTTTATATCAACTGTCATTTGTTTTATCACATCCGTGCAAGGATACGGTTACACTCATCCCCGGAGGGTACATTCACATATACCCATTTTGGGATAGCACATTAATGTGTTTTTGCATTTTATAGACATTTCTTTGTTACACAATCACATTATATACAATTTTCTTTTCTGATCACATACCCTCCTGGTACTCTCACTTTTTTAGGGTAGCGCCAACCACCCCTTCTCTACACCTTATAATGGTTTGTTTGGTGACTGTGGTCCCAACTGCCTTGAGATCATTCACAAGCTTCTCCCGTGTAGTTCTGGACTGATCCCTCACTTTTCTCTTGGCCATCCTCACCCCATGAGGAAAAATCTTGCATGGAGCTCCAGACCGAGGGTGATTAATGGTTATTTAGTATTTCTTCCATTTGCGAATAATCTCTCCAACAGTTGACTCCTTCTCACCAAGCTTCTTGCTGATGGTCTTTGTAGCTCATTCCAGCCTTGTGCAGGTCTACAATCTTGTCCCTGATGTCCTTTAACAGCTCTTTGGTCTTGCCCATGATGGTGAGGTTCGAATAGAAGAAAGAGATTCTGTGGACAGGTAACGAGTTGCCGTTAGGAGGACCTCATTGACAGGACTAATCTGTGTACCACATGAGCACCTACTGTAGCCAGTCTGTGGGAGCCAGAATTAATGCTGGTTGGTTTGTGATCAAATAGTTATTTTACTCACTGAACTGCAACTCAATTTATAACATTTGTATCATGTGTTTTTTTTTTTTTTTTTTCTGGATTTGTGGTTGATATTCTGTCTCTATCATTTAAAATACACCTATGATAAGTTCTTGACCCTTCATTTCTTTGTAAATGGACAAACCTACAAAATCTGCAGGGGGATCAAATCATTATTTTCCCCTCCTGTAGATGGAGGGCAGGTGAACCTAACTAAACCCCTGTTTTTAACACCTATTGTTAGTCAGAATTGGTTGCAGGCTGGTCAGTAAGTTGAGCTGGGAATTTTCTTTGGTTTTGTTTGACATACATCGCCCTTCCATGTGCTGCAAAGACCAGTTATAGGCGGGGGCAGGGACCATTTGTATTAAAGTATAACTTGTTATAAAAAAAAAAAAAAATCAAAACATTTCCTTTTTAGAATCACTTTAAAGGGGTTGTAAAGGAAATTTTTTTTTTTTTTTTTAAATAACAAACATGTCATACTTACCTCCACTGTGCAGCTCGTTCTGCACAGAGTGGCCCCGAACCTGCTCTTCTGGGGTCCCTCGGCGGCTGTCTCAGCTCCTCCCCGCAAGAACTATCCACCTTCATGCGAGCTCTCTCGCATGGTGTTTAGTTCTTGCGGGCGCGCTCCCATGAAACAGCCGGCGGCCATAGCCGCTCACAGTATCACTCGGCCCCGCCCCCCCGGCGAGCCGCGTCATTGGATGTGATTGACAGCAGCGCGAGCCAATGGCTGCGCTGCTTTCAATCCATCCACTCTAGCCAATCAACTGCCAGGCTGAGCGGCGAAGAGGACATCGGGGGGCGAACACAGCAGGTTTAGGGGCTCAGGTAAGTAAAACGGGGTGGCTGGGGGGGGCCGGTATTGTCGGATGTTTTTTCACCTTAATGCATAGGATGCATTACGGTGAAAAAACGCAAACCCTTTACAACCCCTTTAAAGTGTAAGTTCACCTTTTACAGAAACTCTGTGAAGGTGAACTTACACTGGACCCCCTTCCCCCATCCACCCCCAGTCCCACTAACCTGGAGTCCAGCAATCGTTCTTTCTGACACATTGGATAGCCGCTGTACCGGTTCGGGGATTTGAAATCCCTGCGGCTTTCTCTTCTCTTCGCCCGCGGTGACAGGACGGGCTACGCGATTTCTGATCGGTCAGCGCCAACCAATTAGAAAGCACCTAAACGAAACGTACCTCCTGACGAGGAACGTTTTGGAGATTAAGCCGAGGGGGATTTCTAATACCCGCACCGGTGAGGCGGCCACCCGGTGTGTCAGTGTGGGTGATCGCCGCCGCGCTCCTGGTCAGCGGGACGGGGGGGGGGATGGGGAGGGGGTCCTGTGTAAGTTCACCTTTCATATTTTTTTTGTAAAGGTGAACTTGCCCTTTAAGGCTAGGTTCAGGTCTTTTCGTGTCGGGAACGGTGTGCTTTCCCAACAAACACAGAAATGCGCTAACTTATCGGATGCATGGTGGTGTCATTCAGTTTTCAATGGCACTCCCATGTGTCTGCTGATGTGCAAATCAAACCACATGGTGCTATGGCACTTATTTTTGGGAAAGTGTAAGTGATTTTTTTTTTTTTTTTTTTTTTTCTGCGTTTTTTTTTTTTTTTTTTTTTTTTTTTTTTTACACCTTGAGCAGCCCATTGAAATGATGCACTGCCATGCACACGATGCATGGGTTGGACATCCTGTAGGTGTGGATCAAACCTAAAGCCTCGTACACACGATCTGACTTTCCGACGGGAAATGTGTGATGACAGGCTGTTGGCGGTAAATCCGACCGTGTGTACGCTCCATTGGACAACTGTTGTCGGACTTTCCGCGGACAATGTTGGATGGCAGGTTTTAAAATTTCCGCGGACATATGTCTGTTGTCGGATTTTCCGATCGTGTGTACACAAGTCCAAAGTACAAACACACATACTCGGAAGCAAGGACGAGCCGAAAGCGGTCGGTCTTGTAAACTAGCGTTCGTAATGGAGAATTAACATTCGTGACGCGGAAAATTATGAAATCTCCAAATGCAGCGCACAATTCTCTTCTTCTTTAATGGGATAATAATGAAGCTGCTTTGCTGGTGATACTGATGGAGTTATTGCAAACTAATTTTCAAAGGCTTTTTTTCTTGCTAGGGATATAGATATATATATATATATATATAATAATTTTTTATTTGGGCAAGTTACCACAACACCATTATCCTATCCTGTAGTTTTTAAGATCAAAGATACAACTATGTTGGTGTTCCTTGTCAATCTTACATTGTATTTTTTAAAATTTAACTACCTACTCCCAAACTGTCATTTGAAGTAAAACACATAGCCAAGTATTATTCTACAGCATTTTTTTTATTGTGCATAAAAAAAAGAAAACAAATAAAATTAGACATGCTATCTGCCAATAGAACTTAACCAAAAAGTGCATTTCTATGCATCCAAAAATATAGAAAATAAACCAAATCAAATCATTATTATTCAACAAAAAAAATTGTCAAAGCAATAACTCCAAGGCCAATAATAAAATAACTCGTTATCTTCATCAATTCCGCAACATGGCTAGTTGACGAACGGACGTTCAGAAACAAAATGAAAAAGTGCGAAATGAAAAGTGCGGATCAACACTCACCAAACTTCTAACACGAAATTAGCAGAAGGAGCCCAAAGGGTGGCGCTAAAGAGCTGAAAAACAACGCAGTACGTCACTACGTTGGTAATTTGTTGGCCAACAATTGTGTGGCCGAGTGTATGCAAGACAAGTTTGGGCCCAAGCCCCTTCGGACAAAATTCCACGTTTTGTTGGCCAACAATACGATTGTGTGTGGGGGGGGGGGGCGCAACATGAAGTCTGTCCATATGTAATGTATGAGCGTTGCCAAAAAGAGCCTGATGTGACTAGTTTGCTGCAAAGCATTGCACTTATCCCGGTTATCCTACAGTAATTTTTTTTTTTTTTGGGTTGACGGAATACACGTCAGTGTTGATCATTCTGAAATAACAAAAAAGAAAATGGCACAGATGTCATTATGGATTACGAAAAGACGAGCTTTTACAGATGAATAGCATTCGTTTCCAGTTCTGAGTTCTCGGTGTAGCAATCGCTCCCCAATGCCCATCTGATTATTATCTCCTTTTTGTATTGGGACCTTTTTCTTCTAATGTTCTTCCACAAATAAAGACGATCGGCCTTAGCCAAAGCGTTCATCATTTTCAGATCCTCAGACAGCTGGAGGGGAACGTCGATCCTTATCCATGTGTTTGTAGATAATGAATTACAATTCCTGTTAGATTGTATGTTCTGCATAAGCGTTCTGTTTGGGTTAGAATAATGATCTGTTTCTTCTGGGTTTCTAAGGATTCCAGATGTTCATGTAAACATCAAAGACCTTCCTAAAACCAGAAATTCATATGTACATTGCTGTAGAGGTGACTGCGTTTTGTGGATGAAAAACGCCTGTGTCTGCCAGCTTACGCCAAACTATCTGCACTCGAAATTGTGTGTCTGATTATTCTGAACAAGGAGAGGCACATTGTAAGAAATACGGGGGAGCTGGAGTCCTATAGTCATGTAGAAGAAATGACTAGCCCCACTGAAGCTTTGCAGGAGGGCTTCATAAGGTTAGGTTCACACATGTGCGGGTGGTGCCACTGCGGGACCTGGCACAAATTCCCGCAGCTGCAACCACCCACACAGCGACACGCGGGACCCGTTAATTCTAATAGCTCACCGCCCGCGCTGAAAATCGCACCCACACCGGGGACTGCGTTGTACTCCCAGTTCTCTCGCGGACTGCGATTTCCTAAGTAGTGCAGGGACTTCTTTCCTGCGGGGCACAGCAGTCCATTCAAATTAATGGGCGCCCATGGAAACAGCGGCCCACACAGGTGTGGACCTAGGGTAAAGCCAGCCATAGATGAATCCAATCTCAGCCGGTTCAGTAGGGACATGTATGGGTAGGCTGGGATGTACCCAAGTCAATCCATTGATCCACTTGTGTATAACCAGCCTGTCAGATTTTTTTTTTACATGTGATCACTGCTGGTGGCTAAAGCCACTAGCAGTAAGTATTGCTTTCTGCCGGCCAGGAAGGCTCTCCAATGACTGTGTTTAATGGAGAAATCCAGCAATTTTCTTTCCACCCGTGATGGAAGGGGAAGAAAAAAAATGTAATCATC
>JBBHAA010003092.1:125000-191990 GCA_037953035.1 Aquarana catesbeiana | reverse complement strand
TGGGGACCCGGGTCCTACCCCAGGGGACATGTATCAATGCAAAAAAAACTTTTAAAAACGGACGTTTTTCGGGAGCAGTGATTTTAATGATGCTTAAAGTAAAAAAAAAAAAAGTGAAATATTCCTTTAAATATCATACCTGAGGGGTGTCTATAGTATGCCTGTAAAGTGACGCGTGTTTCCCGTGTTTAGAACAGTCCCTGCACCAAATGTCATTTTTAAAGGAAAAAATCTCATTTAAAACTGCTTGCGGGTTTAATGTAATGTTCGGGTCCTGGCAATATGGATGAAAATCAGTGAGACAAACGGCATGGGTACCCCCCAGTCCATTACCAGGCCCTTTGGGTCTTGTATGGATATTAAGGGGAACCCCGCACCCAAATTAAAATAAGGAAAGGTGTGGGGCCACCAGGCCCTATATACTCTGAACAGCAGTATACAGGTTGTAGGTTTGTTGTTAAGTAGAATCTCTTTGTAATTTGAACGGGTACATTTTTAACGTGTTTAGCTCCAGCCAAAAATCTTTTTTAAGCTTTTTGGAAAACATAGGGAAGGGTTATCACCCCTGTGACATTTGTTTTGCTGTCTTTCCTCCTCTTCAGAAGATTTCACCTCACTTTTTGTCCCAATGGATTGGAAAGCATCAGTGGAAAGGAGAAATGTTTTTCCCATATTAACTCTTACAGGAGAGAATTTCCCTACCTAGGGGTAGATTTCACTTCCTGTTGTCTCCTTCCGTTTGCAAGTAGGAGTCGTTTGTAAGTTAGTTGTTTGAAAGTAGGGTCCTGCCCTATATACTCAGCAGAAATTTGGGCCTTAGGTGTTGCTGTGGCCACAACACTGTAAGCCCTCACAGGGCTCTGCTGTGAAATATTAGATCAAGAATTGTAATTACATGCCCTGTTGAACAGGAGCTGAAAAATTAGGCTTAGGCACTGGTGCTGGTGCCACAACACTGCAACCCCTCACAGACACTCTAGTTTGGAATGCAGGAACGAGCCCTGCTGCAAAGTATTGCATCAAAAATTGTAATACACGCCCCTGTTAAACAAGGGCTGAAAAATTGGGCCTTAGGCACTGGTGCTGGTGCCACAACTCTGCAACCCCTCACAGACACTCTAGTTGGAATGCAGGAACGAGCCCTGCTGCAAAGTATTACATCAAAAATCGTAATTACACGCCCCTGTAAAACAGGGGCTGAAAAATTGTGCCCTTAGGCACTGGTGGTGGCACCCAGAACCAAAAATGTTCTTACAAGCTATCAGCGTGATGATTGAGGAGGAAGAGGATAATTACTCAGGGATAGTCACTCAGCATCAGCATAGGCAGTCTTTGAAGGGATCTGAGATTTCAAAAAAAATTATTCGGTTACATCAGCATCAGGTGCTTGGTAGCTGGTGGTGATCCAAGACTCATTCATTTTTATGAAGGTCAGTCGATCGACCGAGTCAGTGGACAGAGCCACCCTGTGATCGGTTACCACGCCTCCAGCAGCACTGAATGTGCGTTCCGAAAGAACGCTGGATGCAGGACAGGCCAGTAGCTCATTTGCATACTGTGCAAGCTCTGGCCAGTGATCCATCCTCAAGACCCAGTAACCCAGAGGATTTTCGGTGGGAAAGGTGTCCAAGTCTGATCTTGCCCCTAGGTATTCTGCACCATGTAAAACAGACGCGGGCGATGGTTGCTGGAACCGATCATACTTGGGGCTGCGGACCAAAAATTGTCTGAATGCATCGGTCAGACGGCCACCTTTCTCCACCGCTCCTTCTTTTGACTGACCGAAGCCTCAGCAACACATTGTCCAGAAACAGGAGTTTGTAACCTCCCAGTCTCTGGGAACGCGTTGCACAGACCTTTCTGCAAGGCCTCCCGAAGATGTTTCATCCTCTGCTCCCTCTGCGATGGCAAGATAAGGGTCCGCAACCTTACCCTTGTAACGTGGATCAAGGAGGGTTGCCAGCCAGTATTGGTCCTTCTCCTTGATACCACGAATACGAGGATCCTTACGCAGGCTTTGCAGGATCAGGGAGGCCATGCAGCGTAGGTTTGCTGAGGCATTCGGTCCGGAGTCCTCTGGGTCACTAAGGACGACATGGTCCGCAGCCACCTCCTCCCAGCCACGTACAAGTCCATGTGTTTCTTGGGACTGATCCCTTAAAGACTGCTGCTGATGCTGAGTGCCAGGCTCCACCTCCCATACTGACACAATCTTCCTCCTCCTCCTCCTCCTCTTCCTCCTCGTCCTCTTCCTGTGTGATCGGCGGGCACGCAGGAACACTGTCTGGATAAAGGGGCCTTGAGAGCTAAGGAAGTCCTCCTCTTCCTGCCTCTGTTCTGCCTCAAGTGCCCTGTCCATTATTCCACGCAGCATGTGCTCCAACAGGTGGACAAGGGGGACAGTGTCACTGATGCATGCACTGTCACTGCTCACCATCCCTCGTGGCCTCCTCAAATGGTGACAGGACAGTGCATGCATCCCTGATCATGGCCCACTGGCGTGAGGAAAAAAAACCAAGCTCCCCTGACCCTGTCCTGGTGCCATAGTCGCACAGGTACTCATTGATGGCCCTCTGCTGCGTGTGCAGCCGCTGCAGCATGGCCAACGTTGAGTTCCACCTGGTGGGCATGTCACAGATTAGGTGGTTCTTGGGCAGGTTAAACTCCTTTTGGAGGTCCGTCAGCCGAGCACTGGCATTATATGACCGGCGGAAATGCACACAGACTTTCCTGGCCTGCCTCAGGACATCCTGTAAGCCCGGGTACCTGCCCAAGAACCGCTGCACCACCAAGTTAAGGACGTGAGCCAAACAGGGCACATGGGTCATTTGTCCCTGTCGGAGGGCAGAGAGGGAGGTTGGTGCCATTGTCGCAAACCACCATTCCTGCCTTAAGTTGGCGTGGCGTCAACCACCTCTGAACCTGCCCCTGCAGAGCTGACAGAACCTCTGCCCCAGTGTGGCTCCTGTCCCCCAAGCACACCAGCTCAAGCACCGCATGGCATCTTTTGGCCTGCGTACTTGCGTAGCCCCTTGAACGACTACGGAGCACCGCTGGTTCCGAGGAAGAGGCCATGGAGGAAGAAGAAGAGGAGGGGGTGGAGGAGAGAGGTGTGTCACAATCATTAGCATTTTGGAGGCGTGGTGGCGGAACAACCTCCAACACTACTGCACCTTGTCCTGCATCCTTCCCAGCTGCCAGCAGAGTCACCCAATGCGCCGTGAAACTTAGGTAACGTCCCTGTCCATGCCTGCTGACCATGAGTCAGCGGTAATATGCACCTTACCGCTGACCGCCCTGTCCAGCGAGGCATGGACATTGCCTTCCACATGCTGGTAGAGAGCCGGAATTGCCTTCCGTGAGAAAAAGTGGCGTTTGGATACCTGCCACTGAGGAACCGCACATTCCACAAACTCACGGAAGGGGGCAGAGTCTACCAACTGAAAAGGCAGCAGTTGAAGTGCTAGCAATTTTGCAAGCTAGCATTCAACCGTTGGGCATGTGGATGGCTGGGAGCAACTTCTTTCGGCGGTGCAGGCAGCTGGGGCAGGGAAATTTGCCTGGTACAATCTGACGTCGGTGTACCAAAATCAGATTGCCCACAAGTACGTGGCTGTGACACACCTAAATTCTACACCTTCCTTCTCTCAGTGCAGGTCTCAGAGAGGACTGAAGGTCTAGTGGGGTTGGAAATCTCAGCTGATGAGGAGCAAGCAGAGGTCCTCTTTGTTCTTTGGTGTGGGTCTTTTAGATACGCTTGCCAACGAACTGCATGGCAGGTCAACATATGTCTGGTCAAGCATGTGGTACCCAAGCGGGAGATGTTTTGGCCACGCGAGATACGCTTGAGACATATGTTGCAAATAGCAGCGGTGCGATCTGATGCACTCGTCTCAAAAAAGGCCCACACCAAAGAACTTTTTGAATAACGCGCAGAGACTGCAGCGCCCTGCACATGTGGAGCTTTGGGGTGTGATGCAGTCAATGTGCTGCCCTTAGGCTGGCCCCTGGAGGGCATCCTGCCTCGTTGGTGATGTGCCGCCTCCTCCTCCTCCTCCTCCTCCTCTCTCCTATCAGGCACCCACGTTGAGTCAGTGACCTCATCATCCCCTCCCTCCTCATCACTGGAGCAAACCTGGCAGTATGCTGCAGCAGGGGGAGCATGACTGCCAGATTGCTGTCCTTCTTGGGCACCCCCTCTGTCCGTGCTCGTGTTACTGCCTTCATCGAGCTCAGTATCATCATCAGAGCCTTCCAAACGCTGGGCATCCTCCTGGAGCATGTACCCAACACTGTGGTCAAACAGTTCGAGGGACTCCTCAGGAGGACATGGTGGGGCTAGGGAAGGAGTCACTGATGACATTGAGCCAAGGGAAGAGGCCGCTGCTTTGCCAGACAAAGTACCCTGGGCATGGGTGAGAGAGGATGAGGAGGATGAGGACGGCTTGGTCATCCACTCGACCAAGTCTTCCGCATGTTGCGGCTCAACATGGCCAGCTGCCGAAAAAAAGGCCAAGCGTGTCCCATGGCCACGTGCTGATGAGGATGCACCGTCTCCACGACCAGCACTAGACACAGAGCCTGCTTGCCCTCTCTTATTGGCTTGTGACTATCTGCCTCTCCTTCTTGGCCTTTCAGACATACTAATGGCCTGTAGCTGCACTAAGCTGGGATATATATATATATATATGTATATGTACTGATACTGCAGCTAGCAAAATCAACTGCCTGCCTGTAGTATGAGAACACCACCAACCTTCTACAGGTAGCTTTAGCTGAACACTGTGAGGTGGACGCACCCCACTAACTTGTAGGTTTAGCTGAACACTGTGAGCAGGGCGCACCCCACTAACTTGTAGGTTTAGCAGAACACTGTGAGCAGGACGCACTGCACTAACTGTAAATAGTCTAGCTGCCTGACTGTGGTACTAATAGGAAAAAAAGAACACCAGCAATTTTCTTTAAAATACTGTAACAAGACAAGCCTGCCTGTCAGTAAGAAGATAACAGGAACGGATCTAGCTGAACACTGTGAGCAGGACGCACCCCACTAGCTTGTAGGTTTAGCTGAACACTGTGAGGTGGACGCACCCCACTAACTTGTAGGTTTAGCTGAACACTGTGAGCAGGACGCACCCCACTAACTTGTAGGTTTAGCAGAACACTGTGAGCAGGACGCACTGCACTAACTGTAAATAGTCTAGCTGCCTGACTGTGGTACTAATAGGATCAAAAGAACACCAGCAATTTTCTTCAGGTAGCTGTATTTACTGTAACAAGACAAGCCTGTCTGTCAGTAAGAAGATAACAGAAACGGATCTAGCTGAACACTGTGAGCAGGACGCACCCCACTAGCTTGTAGGTTTAGCTGAACACTGTGAGGTGGACGCACCCCACTAACTTGTAGGTTTAGCTGAACACTGTGAGCAGGACGCACCCCACTAACTTGTAGGTTTAGCAGAACACTGTGAGCAGAACGCACTGCACTAACTGTAAATAGTCTAGCTGCCTGACTGTAGTACTAATAGGATCAAAAGAACACCAGCAATTTTCTTCAGGTAGCTGTATTTACTGTAACAAGACAAGCCTGCCTGTCAGTAAGAAGATAACAGAAACGGATCTAGCTGAACACTGTGAGCAGGACGCACCCCACTAGCTTGTAGGTTTAGCTGAACACTGTGAGGTGGACGCACCCCACTAACTTGTAGGTTTAGCTGAACACTGTGAGCAGGACGCACCCCACTAACTTGTAGGTTTAGCAGAACACTGTGAGCAGGACGCACTGCACTAACTGTAAATAGTCTAGCTGCCTGACTGTGGTACTAATAGGATCAAAAGAACACCAGTAATTTTCTTTAAAATACTGTAACAAGACAAGCCTGCCTGTCAGTAAGAAGATAACAGGAACGGATCTAGCTGAACACTGTGAGCAGGACGCACTGCACTAAATGTAAATAGTCTAGCTGCCTGACTGTGGTACTAATAGGATCAAAAGAACACCAGTAATTTTCTTCAAAATACTGTAACAAGACAAGCCTGCCTGTCAGTAGGAATATAACAGGAACGGATCTAGCTGAACACTGTGAGCAGGACGCACTGCACTAAATGTAAATAGTCTAGAAGATAACAGGAACGGATCTAGCTAAACTGAATACAGTGTATATATATATATATATATATATATGCAACACCTGGGATGCATATATATACACAATACACTTTAAGTGCAGCTAACTGACTGACTGTCCTGCCTAATCTAGCTAACTCAAATGAAATGACACTGTCTCTCTCTCTCTCTAAGCACACCGGAACACACTGCACAGGGCCGCCGTGCAGGCGGCCTTATATAGTGTGGGGCGTGTACTAAATCCCCTGAGCCATAATTGGCCAAAGCCTCCTTGGCTTTGGCCAGTTATGGCTCTCTGTTAAGGCGGCGCTGTGATTGGCCAAGCATGCGGGTCATAGTGCATGCTTGGCCAATCATCAGCAAGCAATGCACTGCAATGCCGCAGTGAATTATGGGCCGTGACGCACCACACGAATTTGGCGCGAACGGCCCATATCGTTCGCAATTCGGCGAACGATCGAACAGCCGATGTTCGAGTCGAACATGGGTTCGACTCGAACACGAAGCTCATCCCTAGTAGAGACATCCCCAAAAAGACTTGCAGCTGTAATTGCAGAGAAAGGCGGTTCTACAAAGTACTGACTCAAAGGGGCACCATACAAATGCATGCCAGACTTTTCACATTTTCTTATTTTTTTAAACAATTTATCATTTTCTTCCACTTCACAATCATGTGCCACTTTGTGTTGGTCTATCACATAAAATCCCAATAAAATACATTTACGTTTTTGGTTGTAACATGAAAAAATGTGGGAAAATTTCAAGGGGTATGAATACTTTTTCAAGGCACTGTATGCCCCATTGTTGGTATCCGTGGATGAAATAGTGCCCAAGAACTGGATAAAAGCAAGCAAAGGGCCACATTTGGCCACCTGGGCCACAGTTTGGAGATCACTGCTCTACAGGGTAATTAGTATAGGGCTTAGAACAGGGGAGGGAGCAGGATTACAGTGGTTGTAAAGGCTGCTGTCAATCAAAGCCAGCGAGCCAAAGAGGAGAGAGTGGGGGTGGGGCCTAACCAGCCTCCATGTGTGAATGGACTCGGGAGCAAGTCTGCTCAGTGTGTGAATGGACACAAAGAGCCGCTGATCGGGAGCGCGTCTGCTTGGGTGCCCCCATTGCAAGCTGCTTGCTGTGGGGGGGCACCAGGCATGAGGAAGGACCAGGAGCGCCGGCGAGGGACCCGAGAAGAGGAGGATCAGGGCTGCTCTGTGCAAAACCATTACACAGAGCAGGTAAGTATAACATGTTTGTTATTTAAAAAAAAAAACAAGACTTTACAATCACTTTAAGCTTAGTTGGGTTTTGACCGCACTTCCACTTTAAGTCTCTTTACCAGATGTTTTGAAAACAATGCTCATCAAATGACAGTTCTTTCTTACTGAAGGATACAAATTCTATTTAACACAGTGAGGGATTTCCTCTGAGAGTCAGACTAGCATATCACATATGTCTATTATGAGGCTGCTGAAAGCATTTTATGTAAATCATGTTTACAAGAGCCAGCAGGAAATAGTTTTAGGCTCCCTCCTGAGCACAGTACATGTGGGGTGTCTTTGTTAGAAAATGGCAGTAGGTACCTACCAACGTTAGCAGGTTCCCCTTACAGGATAAGTCCACCAAGAGCTGATTCTTCATTTTAGGGGGGCGCCAGTGAACTGTCCCACATTGGGTGTTTCAATGCCCTTTTTCTTAAAACTAACCTTTAACCACTTCAACACCGGGCACTCCCCCCCCCCCCCCCCCTTCCTGCCCAGGACAATTTTCAGCTTTCAGCGCTCTCACACTTTGAATGACAATTGCGCGGTCATACAACACTGTACCCAAATGACATTTTTATTATTTTCTTCACACAAATAGAGCTTTCTTTTGGTGGTATTTGATCACCACTGTGGTTTTTATTTTTTGCTAAATAAACTAAAAAAGACCAACATTTTTGAAAAAAAAAAAAAATTTTGTTTTCTCCTTCACTCACGGGTGCTGATGAGGCAACCCTGATGGCCACTGATGAGTTGGCACTGATATGTAGTATTGATGGGCACTGATCGGTGGCACTGATATGCAGCACTGATGGCCACTGATAGGCGGTACTGATGAGTTGGCAAGAGTGGCGTCGCTAGGGGGTGGCTTTTAGGGCTATAGCCCCGAATCTGGGGCCCATAGCCCAGAGTCTCTGCAGGGGTCCCCAAGGGGAGGGGAGGCTCTCTGGGGACTCTGATGTAAGTGGGGGGGGCTCTCTTGGGACCCTGATTTAAGGGGGAGGCTCTCTGGGGACCCTGATAAAGGGGGAGGCTCTCTGGAGACCCTAATGTTAGGGGAGCTCTCTGGGGACCCTGATGGAAGGGGGAGGCTTTCTAGAGATATACACACACACGTATATTATATACATGTGTATGCCCACCAAAGCGTATGACTTTCTTTACTACGCTGCTATGGGCTCTAGCCCCAGATCTTTTGTAGACTTAGCAACGCCCCTGGTTGGCACTGATATGTAGTATTGATGGGCACTGATAGGCGGCACTGATTGGCGGCACTGATTGGCACTGACAGATGGAATTGATGGACACTAATAGATGGCAGTAATAATGAGGTACTGACAGGTGTTACTGCTGGGCACTGATTGGCACTGTGGTGGGCACTGATTGGCACTGTGGTGGGAACTGAGAGACTTTATTGAGGGGGCTTTGACTGGCAGCTGCTGTGCACTGATTGGCAGCTGATTGGCACATCTGATGGGTGCTGTGCTGATAATCAATTAGCTGATTATCAGCACAGACCCCCCCCTCTGACAGGGAGAGTCGCCGATTGGCTCTCCCTGTCAGCGCGAACCGAGGAATGCTGTTTACCGGCACTTCCTAGTTCACGCGATGATCAGCGTGATTGATCACTGCGCTGAGCGCCCCCCTGCGGGCACGCTCCGGCATGTTATCCTGCTGGACATCATATGACGCCCAGTCAGAATAACAGAACCACTTTCCGGCAGTCAATCTGCTATAGGCCGGGCGGGAAGTGGTTAAGATACACTATATTACCAAAAGTTTTGGGACACCTTCCTTTACACCCACATGAACATTAATGGCATCCCAATCTTAGCTCCATACAGTTCAATATTGAGTTGGCTCACCTTTTGCAGCTATAACAGCTTCAACTCTTCTGGGAAGGCCGTCCACAAGGTTTAGGAGTGTGTCTATGGGAATGTTTGACCATCCTTCCAGAAGAGCATTTGTGAGGTCAGGCACTGATGTTGGACGAGAAGGCCTGGCTTCTGGCTTGCACTCTCCACTCAAATTCATCCCAAAAGTGTTCTAACGGGTGCAGACCAGTTAAGTTTCTCCACCCCAAACTCTCTCATCCATGTCTTTATGGACCTTGCTTTGTGCACTGGTGTGCAGTCATGTTGGAACAGGAAGGGGCCGTCCCCAAACTGTTCCCACAAAGTTAGAGGGAATTGTGTCTGCAAAATAAATCGGTAGCTACAAGTACTCAATCTGCTGATTTTTACCAAACTGGTACTTGGCAGCCCAAGCAGTCAAGGGCGCTCTTTGTATAACCCAATATCTGCAGTGTGGCCTTCGGTCCCGTGCCCCCATCTTGGATTCATGGATCCAGCTGTACCTTACTGATCATTCATAGCAAAGCTCACAAGATGCGTGGATTGCAGGATACTGTTGGAAGCACCCCAAACTCGCTCATCCATGTCTTTATGGACCTTGCTTTGTGCACTGGTGTGCAGTCATGTTGGAACAGGAAGGGACCGTCCCCAAACTGTTCCCACAAAGTCAGGAGCATGAAATTGTCCAAAATGTCTTGGTATGCTGACGCCTTAAGAGTTCCCTTCACTGGAACTAAGGGGCCAAACCCAACCCCTGAAAAACAACCCCCCACACCATAATCCCCCCCTCCACCAAATGATTTGGACCAGGACCCAATACTTTTGGTAATATAGTGTATATTTGTATGACAATTTAAAACAGTTTATTGATATTAATCTATTTCTTTTTACCCTGTATCCCAAAGGCTGTTTTTTTAATTTATTTATATTTTTTTTGAACATGTGACCAGCAACAGAGGACTAGAAGCTCCTCCTGCTTATGTTTCCCAGCAGACAGGCTGGGAGAGAGCTGGGCCATGTGACAACTAGATTAGTCAATTAGGATGTTTTTGTTTTTTTTTAAATTAAAATAATTACAGAGCCATCATCCGCATACAGAAAGAAAAGGGATAATGTAAATTAAACAGGGTGTGTTTAGTATCACTTTAAGGTTTGTATAGACAAAGTGTCTTAGATCTTTTTGACTTCAAAACAATTGTTCCTCGCCATGCTACAATTTGTCTCATTCATTTGACTGCAGTCTTGTATCATATGGAACTTCCTCATTTTTTCAACCATATTAAAGATGCAATTGTAAGCTCCTATGGGCAGGGCCAATATACCTGTAAAGCTGTACATTATGATAAAACATAACTCTGCTGGAAAACCCAATGGCAAATCAAATAGTCATTTTCCAGTTTGATGACAGTGGCAGGTAGGTGGAGCTGGGAACCTAGGTGCAGAAATGTACTGTCGGCATCACTGACAACCAAAAAACTGGTGTGTGATTTACACCACCAGCAGCCATCCATAACTAAAACAGTCCCTATAACAGCCAGTAAATAAGGAATACCCAAATTAAAGTGTCTCTAAACTCAAGAATAAAAATGAAATATTTTGCAGCTTAGCGATCCTTAGATTCTTTTTTACTGGCTTTTTCTGGCGCGAAGAGCCCCGTAGAGGAACCCAGAAGGAGAAGGATGCTGTCCACTACCATCTAGATGTAGAACTATCAGAACCTGGGGTTTGCCCTGAAGACACCTGCACTGGGCTGTGCCTCGGAAGGACTTGTAACTACATGGAAAAGACCTCCCCCCCCCCCCCGGCAGCAACAATAGACACCCGGTAGCAACAACAGATCTCCCCAAAGCCAGCAACATTAAACCCCCCCCCCCCCCCAACAGTAGATCTCTCCCAGCAAAACCTGACCCCCCAGCAACAGATCTCCCTGCATAAATACAGTACCTTGAAAAAGTATTCATACCCCTTGAAATTTTCCACATTTTGTCATGTTACAACCAAAAACGTAAATGTATTTAAATTGGGATTTTATGTGATAGACCAACACAAAGTGGCACATAATTGTGAAGTGAAAGGAAAATGATAAATGGTTTTCAAATTTTTTTTACAAATAAATATGTGAAAAGTGTGGGTGGGGGGGCATTTGTATTCAGCCCCCTTTACTCTGATACCCCTAACTAAAATCTAGTGGAACCAATTGCCTTCAGAAGTCACCTAATTAGTAAATAGAGTCCACCTGTGTGTAATGTAATCTCAGTATAAATACAGCTGTTCTGTGAAGCCCTCGGAGGTTTGTTATAGAACGTTAGTGAACAAACAGCATCATGAAGGCCAAGGAACACACCAGACAGGTCAGGGATAAAGTTGTGGAGAGGTTTAAAGCAGGGTTAGGTTATTAAAAAAAATCCCAAGCTTTGAACATCTCACGGAGCACTATTCAATCCATCATCTGAACATGGAAAGAGTACGGAGTATGGCCATCCACCTAAACTGACCGGCCGGGCAAGGAGAACATTCATCAGAGAAGCAGCCAAGAGGTCCATGGTACCTCTGGAGGAGCTGCAGAGATCCACAGCTCAGGTGGGAGAATCTGTCCACAGGACAATTATTAGTCGTGACCTCCACAAATCTGCCCTTTATGGAAGAGTGGCAAGAAGAAAGACATTGTTGAAAGAAAGCCATAAGAAGTATTATGCCCCGTACACACAGTCGGACATTGATCGGACATTCCGACAACAAAATCCTAGGATTTTTTCCGACGGATGTTGGCTCAAACTTGTTTTGCCTACACACGGTCGTACAAAGTTGTTGGAATTTCCGATCGACAACCACGCGGTCACGTACACCACGTACGACGAGACTAGAAAAGGCCGGTTCAGAACCAAGCGCGGCACCCTTTGGGCTCCTTTTGCTAATCTCGTGTTAGTAAAAGTTTGGTGAGAGACGATTCGCGCTTTTTCAGACTCGTGGCTTTCAGATCGTTTTCTGCCGTTCAGTTTGTGCTTGTGGGTTTGTATCTGCTCTTCAGTGCGTGCAAGCAAGTTCCTCGTGACTTTAAGGAGTCATTGTATTCTTGTTCGTTCGTTACTGGTTTTCAGGTCGCTCTTCACAGGCCTTGCTGTTCTTGCTGTTCTTCAGTTCTTCAGTGCGTTCTGTTACTTCGTTCTGAGCAGCCGACCGTTTTCTAGCCATGTTTCGTATACGTACTCCTCGTAGAGTTCGTGCTGTGCGGGGGCTTGGTGTTGGGGTCCTGACCTTGACACAAGTCCAGTCCAATTGGTTGCTTCAGCGCGACCAGTTCTCTCATATGCCTTTGCTCCGTGAGATCTGTGAGAATAATCCTGATGATTTCAGGAACTTTCTCAGGATGACGGACCCCGTATTTCACCGTTTGTTGGCTTCGCTGACCCCCTATATCAGCAGGCAGGATACCTGCATGAGGCAAGACATCACTCCGGAGCAGAGGTTTGTCGCTACCCTGCGGTATTTGGCCACAGGGAGAAGCCTGCAGGACCTCAAGTTCTCGACAGGCATCTCCCCCCAGGCTCTTCTTTGTGGACATTTACTGCTTGTGTTTGTTTTAGCTGACCCTGACAGAAATCTGTGGAGTCCAGAAAATGTCGTGATTGTGTAACCTTATACAAAGCACTGTTGGCTGTTATTTACTAAATGCAAAGACACTTTTCACTACAAGTGCACTTGCAACTGCCCTGAAACTGCACTTGTAGTGCAAAGTGGATTTGCCCTTAGGAAATTACCCCCATTTTCTCATAAAACAACAATTACATCACCCCAAAAGTGTTGTAGCGTTGAGACAATAATCCACACATTCTTGATGAACAATCTTTTTAATACCTGCACAATCACATGTGCATTTACCAAAGGTTTTTCTGACAAACCAACATGTTTGTTGTATATCAATTTTTGTGGTGTCATTATCCAAAATCAAAATGTGCATTTTATAGAAAACAGGCCTGTGTAAAACCAACAAGAAAGACACAAATCTTGATCTTACAAAGTTCACATTTGGTAGAACTTGAAGGCAATATCAGACATGAGTATTTAGGAACTGTGTTTTTTTTTTTTTTTATTCCATATTTTTATTAGATTTTACAAGTAAATACATTGTACAATTAGAACTGTACGTCGTGCAACGACGTCTAAGTGTTTTAACAGGATGTAGCTAAACTTTAACAGGTTGAGAGTATCTGTTCGCGGTAAACATATGCAACAGTTTATGAATACGTTTTAAATTTCCTTAAAAGGTAAAAGAGACATTTCTTACATTATTACCGTTAGCAGCCCACTGCCCTGGCGTGGCACCCCAATTGGGATCCTTAGTGCCACTCCAGCGCAGAGCGCCGGTGTACAACTTTTATAAGCCTAAAATGTCTAAAGGATATTAAGCAGAACCTTTGTGAGAGAACTAGGGAGGGAATACAGTATTGCTCGGTCAAGAAAAAGTATTGTTTCATCATGTGATCATGTGGTGGATGCAGTGTCAGTCCAGTCTTTCCAGGGTTGCCAGTAGGTGCGTGTTTTTGTTGCTTGGCCCGTGTGGGCTACTAATGTGATCTCGTAGCTGAAGTGTAGGGCAACTATGTCCACTACTTGGGTTAGTGTCGGGTGACCATCCGACTTCCATTGTCTAGTTAAGTTGAGTCTCGCTGCCAGGAGAATGTGTGTAGTGACATGCCTGAAGGGAAATGGAATGTCCTCAATAGTCAGGTTTAGGATTGCTAGTGCAGGTGAGGGTGTGATCTCAATGTGGGTTATTGTTGATATTAATCGGAAGATCTTTTCCCAATAGGTACGGAGGGAGGGGCATGACCAGAAAACATGGAACATGTCCCCTATAGATGATTTACATCTCCAACAGGTATTGGGGTTTTTGGGGTTAAAGGATGACAGTCTGGCAGGGGTTAGGTACCAACGTAAGGAAATTTTTTGCATGAGCTCCCAGAGGGCCGCACATTTAGTGGCTTTATAGACTGTTTTAAGAGCTTGCTGCCATTGGGATTCTGTGTATATGCAGGCTAAATCTTTTTCCCATTTATGATGTTCAGTTGTTTTGGAGAAGGTCTGTTTTTGGTGTAATGTATTGTAAAAATATGAGATGCCCTTGGTTTTTGTGTCAGTATTAGTGAGGTATTCCCAGGTCTTTGGGTGGATGGTATAATTAGGGAGGATTATGGTACTTAGGCGATGACGTATGCGTAGATAGGTAAAGTAGTCGGTTGTGGCGAGGTTGAATTCAGATTGTAATTGGGGAAATGGTTTAATGCTGTTGTCATGAAGTATATCTTGCAGTGATTGTATACCCTTCTTAGTCCAAGATGTTAGTGGGAGGTCTAGTATTAAGTGATGAAGAACTTGCAAGGGTATGTGGGTTTGTGGGGTGACAGACGTATATGTGTGGGAGGCTTTTAGCTTCGACCATGCTTGTGCTGAGGCCTTCATGGTAGGGGATAAATATGTCGGTACTACTGTGCCCAACGGGATACTAAGTAACCAGGTTTTTAGGTTAGGGTGGATGAGCGATGTTTCTTCTATTTGTCCCCATAAAGTTGTTGGATTGGGATGGAACCACCCTGGTAGTTGGGCTAGAATTGCTGCCAAGTGGTAATCTTCGAAATCTATGGAGCCCATACCCCCGGCTAGTTTGTGTTTAGTTAGTTTGGAGTGGGCACACCTGGGGCGCTTGCCATTCCACAGGAATCTGTTAAACAGTGTTTGTAGGGATCTGAAGAATCTAGTTGGTAATGGGATTGGGATAGTTCTGAAGTAGTAAAGCAATTGGGGAAGGCAGATCATCTTGAAGGCCGCTAGTCTGCCCGTCCAAGACAATTCATGTTTTGCTATTTGTTGGTTGGCCGCTTGGATAGTCTGGAGAAGAGGTGGGAAGTTGCATGAGTAAAGGTTTTTAGTTGTTCTTGGTAAGTGAATTCCCAAGTATGTTATATCTGTAGTTGCCCAAGCAAATGGATATTGCGTTTGTAATAAGTTTTTCATAGTGGCATCTATGTTGACATCTAGTATAAAAGATTTGGAGGTGTTAACCTTGTAGTACGATACCGAGCTAAACCAGTTCAATAATTTTTGCACCTCAGCCAGGGAGCCAGACGGGTTGGTAAGGATAAGAATAACGTCATCAGCGAATAGGCTGATTTTGTGATGTACATTGCCGGTTATTAGGCCGGATATGTTAGGGTGGGAACGAATGTGTTCCGCCAGGGGTTCCATGAGTAAGTTGAATATGATCGGTGATAATGGGCAGCCCTGGCGTGTACCGTTGGTAATGGGAAATGGGCGAGACAGCATGCCTTCCGTATACACTTGGGCTTCTGGATTTGAATATAATGCCATAATGGCGTTCAAGATGGTGCCCTGAAATCCAAATTTCCTGAGGACCGTGTGTAGGTAAGTCCAATGGACTCTATCGAACGCCTTCTCTGCGTCCAAGGATAGGAGCAGAGAAGGCGTTCCTGTGATTTCAGCTTGGTGTATGATATTGATCATTCTCCTGGTGGCGTCAGAAGATTGTCTACCCTTAGTGAATCCTGACTGGTCAGGGTGGATTAACATTGGCATGATTTGGATTAGTCTTGTTGCAATTGTTTTAGCATATATTTTGAGGTCGAGATTGAGTAGGGATATCGGGCGGAAATTTTGGGGGACATTAGATGCTTTCCCTGGCTTCGGTAGTGTTATGACCAATGCTGATAGATATTCTTTGGAAAAGGAGGAAGAGGAGGCAGCGTGGTTGAATAGTTCGGTAAGGTGGGGTACCAGTTGAGGGGCGTATTGCTTATAATATTCCCCTGTCATACCATCGGGTCCCGGTGCTTTACCGTTAGGTAGTGATTCTATGGTGGTTTTAATCTCCTGGGGTGTAAAGGGGGCATTTAAGTCCGTTAGTTGGTCGTCAGTCAGAGTGGGAAGTTTAAGGTTGTGTAGGAAATTGTCTATGTCAGTTTGCGAAGGTTGCAGGGTGTGGGGGTCCCTGTGTAAGTTGTAGAGGTCCCCGTAGTAGGCACTGAAAGCGTCAGCTATGTCTTGGGGGTCACTTAGTGGGATTGATGTGTGTGGGTGGATTAGAAGGGGTATTTTAGTTTTCACTCGTCTGCCCTTAAGTCGCTGTGCAAGTTTTTTCCCCGCTTTGTTGGAAGTGGAATAGGTAGTCGCTTTGAATTTCCTTTGAAGAAATTCGTATGAGTGGAGCAATAGAACCTTTAGTTCCTGTCTTAGGGATAGTAATTGGTTTGTCGTTGGGTTATGTGGGGCAGATTTATGTTTTAGTTCTAGGGTCTCTATTTGGGCCATGAGTTCATCCACACGCTGCGTCCTCTTTCTTTTGTGGTAAGCACCCATTTTAAGTAACATACCTCTCATGTACGCCTTGTGCGCACTCCACACCACGGCAGGGTCGGAGACCGATCCTTTGTTTAACAAGAAGAAGTCGTTAATGTGATCTTTTATTTCTGTGGTGTATTTGTCGTTTTGAATAATGGAGTTGTTGGCTCTCCATATAAATGCGTTTTGTCCTAGGTTGGAATCTTGTATGGTTATTGATATAGGAGCATGGTCCGACCATACCGTGGTGTGGATCACAGAATTTGATATTTTTTGGAGAATGTATTTGTCGGTTAGGAACAAATCTATTCTCGAATACGAGCTGTGTCTTGAGGAGAAAAAAGTGAAGTCTCGTTCTGAGCCGTGATGGCAGCGCCATACGTCATAAAGATCTTGGGAAGAGATGAATTTTTTCAGGGGTGAGTCTCTCCTTTTGGATGGTGATGTAGAATCCATGTGAATGTCCGGTACTAGATTAAAGTCTCCGCAGATTATTACGTGACCCTTTTGAATGGGTTTGGCGGAACGCATGACTCTGCGAATGAATTTCAATTGATGGGAGTTTGGTGCGTATAGGTTTATTATAGAATATGTCACTCTATTGATGTTGCAAATTAAGATAATAAAGCGACCTTCGGGGTCTGATGTGACATTTAGTAGCTGGAAGTCCACTGAATTCTTGACCGCTAACATGACACCTCTAGCTTTGGTGGAGTGCGTTGCGTGAAAGATATGAGGAAAGTAGTGGTTTTTGCAAAGGGAAGCGTTTGAAGCTAGCAGATGGGTTTCCTGGACACACAGAATGTCACTTTGGAGAGCCGAGGCGGTTTTCCATAGTGAGTGCCGTTTGGCGGGGTGGTTGAGTCCGTTGGCGTTTATCGAAAGTATGTTGATCGGCATTTTGTGAATGTTTTGTTGGTGAGTGGATTGTATAACACTTACAGTTCGTCGGTGGGTTCGGTGTCTCAAGATACCTGGCAGCTGTACTTGAAGGCAGGAAGACGGAAGGTCACTATCTGGAAGTGAAGTGCCCAAAAGACTGCAAATAGAGCAATACGTTAGATATAATAAACAAAAAAAGAAATAAAAGGATAAAATCAAAGATCACTGCTCAGTGTGTAGGGTTAGGAAGTTCGTTAACCGCTTGGATAGTAGTAGAGACGCTTATCCTATAAGAGCAACCAAAAAAAAAAGAAAATGCAAAGGATATAGAGGAGGTGCATAGCACCTTGAAGCCTCCGTAGTGGGGTTCAAAAAGTTAGTAACTCGGGAGAGTGAGAACAGGGGTTCGCATGGTGTCAGAGCTCAGGGGAGCTGTAGTATCGTCGTTCGGCCTTTAAACTGGTAGACGTGTGCAGTTCAAGTGTAGTTGCGGTTTGTGTCACCTTGAGGTGATTTGGTTCCTCTGCTGGGTGGAGCTGTGGGAGGAGGTTCCGGAATTATGCCCCATGATTGCAGGAGCTTGAGGCCTCTGTCGAGGTTCACAATCGAATGAGATTGACCATTCCTCACAATAATGATAGTGGCTGGGTAGCGCCATTTGTAGGGCACCTTGTGGTTCTGGAGGCTCTTGGTGATCGGGTTCATCTGGCGTCTCAGTTGGAGGGTAAACTTGGAGAGATCTGGGAAAAATTGAATTCCTGTGTAAGGAGCAGGAAGAGGTGATTTAGCCTTGACTCCCATGAGAAGTTTTTCTTTAATGTGATAGAAATGTACCCTCATAAGGACGTCTCTTGGGACAGAGGCTGCCAAGTGGGATGGTTTAGCAATTCTATGGATCCTGTCTATTATAATGTCCCTCGGAGATGCTTCAGGTATAATGGTGTGCATCAGCTCTTTTGCGTACCTTGGGAGGTCCGCAGGTAGTATGGACTCAGGGATGCCTCTTAGCTTAACATTGTTCCTGCGTGATCTGTCTTCCAAATCGGCCAGCTTGGCGCGCACCCATACTTGTTCCTCTTTCACAGCTTCATATGAGTCAATGACTGCATTTATTGTGGTGGTACATTCAGTGAGGCCTCTTTCAGTGTTGTGCACTCTGTCATCTAGTGAGTGTAAATCAGAGGTGATTTTCTGAAACATAGAGGATAGGTCAGTCATCAGCGAGGACTGTAAGGATATTAACATGTCCTTTAGGGTGGTATCTATGATCGGCTGGCCTGAGGTGGGGAAAGATGCCATGGATGAGTGTAAGGCCTGGTGCATAGTGAGGGGATTTGGAGCCTGGGCCTCAATTAGCTGACGCTGCGGCCGCATCGGCGGCGCATCCAGCCTCATTTTAGCTTTTGCTGGGCTACCTGGCAGGGGGTCATCTCCTGGGGAGCAAGGGGTCTCAGCTTGGGTACCTGTGTCTTGGTGGTGTTCCGGAATCTCGTCTGGTAGGTCCGTGTATGAGTTCCGCGGTCCGTCCGGGCCGGCGCCATCTTGCTGCTCACTGAACGCCGGTTTGTAGGCAAATTCAGTCAGTTTTTGATGCTGGTAGTTCGTGAATCTCTTCCTGGAGGTCTGCATTGTGTTCTCCTGTGTCACAGGAGTAAGGATGGCTGCGGATGGTATCTCTGGTGCGGCCTGTGTTGTTTATCTTTTCCCCTGGCTGACGAGCTGTGTGATTAGGCGTCCATCACAGTCTCCGGCCGGCCACGCCCCCCAGGAACTGTGTTTGATATTGCGTTCAGATGGGGGGAAATCACCCCAGGAAAAGCCAAATTTGGAAGATGCACACAAATTTCCCAATGTCAACATGTGCTATCTGCCATCAGGGGGGATCAAGGGACGTGTTTTGGGGGAGAAAGCCCTTCCTCAACGCGAGTTTATAATTGAGGAAGGGGTTGCACCCCCAAAACGCGTCCATTGATCTCCCGTGATGGCAGATAGCACATGTTGACACACTGTGTGCATCCTCCAAATTTGGCTTTGGGAAAAATCACAAAAACATTTCGCACATTGTAGCACACAAAAGAAGAAAGTGATTTGGAGGGGTTTTAAACTCGCCCCAAAACATCAATGATGTTTTTATATTTTGGAATAACATCATTGATGTTTTGCTTGATGTTTTCCAATTGTAAATTACACCCCATGATCTCCCCGATCAGGATCTGGGCACTTTCGGATGTGAAAGGATCTTCATCCACAACCTCACGATCACCTAAAAAGAGACGAACCCCAAAATAAATTAGGTTTCAAAAAAATGCCGCAATCCATCTCTTATCGGAGCCTGTGGTCGCAGACACTCACCTGTTGTGGTGACTAGTTCCACCACGTCTTCTTCCTCCTGCTCTTCTTGTGTTGGTGGGATTTCCCCTTCTTCCAGAGGGGGGGGGGCTCTGGTCTCCTCGGATGAGGGGTGTCCTCCGAGTCTTTTCTCCCCTATGTAAAACAAAAATGGTATAATTAGCACACAGATATTTGATGGCAGAACTATAAAGATGAAACATTGCTTGGAAGTGGGGTACAATTGTCTATTTTAGCCGAGTTCCAAGATGTAGCTTTTTTAGTGTCCTTTGTCAAGCTGCAATACTTTACCTGTTTAGTACAAGCTTCACAGATGTAGCCCCCCCTATAGTATACACTGGAGCACCTGTGTGGCCCCCATAATGTTCTGGGGTCCCACACTAGTGCTCCATTGTCCAGATGTGAAAACAGCTGCTGAGTGTCCTCTCCTTACACACAATCTAGTTTGCATTTCATTCTAGTAACAAAGCCATCTACACACCCCAATTCTTTGAAGCCAAGTATAGGGCGTCAAAATGGTGGCCAAATGCATATGGGCTAAACAATGGTATTTTATAGTCCGAAATAAAAATGTGTGATCCGAACGAATAATGTGCCCATGAACATGAAAGTTGCCATTTTAAACTGTACAACAGTTCCTAAAAGCACATGGAGCAGCACGAACGTCATAAACATAAAGAATAGGAACACAGCACAACTACTTACTTTTTTGCAGCACTCTCCGGATCTTTCTGTACTGCTCATGTTCTCGTAATTTCAGGTCCGACCACCGCTTCCTGAGCTGATCTTTCGATCGTCGTACCCCGAATTTCCGGTGCAGACTCCTGACCACTTTCGCCATGATCTTGGCCTTTCGGACATTGGGGTTGGGGTAAGGCCCATACTTTCCATCATAGTCGGCCTTCTTCAGGATGTCCACCATCTCCAACATCTCCCCAAAGGACATATTTGAGTCCTTTAATCTCCTTCTGGATTGGGACGTTTCAGGCTCCGGCCTTTCCTCCTCCTCCTCCTCCTCGTTGCTGTAAGTAGCACGATCCTGCTGTCTATCCGCCATGTGCTCTTCCTCCACTGCGCCGAACGAAAAGGGGCGGGGAATAGAATAGAAAGAACGTCAGGGGCGGGCGGAGTTATACGCATGCACAGTGTGTATAAATCGTAACGCGCGCGTCTTACGTACGATCTGTGAGCGGAGGAAGGAGCATCGGAGACGCCGATCGTGCTAACGAAGGTAGGATCTAAACTTGGGCCTATACTGCTTCGAAATTGAAGCCTATATTGCAACAAGATTAGGGGAGTTTGGCCTGACATTAGGGTTTGTCTTGTGTTGTGTCTTGCAGAGAAAATGGATGGGTTCAACGACCACAATTTCCTGCCCCTGTTCATTGACAAATACAGGGAGCTGCCCTGTCTGTGGCAAGTCAGACACCCCCACTATAATCACAAACAGAAGAGGCAGGCAGCGCTGGAGAAACTGCTGGAGTTGGTGAAGCCGGTGGTCCCCACAGCAACCATCCCTTATTTAAAAGCCAAAATTGGTGGCCTGAGGAGCACTTATCTTAGGGAGCGCAAGAAGGTCACAGATTCCCAGAGGTCCGGAGCTGCAGCAGATGACATTTATGTCCCCAGGCTGTGGTACTATGAGAGACTGCGATTTCTGTCAGACCACACTGAATTCAGGGAATCCCTCTCTACTCTTCCTTCCACTCTTCCTTCCACCCCAGCTGAGGCTTCCCATGTCCAACCTGGGCCTTCCAGCCAGGAAGAAGTGGTGGAGCCCAGCTGGAGTCAGGTATAGCATTCTTCTACAGATTTCTGGGCAATAAAGAAATGATGTTTACTAGATGGTATTATTGATCACTAATTGCTGATTAAAAAAAGTGTTTTACATATCAATAGACAGTAGCGGGCACCCAAAATTGGGACAAGAATGAAAACTGCTGGGCTCAGAAGGATAGTCTGTTATATTTGTTAACATTCAATTTGCAGCAGTCAGGAGGTGAAAATTGTGTGTGATTGATGTAAAAAATACTAGAACTATGTCCCTTTTTCATACACAGGAAGACCTCAGCCAGGAGGAGGTTGTGGAATGTGGCAGTCAGGAGGAGGCGGGGCTAAGTGTCAGCCAAGAGAAGCCTGGGACAAGTCGCAGCCTGACTGAGTCTCAGGTTCCTCCCCTCCGCCTGCCATACAAAAGGGCCAGGAAGGCCACTCCCAGTCCTGTGCAGGATTCAGCATACAGGCTGATCCAGGAGGCTTCTGCGTCCCTCAGAGCCTTCCCCAGTCCTGAAGAGGCCTTTGCCTGCATGGCTGCCACCAAATTGCAGGGCATGCAGGAGGGCCAACGCAAGATCTCTGAGGACCTGATTTATAAAGTCCTACGTAAGGGGGAGAGTGGGGAACTGACACACAAGACGGATGTCATTGAGAGGGACGATCCTCCTCCTCCTCCTCCTCCTGCTGCCACAACTCCACCACCACAGCCAAAGGCTGGAAGGAAGCGTGGAAAGAAGACCAAAGAGTGATGGCCCTGGGTTCAGTCTGGTCTGACAGAAGCTGCAGTCTCTCGTATGACCACAGCCTGGGGACACAGATGTCATCTGCTGCTTTCTGGATCTCTGGGACTTCTGGACCAGACTGCCCTCCCTTAGATAAGGACTCCTCAGGCCACCAATTTTGCTTTTAAATAATTGATGTCTGCCCTGGGGGTCCAAGGCTTCACCCACTTCTGCAGTTTCTCCAGCGTTGCCTCCCTCTTTGTTTATAGTTGTGACCCCTTAATAAAATTTAGTTAGGTAAATTCTACTCTCCTGTGTGTGTTTTCATCCAAAAAGGACAGTTTGTTGGTGACGATTCAGGTACATTTCTAACATAAAATGTGAAATTAACAAGGGACAACAACACCAAACAATCTCCTACAGATTAAATAGAACAACATATTAGTGGTGTTGTGGGAACTTGTCACAAAAAACACACAAACATTTTCGGAAGTACAAATCAAAATCGCCAAAAAAAAAAAAAAATATGTTGTCAGATGTGAGAAATCAAAATATATTGAGGGAATCCCGAGAAATAGTAATGAAATAAGTTTGTGAGAAGTGTGTGTGAATATGAGCAGCAAAACGACTTAATTCTTGTCACATTATAAAGAAGAAGAGAGTGCGCTGTATTAAACCATTTTTAACATTGCAGCGTGACGAAAGTGCTGTATCTATTACGAACGCTAAGTTTACCAGAACGAGCTGTCCCGTGTCGGAATTTCTTCTGAGCATGCGTGGCACTTTGTGCGTCGGAACAGGCCACACACGGTCGGAATTGACGCGATCGGATTTTGTTGTCGGAAAATTTTATCTCCTGCTGTCCAACTTTGTGTGTCGGAAAATCCGATGGAAAATGTCCGATGGAGCCCACACACGGTCGGAATTTCCGACAACACGCTCCGATCGGACATTGTCCATCGGAAAATCCGACCGTGTGTACGGGGCATTACTCTCCATCCAATCTGACAGAGCTTGAGCTATTTTGCAAAGAAGAATGGGCAAAAATGTCCCTCTCTAGATGTGCAAAGCTGGTAGAGACATCCCCAAAAAGACTTGCAGTTGTAATTGCAGCGAAAGACGGTTCTACAAAGTATTGACTCAGGGAGGCGCCATACAAATGCATGCCATACTATTTAGATATTTGTAAAAAAAATTGAAAACCATTTAACATTTTCTTTCCGCTTCACAATTTTGTGCCACTTTGTGTTGGATTATCACATAAAATCCCAATAAAATAAATTTTTGATTGTAACATGACAAAATGTGGAAAATTTCAAGAGGTATGAATACTTTTTCAAGGCACTGTAGATCCCCTCCAGCTAGAACAGATCCCCCAGCAGCCAGCAGCCAGCATCCAGCATCCAACATCAATAGATCCTCCAGCACACCCCACCTCCCCTTGCCTTTACATACAGTCAGTGCTGGAGGTGCCGGAACTGCGTTTCCCCGCGTTCACGTTGAAAAAAAGCCCTGGAGTTAGGGAAGAGGAAAGAATAATGCCGTATTCTGTTGGACTGTGAAATGTCTATTTGTTCTGCCCACGGGCCTTTATTCAGTTACTGTGATTAAATAATATGTTGGTTTTTTTCTTGATGTATACCAAGCTAGTTATGCAGAGCGCAGGCGCCACCTACTGTGCCTTTCTGGAACAGCTTTAGCTGTTTGTTTAGTTACACATTGTAATTTCTTAGAATGTGTTAATAAAGTTGTTAGGAACTAGAGGATTCTAGGAGATTCTCTAGTGAGTCAGTCACCATTTTAAGAAACCACAGCAAGGCTGTAAGGCTGTTTCTTCAATCTCTCGCCATCACCCCTCAGAGAGTATAAAAAGTGAGTTTTTGTTAGCTCATTCTGTGTTATAGAGCATTGTTTCTTTATTAGATGCAATATTGTACTGATTGATGTTTGTTTTATCAATTTGTAGTTTCACCTGGCTCATTCTAATAAATTTGAGATCAAAGAAATATGGTATCTGAAGTTTATGGAGCGGGAAGGTTTAGCTCTCTGTCCTACAGACGGAACACTATTTGCACCTTTCTTAAGTAAAGCGTTTGAAACTTTGTCCTTGCCTGGTCTGAAGTTACTGAAAGGGGTGTAATGTAAGTAACCAGCACACACATAGCCCAGTAAGTGGGTCATAAACACATTGGGGTATGAGGGCATTGGTGTGGAGTGGAATAGTATAAAGACATAAATGGTTACTTAGGGTAACGGAAGTTTAACCAACAGCCTGTTGGTAGCGTGTACCTGTTATAGGTGGAGTGGCCTCTAGCAGCAAGGGAGATGTTTTCAGTACTTCTTCCGCCAATGGTCTGTCTCCCAGAGCAATGGAAGAAGATTCATGCTACAGATGTTCCAATCCTGTACAGAGGTACAGAAGTTCTAGAATTAAGTGCACATGTGGAGCTCATGCAGAGTGCATGGCGGGGCCCACTCAGCAACTGGGGAGTAGTAGTGGAAAACGCTGGACAGGTAGATATGGACATTGGCTCAGCATGTCCCTCCAAAATGCACATTACAGAGAAGGTGTACACTGCCAAAGGGAACCGAGAGTTGACTGGAGAACAGTTGCAGTGTGAGTGCACATGGTGTATGTTCATCTCTAAGAGTATAGGTCCACCTTGAGTAGTCCCCCCAAAGCAGCCTGAGCCTTGCCTCAGGGCATTGATGAAGACAACACAAAACAAAGGTACCCCATGCGTGTACTAACATGACCCTTTAACAAGTGCCTAACGTAGTCCAGAAGAAAGCATCTTATGTGACCCAGTGCTTGGCGCCTGAGTTAATGGGAAAACATGGGGGATGTGACAAACAACCTATCTACTCCTCCAAGCCCCACCTGTTGGCCTGCCTCATCCCTTGAGGTTTTAGTCCCGTGCTGTGTCCCAATATCTCTGTGTGAAGTGCTGCTACTAACGCTGCCCAGCTCTGCCCTTTTGGTTGTGTACAGATGACTCACCTGCAGACCTTGTGTTTACATGTAAATTATCGGCATTAATATGTAAATAGCGGCGGCATTCATATGTAAATAGCGGCGGCCGGCGGCATTGATATGTATATCATGCCCCCCTGAGGTCATATCCACAGTAATCTCTAGCAGTGAATCAACAAGCAGAAATCTTGTGCTGTAACCTCTAGCAACTAATCAGTGAGCTGTAATGTGTGCTGTAACCTCTAGCAACCAGTCGGTAAGTGGTAATGATACACTGTAACCTCTGGCAACCAATCGCAATCGCTGCCTTATCTGATTCAGCAAACTGATTTTAAGTCTAGCTGCTATTTATTGTATTTCTCAGAGCAGATGGAGAGCGAAACTGCATGGAAGAGGGTGCCCCAAGAAAAGTTTTGCCTAGGGTCCAATCAACATTAAAGACAGCCCTGACAGTTTATACAGCACTCACATTTGTTAACTAAGGTAATAATTTGTTTGGACTGGCTTGGTTTAAAAGAACTATATTATATTGTCAAAAGTATTGGGACGCCTGCCTTTATACGCACATGAACTTTAATGGCATCCCAGTCTTAATCCGTAGGGTTCAATATTGCGTTGGCCCACCCTTTGCAGCTATAACAGCTTTGACTCTTCTGGGAAGGCCGTCCACAAGGTTTAGGAGTGTGTCCAAATCATGTGGTGGAGGGGGGGATAATGGTGTGGGGTTGTTTTTCAGGGCTTGGCCCCTTAGTTCCAGTGAAGGGAACTCTTAAGGCGTCAGCATATCAAGACATTTTGGACAATTTCATGCTCCCAACTTTGTAGGAACAGTTTGGGGATGGATTCTTCCTGTTTCAACATGACTGCACACCAGTGTACAAAGCAAGGTCCATAAACACATGGGTGATAGGCGAGTTTGGGGTGGAGGAACTTGACTGGCCTGCACAGAGTCCTGACCCCAACCCGATAGAACACCTTTAAGATGAATTGGGGTGGAGACATGCGAGCCAGGCCTTCTCGTCAAACATCAGTGCCTGACCTCACAAATGCGCTTCTGGAAGAATGGCCAAACATTACCATAGACATACTCCTAAACCTTGTGGACGGCCTTCCCAGAAGAGTTGAAGCTGTTATAGCTGCAAAGGTTGGGCCAACTTAATACTGAACCCTACGGACTAAGACTTGGATGCCATTAAAGTTCATGTGTGTGTAAAGGCAGGCGTTTCAATACTTTTGACAACATAGTGTATTTTAACCGCTTGCCGACCAGCTGCGCAGATATACTGCGGCAAGTTGGCAGAGTTGCGCGAATCGCCGTACCTGTATGGCGGCTCGCGCAGGCACAGTTGCGGCGGCGCACTCTCGATGCACACTGGGGGAGTGTGCCCGCGGGTCAAGCGGACTCGATATCCCTGGGTGATCTGCGATCGCCTAGTACAGAGCTAGAACAGGAATCTGCCAGTGTAAACAAGCGGATCCCTGTTCTGACAGGAGACAGGACAGAGATCTACTGTTCCCAGTGATCGGGAACAGTGATCCCTGTCATGTCCCTGGTAGTCCATCCCTCCTACAGTTAGAACACACCTAGGGAACACACTTAACCCCTTGATCAGCCCCTAGTGTTAACCCCTTCCCCGCCAGTGACATTTTTACATTGATCAGTGCATTTTTATAGCTTTGATCAATGTAATAATGTCACTGGTCCCCAAAAAGTGTAATTTAGGGTCAGATTTGTCCGCCGCAATATAGCAGTCCTGCTAAAAATCACAGATCGCGGGATGGCATGACTAGATGTGAGCCGTGGCAAACGCATTGAGAAGGAGATCCACCGATCATGCTTTTAATTCTGTACCACCTGTGCATCTGCTGGCCTGGTGAGAGTTCCTACTCTCACAGATTGTTCATCTGCCACCCCGGCACTGGTCCTAAACTGTATTTTTCACCCTGCATGCCCGATCGCTGGATAAACCTGGGCGTTGGTGGCTCCCCCCCAATCGCGGCCCGCTGCCATCTTACAGGTCTCGATTCAACACCATCCCCACTCCTGCTGGCCTGGGGCGTGTTCTTACTTGCAGACTGTACATCGGCATTCCCCTGCTCAGGTCACTACCTATATTTTTCAGCCTGCCTGCTTGATTAACCCGGATGCCATCAGCTCCACTCAATAGTGGCCCGCCGGCCTCCTGTGCCTCAATCCAGCACCATTCTTACACCTGTTGGCCCAGAGAGCATTCCTGTTTGCACAGATGGTACATCAGTATCCCCTGCTCTGGTCCTGCTCTGTATTTTTGAGTGATTGCTGGATTAATCTGGCCGCTGTCATCTTGCGGCCTCCATCTGAGCCTCAACTAGTCCAGAACACCTATCCGGTGGCCCAGGAAATTTCATCTGCCCTCTAGCCTGATTGTGGGTGTTGTCTGGACAGCTGACTTTGAATAACTGCTCCAGCTGCCAATAGCTTGGTCCTTATAGTCTACCACCATCTTGGCTGTCTCCTGTGCACCCTGCAAGCCATCCATCCTGGTGAGGACCCTCCCCTACATAGTGGTCTCCTTAGCTGCCTGGCCTTCCTGCAGATGCCCTCAAAGAGCAAGTCCACAAAATCTGCCACACCCAATTGGCAACCGCAGACTTTGTCCACGCGGCCTGATGCAGTTCTGGTCGGCAAGCTCCAGGCATTGCTGGCTGAGCTGGACATGAAATCTGGGGAGGCCCCAGCAGCAGCAGCAATACTGCCCCCACTGGCTCAGGATAGTACGGCAGCGATCCTAGCCGCAATTGAGCAAAGCAAAACCTCCATGTTTGTGCGCATAGATTGTCTTACTGAAGAATGTAAACTTATGTGGAATGATCTTGACAAAATAAAGGGAAGATGACCAAAACTTTATTCTGAGTCCAGAATATCGGCCACTGAGGATTTTACCGCCACTCATGCAACCAACAGCAGATTTACAACGCACAGTGCAGGCCCTTGTTGCCAAGTCAGATGACGCAGAGAACAGGTCATGGCACAATAATATTGGAGTCCTAGGTCTCCCTGAAGAAGAAGAAGGCGATCGTCTGGCAGAATTTGCTGAGCAGTTTTTCAGGAACCTCCTAGGCCTCACGAAAGTTCCCCCCACATATGTGGTTGAAATAGCTCATAGAGTGCCCACGGGTTGAGTCATTCCCGGGACTAATACTAGACCCTTTTTCTCAACTACCGAGATAGAGACAGGATTCTTTCAGAAGCCCGCAAACAAGTGCCCGAATTGAAGCGAAAGAGGAAAACCTTCAATGATGTGCGCAGGAGGCTCCGGGAAAAGAATATTAAAGTGGGGTTCCACCCAAAAAACAAAAATACCTGGAAAAATTCTAAAAAAAACCCAAAAAAACATTTGGATATTTTTTTTTTTCACTTACCTCTAAATGCCTGTTGCTAGGTGGTCCCTCGTAGTCTGCCTGTTCCTTTGCCTGGGCTGGTGACATCACTTCCCCCCCAGGCACAGGAAGGGCTCCGCTCTGCTCCCTCCCTCCTGTCAATCATCTGGGACCCATTACAGGTCCCAGGTGATTGAGCGGCCAATCACGGCGCGCGGCGCCGCTCGCGCATGCGCAGTGGGTGCCAGGCTGTGAAGCCACAGCCCGGCGCCCACAGTTGAAATGCCGGCACCGACGAGCGGAGGGGGGTGGACGAGCGGGGCTTCGATCCCCTGCATCGCTGGACCCAGGGACAGGTTAAAAGTCAGCAGCTGCAGTATTTGTAGCTGCTGACTTTTAATTTTTTTTTTTTTTTTTTTGACGGCCCCCCTGGGTGGAACTGCTCTTTAAGTACAGGTTGCTCTACCCCAGCCGCCTTCGAGTCCAGCATGATTGGGCAGTTCGCTTCTTCGACAAACCTGCAGATGCTGACGACTGGCTGACCACCTTGCGGTGAAAATCGCACTTGACTTGGGGCTCAGGTCTGCTCCTTCTCTATGCTGGTCGTGACAATGACACTACAAACCCCTATTCACTTCCTGTTGCCCAAAAATGTAAACGTTTTCGAACGTTCTCCCAGATGCAGAGCTTAGCTTGGTTGGCATGGTCCAGTTAACTTATGGGGGTTGTAGTGATCTGGAGTTATTTTCCTGGATGTTTCTGTGCTTCCCTTCTCCTGAGTGGATGCTCTCAATATGTTTACCTTTGCAGTACCTTCCCTTTTGGATTCACCAGGTGCACGGATCTTTTTCATAGTCTGAATGAACATTCTCACAATACCTGTCCTATGTTAATGGAGCTATCTAGTGTACAACCTTAACTTTACTTCACACCCACTCCCCTCAGTTTTACCCTTCTTTGAAGCAACAAGAGAAGAGGAGAACTACTTCTCCCGACTCCCCTGGAGTAACCTTGAAAAGAAGGTTTGGTTAACTGGTAAGGGTATAAAACAGACTGGAATTGTTGTTGGGGTCACCAGTCAGTAGGGAGTTTGTCCCCACCCACTTTTTTTTTTTTTTTGTTATGTGGTCGGTGGATCGTCTGGAAAGAGTTTCTACTCGATCTCCCTTTGAGACACTTCGACTGTTAGGCAGACTTTCACTTTAGTTTTGGGTATCAAATTGCCTATTCCAAGTTATGTTGGGGTTTGGGCTAGGTGATAGGGAGTTTGACAAGTTTTTTCTGTTCTGGGAAAAGGCGCTAAGCTCAGTTATGTTGGGGTTTTGGCTCAGTGGCATGGAGTTTTATGACAAGGTAGTCACTGTTTTTACTGCTCAATTGCTCTTTTTTTTTATTTAGAATTGTATACCAATCCTTTCTGGGTCCTCATACCCTTACAAGGGTTTCTAATGCCTCGTTTCCACCGAGCGGATCGGTTTGGGTCGGATCGGTTTGGACGGCCTAGAATGGTCCGGCCTATTCAGGCGAGCGTTTCCATTGCAAGTCGGACCGACAGGGGCCATACGTGGGTTTAGAAAAAATGCCGTCATGGCGTCACACGTCCGCCAATCAGTGTAAAGTATCGTAGCTCCGCCCTAACCGAACCATTCCATTTTCTATGGACCCACATCTGAAGCAGGACCCTGAATGGAACGGTTCGGTTCGGTTGTATGGACCGCTTTCATAATGGAAACACCCAAAATAGCGTACCGAACCGATCCGCTCGGTGGAAACGAGGCATTAGTGATCTGGGTTATTCCCTACTTCACCAATAGGAGTGATCATTTTATTTGTTTATAATGACAATGACAAATTCAATGACAAATTCAAACGCTCTCTCCTATTCAAATATCTTAACGCATATAAACCTCATATCCTGTTTTTGCAGGAGACCCATCTCACTGGTAATCGCATCTTAACATTGAGACGATCATGGGTTAGGCAGTCATTTCATGCCACATACTCCTCATATGCCCGCAGGGTGGCAATACTAATGAACAAGTCCCTTCCATACAGAGAGTAGAGAGTAATAACAGAGATTCCTCGTATTATTGGAACTACATGCAGTTCTTTGGGCCTTAGTGCAGTGGCGTTGCTAGGGGGGTGTGGGGGGTGCGGTCCGCGCTTGGGTGCCACCCGCTACAGGGGTGACACCATCCTGAGGGTGAGGAAAGCCCTGGCTGACTTTGGAAGTTTTTTTCTTTCAGCTGGAAACCCACCTCCAGTGCCAGTGTTCTCCTTCTTCTCTGTCTCTCACTACAGCGCTTATGCCTGTCATGATCCACCCGGGCGGTGCGACTGCACACTGTCCTCTCCTCTCCAGCTGCCGCCTGGGTGTTCCATGTATCTGAGTTGCCCGAGCTGGTGCGGTAACAGGCAGGGGGAGGGGGGTGTTGGCTTGTGATGATGGGTGGGGGATGTCCTCCGCAGTGTTGTGACAGGTGGGGGGGGGGGCTGTACTACTGATAAAGGGGGGTAGTTTGTTCTGGGTGGGCTGTACTGATGGAGGGGGTGGTTTGTCCTGTGGGGGCTGTACTGATGGAAAGGGTGGTTTGTCCTGGGGGGGCTGTACTGATGGAGGGGGTGGTTTGTCATGTGGAGGCTGTACTGATGGAGGGGGTGGTTTGTCCTGTGGGGGCTTTACTGATGGAGGGGTTGGTTTGTCCTGGGGGGGCTGTACTGATGGAGGGGGTGGTTTGTCCTGTGGGGGCTGTACTGATGGAGTGGGTGGTTTGTCCTGTGGGGGCTGTACTGATGGAGGGGGTGATTTGTCCGGGGGAGGGGTCTGTACTAATGGAGGAGGGGGTGGCTTGTACTGAGGGGGTTGCTTCTCAGGCTCTATTTGTGGGGTAAAAAATGACATAAATTTTGATTGGGTACAGCGTTGCATGACCGCGCCATTGTCAGCTAAAGCGATGCAGTGCCATATCACAAAAAATGGCCTGGTCATTAAGGGGCAGGGCCGGTGCTACCACTAGGTGAACTAAGCAGCCACCTAGAGCGCAGCTACGGCCGCTGGTCTGTACTGTTTGACCTTGACCTACAGTAGTCCTATCCTTGTATTTTTTTTTGGATGCCTGGGTCTTCAGAGTTGTGCAGACAGGTTGTCCCTCTTTCCCTGTTGGCTCCAGTGCCTGGAGCTTGGTATGCTGCTACCCTTCCCTCTTTGAAGGTGGTGGTGGTCCTCGGTTCTGCTGTGAATGCACAATTGGCCATGTGTGGTTGAACTGTGGTTCTTGGACCGGTCGCGGTCGAGTGAAGCACACCGCAATAGGGTCCTCCTATTTTTCTTCAAAGATATAACATTTCTAACTGGGGGAGGGGAGTAGCTGATCTTGCCTAGGGTGCAAAATAGTCTAGCATCTGCTCTGTTAATGGGGCAAAGCCTTCCGTGGCTGAAGTGGTTAAAATGACAGAAACCTGGAGTTTGGCTTTAACTTTCATTGTTGGGGTTTACATACTCTTTAATACTTCATCCTCATCAAGGAAGCAAAAGAACTGTGCTCACTTCATGTCAAGTTACAAAAACATACTTGGGGGGCACACCCTAAAATGCTTTACATTCAAGATGGGGCTGCTATAAGACCAAAAACAGTACAAAACAGATTACAGCGCACATTCCTCCTATGCACTGGTGGCCACTAATAAGAGGTAATTATCTCTTATTAGTGGCCACCAGTGCATAGGAGGAATCCCTTCAGTTCTCCCACATAGAGGAGTTTATCTCCCGTGGTTGAGACACAGTTCCCTCATTCTATTACTAGGGTAGGACCCACTAATTCGGGGTACTTTGTCGCAGTAAGTGGGCTTAGCATTATATGACCATATAGTGTGACCAATCCCCCGTATTTTTGAATATGTTCAGGTGTTTTTAACTAGCCTTGCAGGATAAATGTCATTTTTGTATGTGTGCGCTGTAATCTGTTTTGTACTTCATGTCAAAGCTCTCGTCTTCGTTGGTCCCTCTCCTTCGAGTTCCTACATTGAAGAGGGTCTCCTTCCCCCCTCCCCCATCCTCTGCCCAGCAGAACTGGCTTAACGTGAGCCAAAGAAGATTTTTCTTCCCATAAATATATTTTTATTTTTACATCATCGCTGGGGTTTACATACACTTTAATACTTCATCCTCATCAAGGAAGCAAAAGAACTGTGCTCACTTCATGTCAAGCTCTCGTCTACGTTGGTCCCTCTCCTTCGAGTTCCTACATTGAAGAGGGTCACAAACATAACATGAACCAAAGAAGATTTTTCTTTCCAAAAATATATATTATTATTTTTTTACATCATCCATCGTTTGGGTTTACATACGCTTTAATACTTCATCCTCATCCTCAGAAAGCAAAAGATTCAAAATGTGACTCTTCAAAACTAAGTCAGCAATGGTGGCTCCCATAATTATATCTCAATAGGTTCTCCTTGCTTACAACTCCAGGTTATTGTTGACGGTGCAAAAAGTTCTTCTTTAGTAAATCACTCCTTATCTATTTTCTATGACATGAAAACCTAACACAAAACTTAATGGCTCAGCCTATACTTGAATAAAAAAAAAAAAAAGCAAGATGCTGAGAGCCGGGAGATTGTTAGTTAACCCCTTTTTATTATGGGATTACGGTGATGTAATGGCATAGCACAGCCCAGCAAAGCGCTAATGGACTTAAACAGAAGCTGTGCTGTGCCTGCAGTTTTTATTAGCAATGGTACACACAACATTTTTTCTCTCTTTTTTTTTTTTTTTTTTTTTTACATATAGATCATTGGGTATTTTTCCTCCGCACTTCCCTCATAGCTGAGCGCTCAACAATTAAGCGCTTGTACTGCTAGACTGAGAGAGCCTCAGAGAGCTGGCTTGGCTCAGCGCAGTGAGACGTCATGGATTCCTGAGTGTGAAGTTTGCAGGAAAGCCCTCAGTTTAGAAGATGGAGCTGATCCAAACGTTCCCATAGCAATGGGATAAACAGGAGGAAACACTGAGGGAATCCCGTTATTCAAACACTATAAACACTCAGAGCAGGGAAGGAAGTGGCCTTTCCCTCTCTAGTAACCCAGATCACAGACAACTGTGCTCACTTCATGTCAAGCTCTCATCTTCGTTGGTCCCTCTCCTTCAAGTTCCTACATTGAAGAGGGTCTCCCTCCCCCCCTGTCCCCCCGTCCCCCCGTCCCCCCCTCCTCTGCCCAGCAGAACTGGCTTAATATGAACCAAAGAAGATTTTTCTTCCCATAAATATACATTTTTCTATTTTTTTTTTTTTTTTACGTTTTTTTTTTTTTTTAATCCAAATGCAGAGAGAAGCAGCCTGCAGACTGGCACAATATCATCAACACATCATGCGATCTATGGATCAAGGTAAGTTAGAAAGAATTAATGGGAGCTTATGGGGTAGCAGGTGAAGAAATGTATAGAAGTTGCTTGTTCATTTCTGTGAATGTGCGATATACAGATTGTATAAAATATATAGATAGATTAAACTACTTTATTATTTTACTATTTAAAAAATATATTAAATATAAAATATAATATTAAAATATATTTGCAATAATTGTTTGAAAAATGTGGCAAATGCTGCATTGTTTATCTTTTTATTGAGTTAGTGATACCAAGTATAATACATAGGTTGGCAATTGAAGCCTTCCCATGTGCTGAACTACTACTCCAAGCATGCTTTGTCAGTTGAGATGTATAGCTGAGACACTGAAGCTGCCTTACACATAAAAAAAAAATGTAAACATTGTATATGTGTATATATATATATATATATATATATATATATATATATATATATATACCAAATGTTTAATCTCTTATGTGTTCGCCATCCCAGTTTTATATATATATCTCGTAAAAAAAAAAAAAAAATATATATCTTATAAGAATATCTATCTATCTATCTATCTATCTATCTATCTATCTATCTATCTATCTATCTATCGATCTATCCATAGAAGAAATCAATAAAAAATAACATATCTCATATTATTATTTTTTATTGAGTTTTCCAGTAATCTATCCCTTCACCCCTTACATCAATGTCCCTAGTAGAGTCCTACACCTTACGGCAGAGTCCCTATGAAAGTCCCCTTTACACCTGGGTCCCCTTCTCGTCAGAATCCCCAACAGGGTTCCCCTTACATTAGAGGAGTCCCCCATTACATCAAGGTTGCCCTTAATGTAATGGGGGACTCCTCTATGTAAAGGGTGACTTTTTATTTATTTTTATTTTTTATGATATATATATATGCTTTGCTGTTTGATCTTGCACGTGCTTGCCACTTACCCTTACATTTTTGAGACAGGAATATTCATGATTACGCAGAAACGGCGTGATTTTATTAGAAGCGATGCGTACATTTTATAAACGCCGAATTACAGTGTGCAGCACCGACTCCCATATAGGTGACGGTTAGCACATAATTACAGCTTGACAGTGGTGTAGTTACCGTTTGTTAGTCACAGCCCCCCCCCCTTTTAATCACCACGGCACCATGTCCTATACCGCAAACCTCAATGACAGCAGAGCTTAACCCTCTGCATTCCAAGACTAGATTGAACACTTTAAAAAAAAAAAAATTTTATTCTTTATTTAAGAGTTTCCATAATATACAAAGAACATTTTCTAAGCAAGACCCAGTAATTGACAGCTGACCAGGTCCCTCAAGGATAAAAAAAAGGAAAAATAGCAACAAAAGCAAAGAAAACCTCTTGGGGTAGAGCAGTACATAGGTGGGAGTACGTTCATTATAAGATTGAACAGTTATCACTAACTGTCATCACTAACAGAAACAAATTGATTCTACATATGAGAAAGCAAGAGGCGGGTACATATTAACACCCAAGTGTTTGAGACTCATTGCGCTAAAAAATGCTGGAAGGGCAGAGCAGGTATAAGTGATTTTGTAGGAGAGGGCAGAGCAGGTATATGTGATTCTGTAGGAAGGGCATAGCAGGTATATGCGATTCTGTAGAAGGGCAGAGCAGGTATATGCGATTCTGTAGGAGAGGGCAGAGCAGGTATATGTGATTCTGTAGGAAGGGCAGAGCAGGTATATGTGATTCTGTAGGAAGGGCAGAGCAGGTATATGCGACTCTGTAGGAGAGGGCAGAGCAGGTATATGTGATTCTGTAGGAGAGGGCAGAGCAGGTATATGCGACTCTGTAGGAGAGGGCAGAGCAGGTATATGTGATTCTGTAGGAGAGGGCAGAGCAGGTATATGTGATTCTGTAGGAGAGGGCAGAGCAGGTATATGTGATTCTGTAGGAGAGGGCAGAGCAGGTATATGTGATTCTGTAGGAAGGGCAGAGCAGGTATATGTGATTCTGTAGGAAGGGCAGAGCAGGTATATGCGACTCTGTAGGAGAGGGCAGAGCAGGTATATGCGATTCTGTAGGAGGGCAGAGCAGGTATATGCGATTCTGTAGGAGAGGGCAATGCAGACAAGTTCTGTCATTTCGGTGTATGCAGGGGGAGGGGGGTGGGTGAACACATGCTCTGTATTTACATGTCAGAACTCACAGGAAATATATAAGGGGCGGGAGTCACATGTACGACTTATAGAACTGTGTTTAGCAAGACAGTAATAGTCTTGCAGCTTTGATAACCGGTTCAATTACCATGGTCTTTGATTAATATCACGAAGCTTCACCCAAAACTGCCGTTTCGGTTTAGTTTGGCTTCTTGTGTCTCTAGGGAACCCCGGTTGGTGAGGTTGGTTTGAGAATTCTGTAGGGGTATACCCCTACAGAATTCCCAACCATTGTAGCCCTCACAAGGTCAGAAGATGGCGTCACCCATATTGTAAAAGGGGGGAATCCAGTGAAGACACCTTTTTAAAGTATGTTGTGGGATATACAGACTTCTAAAAAGGAAATCTCACCAATGGAGATTCGGAGCGATTATGATTGAGGTCCCCTAATCCGTTCCAAAAACCGGAATATATTTTCTCAGGTTTTGATGGTCTGTCGAAAAGTTACTTCAATTTTCTTTATAATGTTTACAAAGAACCGTCTCTAGAAATGCTGTAAATGAAAACTCTCTTCTGGTAGAACCTTTGAGAGAAGAGGAGGCACTCAGATTAAAGTCAGTCTTTCATGGCCCCGGCGTTTAATTCCACATGTGAGGTTTTTTTGTGGGTGATTTGTGGAAGGTACTGGGCAATTAAGTGAGATTTAGTGTACACAGCAACCAGTGTTGGTTTGTAGTGTGTAAACGTAGACCCTACTGGTAGCTGGAAAGAATGCGGTCCTACCAAAATTATGTCACCGCCAGGCACATGCAAGAGGGAATTCCGCTCAGGGAAAAAAAAAAAACACATATTAATAATAGTTTAGGGCTTTGGCTATTGGGGAGAGTCTGACTGCCAGTCCTCTTCCCACTCACTTTCTGAAGGAGGTCCAAAAGTTATCTGGAAGATATGACTGTGATCCTGGGACTCGCCCAACAAGGAGATCCCCGGCACCCCGCAGACCCTCTTCCATGAGCAAATCCCTCAAGACCAAACACAGTGAGTCATTTTCCCGTCTCAATACACAACAGGAGACACTGGTGGTTTTTATTAGAAGATCAGCGTTAGACCATAGATTTCACGGAGGCATTTAAATGCAATGCCACTAGTGATATATTAAATAGACTTCAAAGCAGCCATTTGTTTTAACACAGAGGGACCCTCGAATTAACTTTCTGGTCTCGGGGAACCCTTGCTAAAAATGTCTACACCTCATGATACATTAGTGTGATGGTCAGTAAGAAGAATGCTCTTTATATTTGTGGTCATTGGGAAGAATTGCCCACCATACAGATAGCTAAAAAGATCAAGGGTGTCAGTGGGAACTTATCTGAAATTGCTTATTGCTCAAGGAAGCCCTACCAACCTCTGGAGGAACCCTAGAGTTCCATGGAACTCAAGTTGAAAAACCCTGCTTTAATGCATGACAATGGTGTAAACGTACTAAGTTAACCACATAAGGACTGGAAGGATTTGCCCCCATAGGCTGGCCATACACGGTCGAATTTCTAAAGAATTTTCTTTTGAAAATCAGAAAATTAGTGCGTTTTGTGATCCGATGGCACCACCATTGATTTCGAAATTCGGCCAACCAAGCCTTCAATTTCACCTCATGTTGCTACAGAAAAGAATTTTCATGGCTGGGAATTTTCTTTTCTTTCCGGGAATTTTCTTTTTTATTATTATGATTTTTTTTTTCACTAGTAATGGCGGCGATCATTGATTTTTAGCGGGACTGCGACGTTGCGGCGGACAGATCGGACACTTTTGACACTTATTTTGGGACCATTGACACTTATACAGCGATCAGTGCTAAAAAATAGCCACTGATTACTGTATAAATGTCACTGGCAGGGAAGGGGTAACACTAGGGGGGCGATCAAGGGGTTAAATGTGTTCCCTCATGTGTGTTCTAACCGCCTGGAGGAGGAGACCAATCACTGTTCCTAATCTTTAGGAGCAGCAGATCTGTCTCTCCTCCCCTGACAGAACAGAGGTCTTTCTGTTTACATTGACAGATCTCCGTTCTGTCTCTGTCAGGAGCGATCGCAGGTGCCCGCCCACACGCATCGGCTCCGGCGTTTGCGCCCCCCCCTACAGCTCTTAAAGCGGCTGACATACAGGAACACTGATTCGCCTAGGGGAGCCAACCTGCTGCGGTATAACTGCGGCGTCTGGTCCTTAAGAGGTTAAAGTGGTTATAAAGGTGGGAGGTGCACTCTATGCATTAAGATAAAAAAGCCTTGTGTGTGTAGCTACCCTCAGCCCCCCTAATACTTACCTGAACCCCATCTCGATCCAGCGATGTCCAATCCCTCCTGATTGGCTGAGACACAGCACTGGCGCCATTGGCTCCCGCTGCTGTCAATCAAACCCAGTTAGCCAATAAGGAGAGAGAGAGGGGTGGGGTTTAACAGTGGCTCAGCTCAGGTGCCCCCATAACAAGCTGCTTGCTGTGGGGGCACTCGACAGGAAGGACAGGCCAGGAGCTCCCGCCAGGGACCCGAGAAGAGCAGGATCCGGGCTGCTCTGTGCAAAACTATTACACAGAGCAGGTAAGTATAGACGAGTAGAGACTTTACAATCACTTTAAGTGCTTAAAGTGTTTTAACCAACACCAACCAACTGATGAGTGATGAAAGTGAAATTTTGCTTACCATTCAAAGAGTGATTTGTGTTTTCTGCTGAAAGTCCATGCATAATTCAAGGAGGAATCAACATTTCTTACTTCATATTCTGTGCAGTTTATATCGTTTTCCTTTCTTGTTTACATGGGCGTGATGATGATTTTCACTGTGCTGCAAAGGCAGTAAATGGCATCCTTCATTAGCAATACTGATTATTAGAAGAGCCGGGGCGAATCCACGCACATTCGATGGCTTTCTGAAGACCACTGGCAAATGTCGTCATTGGTGAACGCGCTGCTTAAGGATGGTGATTTTGCAAAGAATCAACAAGTGTTAGGAAATATTTGGATTCACCTTACAAATACTAAAAAGTCAAAACATGGACTTTTGTTGTGCTCATAAACTGACTTCTTCTATACTTATATATTGGTGGCTACAGCCCGAGCGGGTAATAGTGCATTGTCCATATCTACCCGGTTCCTCAGGTTGTGATGACTTCTCATCTGAAATACTTTAATAAAAATCTACTCCAAGTAAAAAAGTCCAACTTGTAACTTATGCAGATTTATCAATACAGTTAATGTTACATAAAACTGCATTTCCTATTGGAGACTTCCAAAACCCAAATGTTGCTAAATATTATTGGACTAAGTCATTGGTCTTCAAACTGCGGTCCTAGGGGCCAGGTGTGGCCCCTTGCTTGCCTTTATCTGGCCCTTGACACATTATTCTTGCCAATGACCCCCTACAATGGGGGATAATTCACACCAGTGACACTCACAATAAAGCACTATTCCTTCTACTGACACCAATTATGGGGCACTATTCCTTCCACTGACACCAATTATGGGGCACTATTCCTTCCACTGACACCAATGATGGGGCACTATTCCTTCCACTGACACCAAAAATGGGGCACTATTCCTTCCACTGACACTAATTATGGGGCACTATTCCTTCCAGTGACACTAATTATGGGGCACTATTCCTTCCAGTGACACTAATTATGGGGCACTATTCCTTCCAGTGACACCAATGATGGGGCACTATTCCTTCCACTGACACCAATGATGGGGCACTATTCCTTCCACTGACACTAATTATGGGGCACTATTCCTTCCAGTGACACTAATTATGGGGCACTATTCCTTCCAGTGACACCAATGATGGGGCACTATTCCTTCCACTGACACCAATGATGGGGCACTATTCCTTCTACTGACAGCAATGATGGGACACTATTCCTTCCACTGACAGCAATGATGGGGCACTATTCCTTCCACTGACAGCAATGATGGGGCACTATTCCTTCCACTGACAGCAATGATGGGACACTATTCCTTCCAGCTTGTTCAGTGGAACTTCACTCTCCCAATCAATATGGATTATTTTTAATCCTCATGCTGCTAGCATTAGTAAATAGATAGGAAGATATATTATGTTTACTTGTTTTAAAACTTTTTTTTTTTTACATTTCTTCAGTTACTTTCTGGTTTCTTGGCTAGGCACATGATGTCATATATCCCAGGAGTCTTCAGGAGGGGGAGGAGACAAGGAGGGGTTTCCCCAACGAAGCACACCCACCTGCATGCATGATTGAGAGTAATAATGGGTTTAGACGTGTTTGGATTGTACCTGCCAGGAAGCCGTCACTGCAGGCAGCCAATCATAGGCAGCGTGTGTATGTGCAGCCGCGGGCCGGGAAACTCCTCGCTGCCTATGACTGGCGATGTGCAGTGATGGCTTCCTGGTGGGTACGATCCCAACACGCCTGAGCCCATCCCTACTTGAGAGAAGGGCAAATGAATTCCTGGCAATAAAGCGGGACCCTTCAGTCATTTTTTCATCTTTCCATCTATTAAATCTTCTGCCCTTGTTGTTGTTTTAACTTTAGATAGTAAAACATTTTTATTCTGCCAGTAAATCCCTTATACAGCCCACTTCCTGTTTCTTGTCTGGCAAAAAGCCTAGGCTTATGACATCATGCACAGCTCTCTCACAAGAGTTTGCCAGGAAGGGAGGAGGGGTGAGTCATAAGAGGGCCAATGAGAGCTGCAGAGCTGGAGGTGTGCCTCTGTGTGTCTGTTAAAATCCAGGAAGTGGAACAGGCAGCGGCTTCAGCTGCCCACAGTTAAAATGAATGCAACCAGACTTAGTGGAGGGAGATTTCTGCAGCGTATTTGGCAAGTACAGAATCACAGTATATATAAAATAATATGCAAAGTGGTTGGAGGGAAGCTTCAGAATGGCAAAGATGTTTTTATTACAAATTATGTGATACTGCCACTAATATACTTAAATAATAAAAATATAATTATTATAGAATTCTTATATAATATTATATAATAGAATATTATAAATATAAATATAATATACTATATTTTTGGATGATCTGTATACCACGGTTACTTGATAAACCGCACCGTTTCTTCAGCGCTGAGAGTTCAGGAAGGAGGAGATTTTCACTGCAGCCTGTATACACGCCCACATGTGTGATGTCAATATCATGTGACCTGGCTAGCTCTGAGAACAAGAAACTGTTCTCTCCAGCATAAAAGACACAAAGACACAACTGAGCATGTGCAGGTCGGCTGCTCTGCCTGTGTTAGCTGGCCTTCCCCAGATGGACAGTGCAGGACGGGGGGAGGATCTGTGCATACAGGATCAAACAGCTTTTTTTACACAATGCAGAGGATTAACCCCTTAAGTGCCACAGTGAGTATAGCAAGCATGCTTTACTGCGTATACAGACTGATTTTACTGTTGTGGGTTTAATAACACTTTTTTTTGCTTTACGTTCATTGATCACAGGACTTTTTTGATCTTTTTTTTTTTTTTTTGCCAGCTTTAGTTTAACTTGGAAATCGGTGACTATAGCGTATTTTCCAAACCCTATTCTTATACTCACAGCTTCCTGGCTTTGTGTTGGATCAAAAGCAGCCAAATCAATCCAGAGATTTCTTTAAAACAGTAAAGAATTGTACGTACATATGAATAAGTCATTTCAAGGCGTTCTGCCAAGAACAGCTCACACACAAACTATCCAGACTATATCAGGAATGCAGAAAATGGTACAACGTTTTAAAGACGTTTGGGCATGTTTAATAGACATACCCAACATTTTATACCCAACATCAGGTGCCACAACAAATACATAGGTGGCACAGCTACACTGTATTACCAAAAGTATTGGGACGCCTGCCTTTACACGCACATGAACTTTAATGGCGTCTTACTCCGTAGGGTTCAATATTGAGTTGAGCCAACCTTTGCAGCTATAACAGCTTCAACTCTTCTGGGAAGGCTGTCCACAAGGTTTAGGAGTGTGTCTATGGGAATGTTTGACCATTCTTCCAGAAGCGCATTTGTGAGGTCAGGAGCTGATGTTGGACGAGAAGGCCTGGCTCGCAGTCTCCGCTCTAATTCATCCCAAAGGTGTTCTATCAGGTGCAGGCCAGTCAAGTTCCTCCACCCCAAACTCATCCATGTCTTTATGGACCTTGCATCTGGAGACCCAGATGTAAGAGAGTGAGTCTGATGGGGTCCCTGACATAAGGGGCGACCTTAATGTAAGGGGGGACTCTAATGTAAGAGGAACTCTGTTGGGCATTCAGACTTAAAGGGGACTTTTATAGGGAACCTGATGTAAGGTAGGTCTATGGGGAGCCCTGATGTAAAGAGGATACTGATGTAAAGAGGTCTCTGATGGGGACTCTGGTGTAAAGTGGGCTGATATAGGAAACCTGATGTAAAAGGGAATCGAATTGGCACCTTGATGTAAGAAGGGACTGTGATGGGGATTTTGACATAAAGGGGTCTCTTATGGAGACCCAGATGAAGAGGGTGACTCTGATGTCAGAGGGACTCTAATGGGGTCCCTGACATAAGGGGCGACCTTGATGTAATGGGGGACTCCGCTAATATAAGGGGAACCCTGTTGGGGATTCTGACGAGAAGGGGACCCAGGTGTAAAGGGGACTTTGTTAGGGACTCTGCGGTAAGGTAGGACTCTATTGGGGACCCTGATGTAAGGGGTGAAGGGATAGATTACTGGACAGCCAACCACCCTTGGTAATCCCGGATGAGCCCCCATCTGATGGGGTCGCTGTGGATTAATCTATCCCTTCAAGGGGAACTCTGATGTAAAGGGGGTCTCTGACAGGGATGTGCAGTCAGGGGAGGTAGGTGAGCCATGAACATTAAAAAAAAAAAAAACAATTAGGAGGGAGAATGACAGTCTGCTGCTGTTGAAAAGGTACTGTTATAATCAAGCTAAATCATATATTATTATGCTATGTTTATTATTATTTATCTATTTACTGTGAAATTACTGGCTGGGAGTTATAACTTAAAACATCAACAATTGGTCCATTAAGTCACCTGCTTGAGCACAGATTTTGAAAATATACTAAATTACCTTAAAAACAATATATTATAATTATTTGTATATTACTTATGGTAATGAACCCCTTTCCACCCAGGCCAATTCTGACACTTCTCTCCTACATGTAAAAATCATCTTTTTTTTTTTTTGCTAGAAAATTACTCAGAACCCCCAAACATTATATATATTGTTTTAGCAGACAGCCTAGGGAATAAAATGGCGGTCGTTGCAACTTTGTATGTTACACGGTATCTGCGCAGAGATTTTTCAAACGTGTTTTTCATGCATATAAAAAAAAATACTAAAATATATATTTTTGTTTACTATGAAAGATGATGTTACGCCAAGTAAATAGATACCTAACATGTCATGCTTTAAAATTGCGCACACTCGTGGAATGGCTCCAAACTTCAGTACTAAAAAAATCTCCATAGGCGACGCTTTAAGATTTTTTTACAGATTACATGTATAGAGTTACAGAGGAGGTCTAGTGCTAGAATTATTGCTCTCGCTCTAACGATCGCGGCGTATGTAACCTGTGTGTGTATCTGGCTCTGATACCAGCCAGTGCCTCACCAGCCACTCACCTCACGTCCCTGCTCTCTGATGGGGACTCTAATATAAAGAGGACTGATATAGGGAACCTGATATAAAAGGAAATCCAAACCCTATTTGGGGATTTTGATTTAAAGTGATTGTAAAGACCTTTTTTTTTTTTTTTTAAATAACAAACATATCATACTTACCTCCACTGTGCAGCTCGTTTTGCACAGTGGAGAACCTGCTCCACTGGGGTCCCCCCCGGCGGCTCTCGCGGCTCCTCCCCGCATCAGATAACCCCCTAGGATAAACGCTCTCCCAGGGGATTACCTTGCGGGCGCGCTCCCGAGTCCAGCATTTGGCGTCCATAGCCATCGAATGCAGCACTCGCCCCCCCCCCCCACCCCCCCCCGGCGCCCGCGTCATTGGATTTGATTGACAGCAGCGGGAGCCAATGGCTGCGCTGCTATCAATCTATCCAATCAAGAGCCGAGAACCCCTGCCCGGGCAGAGAGACAGAGAGGCAGAGAGACAGCGCGTCTCGCGTGGGTGAAGTTCAAGGGCTCAGGTAAGTTAAACGGGGGGGGGGGGGGGGTCACTGACAGGTGTTTTTTCACCTTAATGCATAGGATGCAATAAGGTGAAAACCATGTAGGTTTACAACCCCTTTAAAGGGGGACCTTGGTAGGGACCCTGATGTAAGGTAGGTCTACTGGGGGCCCTGATATAAAGTGGTCTTTGATGGGGACTCTGGTGTAAGGGAGGGGTTGATATAGGGGACCTGATGTAAAAGGGATTCTAATGGGCACCCTGATGTAAGGGGGGCTGTGATGGGAATTTTTTTTCGGCTCACTACTAATAAAAAAAAAAAAACAACATGACTGAAAATTTTGGTTATTCCTGATCTACAGGACTGTAATGTGAATGTAAAGTCCAGAATTACTATGGCAGGTTAATGAGATCTATTGGGGCTCCATGCTGTTCAGAGCTGAAAAATCCGATTTGGTAAAACTGTGCTTGTATTGTATTGCAGATTAGGAGAAAAATAATGCCCCATCTTTGGTGTCAGTGGCAGGGATTGTGCCCCAAAGTTGGGGAGGATTCATGTCCTATCACTGGTGTCATTGGGCACAATTGTTGGAGTCACTGGGAGGAATTGTGCCCATCGTTGATGTCAACGGGCCCAATTGTTGGCGTCTTTCAGGTGAATTGTGCCTCATTGTTGGTGTCAGTAGGAGAAATTGTGCACCATCAGTGGTGTCATTGGGTATAATTGTTGGTGGCTTTAGGTCATTAGGTCCCTGGGAGGAATTGTGCCCCATTGTTGGTGTCATTGGGAGGAATTGTGCCCCATTGTTGGTGTCATTGGGAGGAATTGTGCCCCCTCGCTGGTGTTAGTGGAGGGAGAAATTGTGCCCCATTGTTGATATCAGTGGATAAAATAGTGCCCCAAGGGCCAGAGAAAAGCAAGCAAAGGGCCGCAATAGGCCCCAGGGCCACAGTTTGGAGACCACTGTGATTGGGGTAAATACACTTTGCACAGCACCCTTTGCCTTTTCTATATACACTGCTATCTGTAGTACAGCAAAGCCTTTATGCAATGCAGTAACAAAAAAAATTCTGCACTGTAGTCACTTACTTGACCTTCTTTGTAGCAGGTTAGGAAGTTTACATAAGCACAAATGTGTACACTCAGTGCATGTAATGTGACAGATTGCCCTATAAGACCTCATACAAACCAACACAGACCGGGGTCACATCGGGCCACACTATAGATCCGCACTGCTCTGGCATGCTGGTATTCACTGCTACGCCACTCTCCAACAAAAAATGTCTAAAGAGAAGCTGCGAGTCTTATAAATGACTACTGATCCCTATGTGAGGGGCCATTACTCACACTACTTCTATATAATGGTCCTCAGTCATCAACCTGTCAGTGCTAATAACCCCCCCCCCCCTAGAGCCGCCACCAATCAGATGTAAAGGATTCAGGTCAGTACTATGAATTCCTGAACCGACCATACATTTTACATTCAGTTTGCACAATCTTCTTTTTACAAACAACTCCGTTGTGTCCGGGGTCGCCAAAAGTTCGAAACAAAGGGCCAGTTTACTGGAATAGTACCCCATTGGCAATCATTTGTGTCAGTTAACCACTTGCTTGCTGGGCACTTAAACCCCCTTCCTGCCCAGACCAATTTTCAGCTTTCAGCGCTGTCACACTTTGAATGACAATTACGCGGTCATGCTACACTGTACTGAAATGAAATTTTTATCATTTTTTTCACACAAATGGAGCTTTCTTTTGGTGGTATTTAATTACCACTTGGGTTTTTATTTTTTGCTAAACAAACAAAAAAAGACAGAAATTAAAAAAAAACAAAACATGTTTCACAATTTGTTATAAAATGTTGCAAATGGGTAATTTTTCTCCTTCGTTGATATTCGCTGATGAGGCTGCAATGATGGGCACTGATAAGGCGACACTGATGGGTGGCACTGATAGATGTCACTGATGGGCACTGATAGGTGGCACTGATGGGCACTGGTAGGTGGTATTGATAGGCAGCACTGGTTAAGGGGGACTGATTGGTGACATTTATAGGTGGCACTGTGGGCACTGATAGGTGACACTGTGGGCACTGATGGGTGGTACTGTGGGCACTGGTAGGTGGCGCTGGTTGGCACTGGTAGGTGGCACAGGTGGGCACAGAAGCCTCTGCAGAAGTTCTCCACGATCGGGACTGAAGTCCCTCTCATAGCTGCCGGTGATCGACTTTTTTTTTAGCGTGAGGAGAAAAAATAGCCAATTACCGGCTCTGTTTACATCACATGATCAGCTGTCATTGGCTTACAGCTGATCACGTGGTAAAGGGTCAGGATCGGGGTGACCCTAATGGACGGGCCACCCCTGATAGGGCCATACATCTCCATCCCTAAATCTGATACATAAAAGAGAAGGGTTGGGACTTTAAGTGAGGAATGTATGATGGGGCTGATCAAATGGTCAATATTAAAAGTAAGTTTATAGCCTCAAAACATGGAGTGCCATGGTATATAGCATACAGCAGTAGATACATACAAATATAGTAGACATCACAATAAAATATTGCAAACCATATATATAAGAAATTCTTGAACATCAACATAGTACACAAGGTTGTAGACAAACTGTCCTCCATATAGGATCACTAAAAAAAAGCAGGATATTGTAGTGTGAGCTAAGAATCATGGCATGTAAATGGCACGTGAATGTGGCATGGCATGTGAATCGAGGCATGTAAAGCCATCTGAGTATGCATGATGCATCTATATAAGTCCGATGCGTTTCGTGGGTGGTTTCACTCATCTGGGGCGGGTGCATCAATATTCTGCAGACAAACATAAGGATATCAAAGTGGTCTGAGCATAAATATGAAAAAACTAGGAATGGATAAAGGGAAGGTATGATACCTATCCCATATTGGATACTCACAGATCAGTAAGATGTATAACATGTAGAGCTGGAGAACAAGGGCTGTTAAAAAGTCATCATTTATATCAATGGGAGGAAAGATGTCCCATTGTTGGAATCAGTGGGAGGAATAGTGTCCCATCGTTGGAATCAGTGGGAGGAATAGTGTCCCATCGTTGGTGTCAGTGGGAGGAATAGTGTCCCATCGTTGATGTCAGTGGGAGGAATAGTGTCCCATCGTTGATGTCAGTGGGAGGAATAGTGTCCCATCGTTGGAATCAGTGGGAGGAATAGTGTCCCATCGTTGATGTCAGTGGGAAGAATAGTGCCCCATCGTTGATGTCAGTGGGAGGAATAGTGTCCCATCGTTGATGTCAGTGGGAGGAATAGTGTCCCATCGTTGATGTCAGTGGGAGGAATAGTGTCCCATCGTTGATGTCAGTGGGAGGAATAGTGTCCTATCGTTGGTGTCAGTGGGAGGAATAGTGTCCCATCGTTGGTGTCAGTGGGAAGAATAGTGTCCCATTGTTGGTATCAGTGAAAGGAATAGTGCCCCATCATTGGTATCAGTGGGAGAAATAGTGCCCCATCGTTGGTGTCAGTGGGAAGAATAGTGCCCCATTGTTGGTGTCAGTAGGAAGATTAGTGCTCTGTCGTTGGTATCAATGAAAGGAATAGTGCCCCATCATTGTTGTCAGTAGGAGGAATAGTGCCCCATCATTATTGTCAGTGGGAGGAATAGTGCCCCATCATTGGTATCAGTGCGAGGATTTATGCACCATTGTTGGTGTCAGTGGTTGGAATAGTGTTTTGTATCATTGAGAGGAACAGTGCCCCAAGGGCCGTATAAAGGCAAGAAAAGGGCCGCAGTTTGGAGACCACTGCTGTAGTGCAAAGGCTTAGCAGATAGTAATAGAAATTGAATGGATTGTTTAGGTTTGCCTTTACATTTAAATCAGAATGTAAATTGCATGGCCAGTTTAAAGTAGAACTATGCCCCCCCCCTTTTAACAAAATATGATGGGGTACGATTCTTCCCAGTAATACCAATGATGGGGTACTATTCCTCCCAGTAATACCAATGATGGGGTACTATTCCTCCCAGTAATACCAATAAAGGGGTACTATTCCTACCAGTAATACCAATGATGGGGTACTATTCCTCCCAGTAATACCATCTCCTGCTCTACAAGACTCTGGTCCAGCCGCACCTGGAGTATGCTGTCCAGTTCTGGGCACCAGTCCTCAGGAAGGATGTACTGGAAATGGAGCGAGTACAAAGAAGGGCAACAAAGCTAATAAAGGGTCTGGAGGATATTAGTTATGAGGAAAGGTTGTGAGCACTGAACTTATTCTCTCTGGAGAAGAGATGCTTGAGAGGGGATATGATTTCAATATACAAATACTGTACTGGTGACCCCACAATAGGGATAAAACTTTTTCGCGGAAGGGATTTTAATAAGACGCAAGGCCACTCATTAAAATTAGAAGAAAAGAGGTTTAACCTTAAACTGCGTAGAGGGTTCTTTACTGTAAGAGCGGCAAGGATGTGGAATTCCCTTCCACAGGCGGTGGTCTCAGCGGGGGGCATCGATAGTTTTAAAAAACTATTAGATAAGCATCTGACAGACCGCAACATACAGGGATATACAATGTAATACTGACACATAATCACACACATAGGTTGGACTTGATGGACTTGTGTCTTTTTTCAACCTCACCTACTATGTAATGATGGGGCACTATTCTTCCTCCAACTGACTACAGGCGCTATGTAACTGACCACCAACCCTGAGTCAGTGTTTATTCTCACAGATGCTAGGCCCAGGACATTTTCTACCCCCAGTGGCCACAATCCTACCCCCCCCCCCTCCCCTAAAGTCTGAAGTATAGTAACCTGGCCCTTTGTTCCAAAAGTTTGGAAACCCCCTGCTCTAGATAAAAACGATCATTTGATCCTTGCAATGCAAGGGTAGTTTTGAAATTTGAGCATGCAACCATTTTTTATCAACTCCCAACTTAAAATCTTAAACTGGCTGCAAGAGAAAACCACATGTGGTCAAGGAAGTAGGGTTGCCACCTCATCCCTTTTAAACCCGAACACATATGAATTACACAGGTTCTGAGGCTGATTTAATGCAGGTACGGCGCCAAGTGAGTTTAATTACCACCTTAATCAGCCACAGAACCTGTGTAATTATTATGTGTTCGGGTTTAAAGGGCTGAGGTGGCAACCCTACCAAGAAGCCCTGTTTTTTTTAACATCTGCTCTTCTGGTCAGTAGAAGAAACCTCCCTATATCAACGTGGCACTTAGCTCAGACACAGGAAAGGGCCACAAACTTTCTAGACACACCGCAGCCCTTTTCTAAGCTGATGGGATGTATAACGGTCCTGAAAGTGGCAAGAGAATGGACAAAAGTTTGGCAAATTACCGACAGACCCCAGTGACAGGGGTCAGCTCATTCATTCCCAACAGCTCCTGGAATTTGTCTACAACTCTGCCATAGGCGATCGGTCACCAAATCCTCCTTCCACCAGGAGAGCTGTCTTTTTATTAGGATGAGCAGATAATAAGAGATAGATTCACGGAACGGACACTTTTGCGAAGTTCATAAAGAAAAGCAGGAAGGCGTCGGGAGTACAACCTGCCACAAGTGAAAAATCGCCGACTCTTACACCACTTTAAAACACATTATTCTTACCCCTTTAAATGTCAAGATAAAGGCACCAACAATATCGGCTCATTTTTATCACAATGACCTTCCCTTCTTCACTCTTCTAATGTGGCTCCGAAGAAAAAAATACAATAAAATACTCGAAACAGCTGTAAAAACACAATGCAAAAAAAAAAAGGTGAAGGAACTGGACGTGGATACATAACCGAGACGTAGACGGCGGAGGATTTCAAGAGACAGAAAAACAAATCTATGATAAAAAAGAAAGCTCTGAAATATGATTTTTATATCATTTAGATACAAATGGAGTCGGCAGAACAGCTGATACTTATTACAGTAAAAGGACAGGAGCCCCTAATTTATAGGAACTCACTAACAGTCAGTTGACAAGACTGGAGTCATCTTTATTCAATATTAGTAAGTCATGTGCTTTAACTTAAGACTTGAATATTTTTAGCCTATGTTTATTGCCAAGAGAGCGTGGTAACCAAAAGCCAAGGATTGCCAGAAGGCGCTTAACTGGCTTATTCCATGAGACGGTGAAAAAAAAAAAAAAAAATGACGGAGGATGTGCAGCAGGGCGATGGCAACGGAAAGGGAGAACTGAATTCTGATTGGCTGCTATAGGTCACTGCACTACGCACTCTACCGTAAAGCAGGGCCGTCTTAATAGCATCTTGGGCCCCTGGGCAAAGTTAATGCACTGGGGCCCCTCACCAGCCCGCCTGCCCCAATCTACACAACTACTCTCAAAAATGAAAGTATAAGTAGCTGATATAATTTAACATATACAGTATTTATTGGTACTTTCAAAAAAATCTATTTTAAACACTAAGAAGAGATGGGGGTGAGGGGGGAGGGGGGAATCAGGAGGGCACAATACTGGGATCAAAAGGGCACAGTGCAGGTTTCCGGGATGCTACCCGGGACACGGCCATGCCGGGACAGCTTAGTAAAAACCGTGACTATCCCAGCAAATCCGGGACAGTTGGCAAATATGATGTAAAGCAAGGTTATCATGGGGCCCCCATGCACTTGGGGGCCGGGGCCCCTGGGTAGTGCTTTGTTCCCGTTTGCTTTTACTAAGGGAAGTGATGGATTTTATTCCTTGCTTTGCAGGGACACAACATCCATCACTTCCTCACCTGTCAGAACGGAATTCTGTAATCCTTTTATTACATATGGAGATCTCCGTTCTGTGTCTCTGCACGACGATCGGCGGTGCCGGCGGACATTGAGTGCCCGACAACCGCAGATCGGCTTCTGCTGTGAGTAATCACAACAGAAGGCGGAAGTGCAGAATCACGTATATATACAATATATATATATATATATATATATATATATATATATATATATATATATATATATGATTCTGCGCAGGAGGGCCGCCCTGTAGCAGTATATCTGGTAAAGGTGTGATCCTTAACCGCTTCAGCCCCGAAAGATTTTACCCCCTTCCTGACCAGAGCACTTTTTGCGATTTGGCACTGCAACGCTTTAACTGACAATTGCGCGGTCGTGCGACGTTGCACCCAAACAAAATTGACATCCTTTTTTTCCCACAAATAGAGCTTTCTTTTATTGGTATTTGATCACCTCTGCAGCTTTGCGCTATAAACAAAAAAAAAACAGCGACAATTTTGAAAAAAACAGTTTTTTTACTTTTTGCTATAATAAATATCCCCCATATTTTTGGTTAAGAAAAAACGCAATAAGCGAGGGGATAGTTTTATGGCATTTTTATTAATTTTTTTTTTACTAGTAATGGCGGCAATCTGCGATTTTTATCGGGACTGCGACATTATGGCAGACACATCGGACAATTTTGACACATTTTTAGGACCATTGGCATTTATACAGCGATCAGTGCTATGAAAATGCATTAATTACTGTAAAAATGTCACTGGCAGGGAAGTTAACACTAGGGGGCGATCAAGGGGTTAATGTGTTCCCTAGTGTGTGTTCTAACTGAAGGGGGGAGGGGACTGTGCAGGGGAGGTGACAGATCGCTGTTCATACTCTGTATGAACAGATGATCTGTCTGTTCTCCCCTCAGAGAACCGGAAACTTTCAGTTTCTGGTTCCCAGTGTGCCCCGAGCGATCGCGGGAGCCCAGCAGTGATTGCAACTGCCGGGCACTTGCATCGGCTCCGTGGGCGAGCAGGGGGCGCACGCCTGCACCATGGGCGGCGCGCATGCGCCCCCTAGTAGCCAAATATGTTACCGACGTAACATGACGGCGATTCGCGCAACCGAGCCATGTTGCCGCAGTACAACTGCGACGGCTGGTAGGCAAGCGGTTAAAGCGGAGTTTCAGCCTGTCAAAAAAAAAAATTAAAAGTCAGCAGCTACAAAACTGTAGCTGCTGACTTTTAATATAAGGAGACTTACCTGTCCAGGTATCCCGCGATGTTGGCTCCCCTAGCCGATTCGTCCATCGGCTTTGGGTGCAGGCGCCGGCATCTTCACTAAGGGAAACTGGAAGTAATGCCTTGCGGCTTGTTTCTTACTGTGGATGCGCGAGTTGCGCTGCGCTTTCTGAATGGTTTGGCTGTCTTCTGGGACCTGTGTGTCTTCCAGAAGGCAGTGTGGGGGGAAAGGAGGACGGGCCGGACATTTCGTAGATTGCCACGATCATTGTGCAGTGATCTTACCCAGAAGTGGGAGCGGGTACCTGGTTTTGACAGGTATCCGCTCTCCCCCAACAAAGTGCCAAATGTGGCAGTGGAGGGGGGGGGGGAGGGAGGGGTGAACAAGCTGAGTTTCCCCTTTTGGGTGAAGCTCTGCTTTAAGTGGCTAAATCGTAGGTAAAACTGAAACGTATTTTTTTTAATTTGGTATTCAAAAACCATGAAAATAGTACCGCTCGATTGTCCCCCAAACCTGTGTCCTGTGTCAGTTGGAACAGCATGTGACTAGACTGGTGCAAGAAAGACAGAATCTGCTTGTCAGGTTCCAGTAGACTTCAACAAAATGGTGGCGCTACGATTAGAGGGGTTGTAAACCCTCGTGTTTTTTCACCTTAATGCATCCGATGAATTAAGGTGAAAAACACCTGGCACTGACCGGCCACCTAGCCCCCCCCCTCATTTTACTTACCTGAGCCCTGTATTTCCCTCACCGGGGACGCGCTGTCCCTCTCTCCACGGGGTCCCGGCTCTTGATTGGATAGATTGATAGCAGCGCAGCCATTGGGTTCCGCTGCTGTCAATCAAATCCAATGACGCGGGCGCTGGGGGGGGGGGCGGGGCTGAGTCTGGCATTCGTGTCTATGGATGCAAATGCTGGACTCGGGAGCCTGCCCGCAAGGTAACCCCCCCGGGAGAGCGCTTCTCCTAGGGGGTTATCTGATGTGGGGAGGAGCTGCGAGAGCCGCCGGGGGACCCCAGAAGAGGATGTTCAGGGGGGAAAACGAGCTGCACAGTGGAGGTAAGTATGATATGTTTGTTATTTTAAAAAAAATACGAGCCTTTACAATCACTTTAAGCCCTGAAAAGGGTGAAATGCATCTGAGGAGTTCTCTACAGGTGGAGGACAGGAGCTGAAGTCATCTTTTGCCCATCTCCATTCTTCACATTTATGCAACAGGGAGTGCAGACCGACACCATTTTGTTGAAGTCTACTTGAAGCGTATTTGTAAATGTACTTACTGAAACTTTCAGATGTAGTTATTACAGTTGGGTTTTATGTTAAAAAAGACAAAGGCGATCCTTATGCCGCGTACACACGAGCGGACTTTGCGGCAGACTTTGCCCGGCGGACGGGATTTCGTCGGACAATTCGATCGTGTGTGGGCTCCAGCGGACTTTGTTTTCTCAAAGGTTGGACGGACTTAGATTTGAAACATGTTTAAAATCTATCCGTCGAACTCGAGTCCGGTCGAAAAGTCCGCTCGTCTGTATGCTAGTCCGACGGACAAAAACCGACGCTAGGGCAGCTATTGGCTACTGGCTATCAACTTCCTTGTTTTAGTCCGGTCGTACGTCATCACGTACGAATTTGACGGACTTTGGTGGATCGTGTGTAGGCAAGTCTGTTCATTCGGAAAGTCCGTCATACGGTCCGTCGAAAAGTCCGCCGGGCAAAGTCTGCCGTAAAGTCCGCTCGTGTGTACGCGGCATTAGAACTTCAAGAAAGTTGCTGCAAGGCACCCAGCATAACAATAACTAAGATCTATTGTAGAAATAAGGGATTGGGAGCATGGTTCCCAACCAAGCTACCACAAGGACATGGGTGCAATTGGACTATCACGGTACAGTAGGACAGTAAAATTTAAGATCTATTGTACGTAGCTTCTATACATTCCATAATAAGGACAATCAATGAATACAAAGGGTTTCGTGCTAAAGTAAAAATAAAAAAAAGAGAAAAAAAGTCAGAGTCAGGTCTCTAATCCCTCACAAATCATAAATGTAATAGTCCGTCCATTAGAAGGTTTCCCAACCTACAAAATGCACTTTACTGGGTAGCCAGTCTGTTTCCTGGTCTCAATTCTCACCGTTAGCGTCTGTCAGATATGCTTATTAAAACATGCATATCCAAGGACCAAAATCATGATTATTAGTGAAAGGCTTTTAGAAGAGGTCTGGAAAGTGTATAATGTATGTTTTGTGGTTAGAAGAGGTGAAATGAACACAGTTCCCCTTATAAATTATTCAGCTCTTCATCACTTAAGTACTTTCAATGTTGTTCAATTTCGAGCGTTGAGGAGCGCAGTGCCATCCAAGCAGAAGACGTAGATCAGAAAAAAATTAGACGAGGGACATAGAGTAACATTCCTTTAAACATCCAACGCATCCTCGGAGGAATTCCAAAATGTATTTAAAGGAAACTTGTACAGAGAAAAACATGGAGGCTGCCGTTGCAGACCTTAATCCCTTGGCTGTCTTCGGCTTCAACAACTACATTTTGGCTTTCAGGTAGAATCCATACTGGCTCATAGACAGACAAATATCTTACCCAGAACAATGGGTAGCGGAGGACTTGTCGGAATGTTTAAGACCGTCTAATCCGCAATATCCCAAATACTTCCATCAGACTAGTATGGATTTGGGAGGAATGTCGATAATGCCGCGTACACAAGACCGGTTTTGCCGTCGGAAAAAACTCAGAAGGTTTCTATGATGGAACTCCGACGGAATTCCATTCATGCGGTCTTGCCTACACACAGTCAACCCAAAGTCCAACCAAAGTCCGACCGTTCAGAATGTTGGAGGAAACTCTACTAGTATATCTATCTATCTATCTATCTATCTATCTATCTATCTATCTATCTATCTATCTATATATATATATATATATATATATATATATATATATACAGTGGAACCTTGGTTAACGAGTAACGCGGTTAACGAGTGTTTTGAAAAACGAGCAAAAAAAAAATTCTGACTCGGTTTGCGAGTGTTGTCTCGCAAAATGAGCAGAATTCAAGCTAATGGGGTGTGCAGTACCGCATTTGGCCATTTGGTGCGGGGGCGCCGGTGACACTCGGAACGGTTCGGAGCCTCTTGGAAATACTCGGAAACACTCGGAAATACTCAGTTCCCGAGTGTTTCCGAGCCTTTCCGAGTTCAGCCGAGCCGTCCCCGAGTATTTCCGAGGCTCTCCAGCACCCCCCCCCCCACCTCTGGCCACATGCGGTATTGCATGCAATAGAAGTCAATGCGGAACGAATTATCTTCGTTTCCATTGGCTTCTATGGGGAAACTCGCTTTGATATGCTAGTGCTTTGTATTACAAGCATTCTCCTGGATTGGATTATTATTATTATTATTATTATTATAATACAGGTTTTATATAGCACCAATAGTCTGCACAGCGCTTTACAACATGAGGGCAGACATTACAGTTACATTCCAATTTGGTACAATAGGAATCAGAGGGCCCTGCTCGTTAGAGCTTACAATCTAAATTATGCTCGTAATCCAAGGTTCCACTGTATGTGTATATATATATATATATATATATATATAGATTATAGTTAGGAAGGAAGATAATGCTTTGCGCAGCTCACAAGAAGTGCTGCGTTTTTGAGAAGATTAACAGGTATTTTCTGTACTTGCTGAAAACGTTTTTTATCTCTAAAAAAAATAATAATAAAACGAACGCAGCCAGCACATCTGAGGAGTATGATCTGTAACTCAATACATTTCTGTTCTTGGGTTTAAATATCCTTTAAATTTCTGAATTTTTGACAGTATTACGTTGGAGCTTCATGTGTTTCAGAGAACTTTTGCTGAGGTCACTTTGTGCATACTTGGCACGTTCTGTAACGCCTCCCTTTTTACATAACCATACAATGCCCAATTCAGCATTTTTTATTTTTTTTTGTAGAAAATACGGTGATGTATACATGGTAAACCTCCATTGGTAGTTATCAGCAGCTTAGGCAATAGCTCTGGAATCCTTTGCTCGCTGCCAAAAACCCATGAGTGAGTCATTTCATTCTCAAGATTTTCATTTTTCCTTTACGTCCAGTGAAATGAATTATTGTGCCCGTCTAAAATAGAGCCTGCATTTTTCACCGCTACCCTTCTTTTCCGACCATTATGTGAGCTTCGCGAGGAAAACACTGCGCTTATTCAACGCTTAACCAAACAAGAGACATGAAAGGTCCATTCTAAATACCAAGTTGATGCTGTTTTTGGAGGGTTTGAAAACCTCACAGAAACCATTACCACAGAAATCATTACTGCAGTCAAGTAGAGGGGCCTTTTTTCAATCTATTTTTTTTTTCATTTTATATAATTAGGCAGGTATAAATATTACAAGTGAATTCATTAACAGCTCCATCCAGGTGTGCGGAAATTCACATCTAGGTGAGAAATGAGTTTTCCTGCACCTCAGATCAGATCAAACCTTATTAAAAAATGTATTTATGGATGAGGAACTGTAAAAACATGAAGCTGCTTAAAGCTGAACTTGCTTTGGCCATCAATGCACACTATATGGCCAAACGTTAGTGGGCACCTGATCATTACATGAGCTTGCTGGATGTCTCATTTTGAAAACCATAGGCGCTTAATGTGGAGCTGGCTTCCCTTTGTGGCTGTAACAACCTCCATTCTTCTGGGAACGCTTTCCACAAGATTTTGGGGTGCCTCTGTAGGAATTTGTGCCTAAAGAATATATGTGAGGTCCGGTACTGGTGAAGGAGAAGACCTGCCTCACAATTGGAATTGCAGTTAATTTCAAAAGTGTTCGGTAAGGTTGAGGTCAGGGCCTCTTGAGTGCCTCCATACGAAACTGGTCAACCATGTCTTTATGGAGCTGGCTTTGTACACAAGGGCACAGTCATGCTGGAATAGAAAAGGATCTTCAAAACCAGGCCTAAAGAGCATTTGTGAGGTCAGGTATGATGTTGGATGAGACAACCATACCATACTGGTCAAACCATGTCTTTATGGAGCTGGCATTGAACACAGAAGGCTTGCAATTGGTATCCCGATTCATCCCAAAGGTGTTAAGTAGGGTTGAGGTCAGGGTTCTGTGTAGGTGACTCATGGTTCTTCACTCCATACTGGTCAAACCGTGTCTTTATGGAGCTATCTTTGAACACAGAAGATCTGGCTTGCATTTGTCATCCCAAATGTGTTCAGCAGGGTTGAGGTCAGGGTTCTGTGTAGGTGACTCATAGTTCTTCACACTATACTGGTCAAATCATGTCTTTATGGAGCTGGCTTTGAACACAGAAGATCTGGCCTGCATTTGGCATCCCAAAGGTGTTCAGTAGGGTTGAGGTCAGGGTTCTGTGTAGGTGACTCATAGTTCTTCACGCCATACTGGTCAAACCATGTCTTTATGGAGCTGGCTTTGAACACGGAAGGCTTGCAATTGGTATCCCAGTTCATCCCAAAGGTGTTAAGTAGGGTTGAGGTCAGGGTTCTGTGTAGGTGACTCATGGGTCTTCACGCCATACTGGTCAAACCATGTCTTTATGGAGCTATCTTTGAACACAGAAGATCTGGCTTGCATTTGGCATCCCATAGGTGTTCAGCAGGGTTGAGGTCAGGGTTTTGTGTAGGTGACTCATAGTTCTTCACACCATACTGGTCAAACCATGTCTTTATGGAGCTGGCTTTGAACACAGAAGACCTGGCTTGCATTTGGCATCCCAAAGGTGTTCAGTAGGTTTGAGGTCAGGGTTCTGTGTAGGTGACTCATAGTTCTTCATGCCATACTGGTCAAACCATGTCTTTATGGAGCTGGATTTGAACATGGAAGGCTTGCAATTGGTATCCCAATTCATCCCAAAGGTGTTAAGTAGGGTTGAAGTCGGGGCTCTCTGTAGGTGACTCATGGTTCTTAATGCCATACTGGTCAAACCATGTCTTTATGGAGCTGGCTTTGAACACAGAAGATCTGGCTTGCATTTGGCATCCCAAAGGTGTTCAGTAGGGTTGGGGTCAGGGTTCTGAAAAGGACTGTTGATTTCCTCCACACTAAACTGGTTAAAACATATCATTATAGAGCTGGCATTGTACACAGGGGCACAGTCATGCTGGAAAAAAAAGGGGGACTTCCCCAAAGTGTTATCACAAGATTGGAAGAGCCCAATGTTCTATAATGTTATTGTATGATTAGTATTAGCAGTACTCTTCAATGGAAACACCTCCACTCAATCATTGGGGGGGGGGGGTCCATATACATTTGGCTATATAGTATTGAATCACTAGCTGTGATTCTATTATCCTTGAGGCAGGAATTGCCCCATGTCTGATAGGATGATAGCGTTACCCATCATCTTCCTAACAGAGATGGTGTAGACATTGTTATCGGGGGAACTTCTGCTTGAATCGCCTAGGTGGGGTAGCTGCTCCCCCTCGAAGGAAAGTTATCCAAATATGGGGGGGAGAGTGACAGTTGGGTGAAGTTCCACTTTAGCCACTTGCCTGTCAGGCTCTTTCACCCCCTTCCTGCCCAGGCCAATTTTCAGCTTTCAGCTGAAGTGCTGTCACACTTTGAATGACAATTGCGCGATCATGCGACACTGTACCCATATTACATTTTTTATCATTTTTTTCACACAAATAGGGCTTTCTTTTGGTAGTATTTAATCACCTCTTGATTTTTTATTTTTTGCTAAATAAATTTTAAAAAAGACCGATAATTTTGACTGGACACAGCTGATCACGTGGTAAAGGGCCACTGTGATTGGCCCTTTACCCCGATCTGTGATCAGATGTGTCCCAAGGACACAGCAATCACTCAACGCGCTGCCCTTCTCATATGACGCCCTCCCAGAACTGGCGGGCCGTCCTGTAGCGATCATTCGGCTATATCGCGGTCAGGAAGTGGTTTACTTTTAGGCCTCATTCACATGGGTGCTGGGATCCATAGTACCAAATAGATACAATAGATACCAAAAGGCGCAATCAGCTGTGTCTGGTGGATGCAACTGCACGCCCCAGGGGAGGCACGCAGTGTGCACGAGCACTGCAACACACGGGAATTTCACGGTGCTCGGGGGAGCCGCCCGCCACTGTTGGCGGTTGGCCAGTGGTTAAAATAGATGGAAACCTTAAGGTTTCGCTCACACTGGTGCGATTTCAGATGTGACCCGAGTCACACAGAATTGCATGACAAAAGAAATCGCATTGTTTTCAATGGTGCCCATTCACATCAATGCAACTCAGCACGGAGCGGTTTTGGAAAAGGTTCCTCTACTACCTTGGTGGTGCGATTCCAGCGTGATTTTGGCATCATAGAATATGCAAAACACATCCAAGTTGCATTGCATAATCGCAGTGAAGATCTGATCAGAATCGGATCACATCGCTGTGAACTGAGCCTAAATCAGTGTCTTTAAAGCAGAACTAAACTAAAAATCACCAGAAGTCGAGTTATTTTGGCAGAAGAGAAGCTTTTCTCAGGCTCCTGGTGACTTTGTATTTTCTGTGTACACTGCGTCACACAGAGCGCATCCCACCTCTGTTCTTCACATGCTGAGAATAACGTTTGTGTGCCAGAGACAATCGAACTTCTGCAGGCACACACAGACCTTTCATCAGCAGCAGCCGCCCAATGGCCGAGGAGCCGCAAGAAGACGTGCAAAGTCTCTGACAGAAAACCTTTTTTTCTGGCTGCTGGTGTAGATTTGTTGTCTGTGTACACTGCAAGGGGCGAGTACACTGCATGGGGCGAGTACACTGCATGGGGCGAGTACACTACAAGGGGCGAGTACACTGCATGGGGGAGTACACTACAAGGGGCGAGTACACTGCAAGGGGCGAGTACACTGCAAGGGGCGAGTACACTGCAAGGGGCGAGTACACTGCAAGGGGCAAGTACACTACAAGGGGCGATTACACTGCAAGGGGCGAGTACACTACAAGGGGCGAGTACACTGCAAGGGGCGAGTACACTACAAGGGGCGAGTACACTGCAAGGGGCGAGTACACTGCAAGGGGCGAGTACACTGCAAGGGGCAAGTACACTACAAGGGGCGAGTACACTGCAAGGGGCGAGTACACTGCAAGGGGCGAGTACACTGCAAGGGGCGAGTACACTGCAAGGGGCAAGTACACTACAAGGGGCGATTACACTGCAAGGGGCGAGTACACTACAAGGGGCGAGTACACTGCAAGGGGCGAGTACACTACAAGGGGCGAGTACACTGCATGGGGGAGTACACTACAAGGGGCGAGTACACTGCATGGGGGAGTACACTACAAGGGGCGAGTACACTACAAGGGGCGAGTACACTGCAAGGGGCGAGTACACTGCAAGGGGCGAGTACACTACAAGGGGCGAGTACACTACAAGGGGCGAGTACACTGCATGGGGGAGTACACTACAAGGGGCGAGTACACTACAAGGGGCGATTACACTACAGGGGGCGTGTACACTGCAAGGGGCGAGTACACTGCAAGGGGTGAGTGAGTACACTACAAGGGGTGAGTACACTACAAGGGCGTGTACACTACAGGGGGCGTGTACACTACAAGGGGCGAGTACACTGCAAGGGCGAGTACACTGCAAGGGGCGTGTACACTGCAGGGGGCGTGTACACTACAAGGGGCGAGTACACTACAAGGGGCGAGTACACTACAAGGGGCGTGTACACTACAGGGGGCATGTACACTACAAGGGGCGATTACACTACAGGGTGCGTGTACACTGCAAGGGGCGAGTACACTGCAAGGGGTGAGTGAGTACACTACAAGGGGCGAGTACACTTCAAGGGGCGATTACACTACAAGGGGCGAGTACACTACAAGGGGCGATTACACTACAAGGGGCGAGTACACTACAAGGGACGATTACACTACAGGGGGCGTGTACACTACAAGGGCGTGTACAATGCAAAAGTTATCATGTCTACAAACGATGGGATATATACTGGAATGTTTATTTTTATTTTTTTACTAGTAATGGCAGCGATCAGCGACTTATAGAGGGACTGCAATATTGCTATGGACAATCGGACACTAACTGACACTTTTGGGGGACCAGTGACACTGATACAGTGATCAGTGCTAAACATATGCACTGTCACTGTACTAAAGACACTGGCTGGGGAGGGGTTAAACATCAGGGGCGATCAAAGGGTTAACTGTGTGCCTAGGGAGTGCCTACTCGCTGTGGGGGAGGTGCTCGTACTGTGGGAAGGTAAAAAAAAAAAAAATCCCAATAAGCGTATATTGATTGGTTTGCGCAAAAGTTCTCGCGTCTACAAACTATGAGATATATACTGGAATGTTTATTTTTATTTTTTTACTAGTAATGGCAGCGATCGGCGACTTATAGCGGGACTGCAATATTGCGACAGACAGTCGGACACTAACTGACACTTTTTGGGGACCAGTGACACTAATACAGTGATCAGTGCTAAAAAATATGCACTGTCACTGTACTAATGACACTGGCTGAGAAGGGGTTAACATCAAGGGCAATCAAAGGGTTAAATGGGTGCCTAGCCAGTGTTTTAGTACAGTGTGGGAGGTGCTTTTACTAGGGGAAGGCAAGGCTTTTCAGGAACACAGGATCCATGCCTTCCCTACTGACAGAACAGCAATCTTCCTTGTTTACATCGGCCATTCTGCCTATGTACCGAACGATCGGCGTGTGCCGGCGGACCTTGAGTCCGCCATACCTGCCGATCACCTCCCCCTGTACATAATCACAGCGGGAGCGAGCCTCCGGCAGCGCGTGCACGCACCCGATACCCGGAAGTGCAGGATCACGTTTATATATATATATGTGATCCTGCGCAGGAAAACTGCTATAGAATGGTCATGAAGTGGTTAATTTTTTTTTCCCGAACTTTATTGGAATGTCAAAGTGACATAAATAGAGCTGGGAGGGGTATTTGCAAACATTTCCTGTGAGCATGCACTCCAGCAATCTCAGGTCCGGTTCCTGGACAGTGACAACAGCAAGCCATGCCTGTGTAACGTGGGTTGTAGCGCTCACTTGGCAATCTCCATTGGATGCTTGTGTCACGCGGTGACAACGCAGGAACGCCATTTTTAGGGACAGGTTTCCTGATGCAGCGGACTGCACCTTTGTAAGGGATCGTTCACGCTGTCTTTGATCTTTGAAGAGTGATCTGCATTCAGATCGCTCTTCAGAGGGCATTTGACAGGCACCGAGGAGGCATTGTATCCCCTGTATGAACCCCTTAAACCACGGCTGCTCAACCCGTGGCCCTCCAGCTGTTGCGAAACTACAAGCCCATCATGCCTCTGCCTGAGGGAGTCATGCTTGTAACTGTCAGCCTTGCAATGCCTCATGGAACTTGTAGTTTTGCAACAGCTGGAGGGCCGCCAGTTTGAGACCCCTGCCTTAAACCATGGGTGCTCAACCTGCGGCCCTCTAGCTGTTGTGGAACTACAAGTCCCCTGAGGCATTGCAAGGCTGACAGTTACAAGCATGACTCCCTCAGCAGAGGCATGATGGGACTTGTTGTTCCGCAATGGATGGAGGGCCACAAGGTGAGCACCCGTACTGAAACCCAATGCGCAAATTCATTGTACTGCCCGTAAGCGCCCAAAGAAAGTGACCCCAAAGGACAAACACGAATGGAAAAAAACGCGTGTCAGCTGAACAGAAATGGGCATAAAAAACGCACATCAAAAAGATCGCAGTAGGCGCAGTTTCCTGTGTGAACGGGCCCCAAAATGTTTTTACTGACAGGGTTTCTGTATGTGCGAATGCGGTTGAACTCCAGTCGTCGTGGCGACCCCTGACAAGGGTCAGTGTGACGGTTTCGTACCACAGTGTATGACAGGCCGTGGTTACCATGGAAACCACCCCCTAACCCCCCCCCCCCCAAACCAAGAAGGCCGGACCCCTAAATGGAACATTCACTTGATTACCGGTAATAAGAAAGCTGTCTATTTATTTTCTATACATACAACGAAGGGGGAGACGCCACCTCACCGCTCCCGCCATCCCTCCCAGCCACCTTCTCTGAGGTAAAAAAAGTCTTCCCGCCCAAAAGCTGAGGGCGATGCAGAGCGAGACAGGCCCGGGAGCACCAGAGCCCACTCCGCCACACAGCCCACATGACGGCCCACGGACCAATCAGCTGCCAGGATGGAAAGCGCACACACCCTAAAAAGAGACCCGGCTGAGGCAGCCTGAGGTAAATGTGTCATGGCGGGCGGGTGGACGCCCGCCCCTGTTTGGATAGTAAAACTATTTTTTTTTCTACCAGTAAATACCTTATACAGCCCACTTCCTGTTTCTTGTCTGGTCATTAGCCTAGGCCAGTGATGGTGAACCTTGGCACCCCCCCAGGTGTTTTGGAACTACATTTCCCATGATGCTCCACTACACTGCAGAGTGCATGAGCATCATGGGAAATGTAGTTCCAAAACATCTGGGGTGCCAAGGTTCGCCATCAATGGCCTAGGCTTATGACATCATGCACAGCTCTCTAACTCCCCTGAGAGTTTGCCAGGAAGGGAAGGGGGATGAGTCATAAGAGGGCCAATGAGAGCTGCAGAGCTGGAGCCGTGCCTCTGTGTGTGTCTGTGTAAATCCAGGAAGTGAACAGGCAGCAGCTTCAGCTGCCCACAGTTAAAATGGCTGCAGCCAGACTTGGTGGAGGGAGATTTCTGCAGCATATTTTGGCAAGTACAGAATAACAGTATATATATAATAATATGCAAAGTGGTTGGAGGGAAGCTTCAGAATGGCAAAGATGTTTTTATTACAAATTATGTGAGCCGACTGCAGTTCCTCTTTAGGGGCTGGTTCACACCACATGTAGTCCAGTGCGATTTTTTTTTTTTTTTGTTCTGCATCAAAAACGCATGGAAAATAGGTTATTTGGTTTTCAATGGCGTAGTTCACACCAGTGCTTGCAGTTCCAGAAAAAAATAGAACATGCTGCATTTTTCCTGCACTGGACTGTAGTGGAACGCTGTAAAACGCATACAAAACACACCTACACATACCAAAAAAAAACACACTGGAACACACATGTCCTTATTTGAGGTTAAGGGAGTTGTAAAGGCCGAAGGTTTTTTTTTATCTTAATGCATTTAAGATCAAAAAAATCTTCTGTGTGTAGCAGCCCCCCCTCAGCCCCTCCCTAAAAACTTACCTGAGCCCCCTCTCGATCCAGCGCTGTCCACGAATGTCTAAGCTGTCCGGGAATCTCCTCCTGATTGTGATATGTGTCTCCATAGCAAGCGGCTTGCTATGGGGGTACTCGGCAGAGGGCAGCTAGAGTGCTGGCGGGGGGGGGGACCCCAGAAGAGGAGGATCGGGGGCGATTCTCTAGCAGGGGGGAGCCAACCAGCGGGTCCGGCGGACTCGATGTCTGCCGGCCACCCACGATCGCTCCGGAGACAGGCAGAACGGGCATCTGTCAGTGCAAATGTTCTGTCAGGGGAGGAGAGAGAGATCTGGTGTCCCTAGTGATTAGGAACAGAGATCTCTCTCCTCCTCCTCCAGTCAGCCCAGCCCCCACAGTTAGAAAGTGTTAAGTGTTCCCAGGGAACACTTAACCCCTTGATCACCCCCCCTAGTGTTAACCCCTTCCCTGCCAGTGAAATTTATACAGTAATCAGTGGCTATTTTTAGCTCTGATCGCTGTATAAATGTCAATGGTCCCAAAAAAGTGTCAAAAGTGTCTGATCTGTCCGCCGCAATGTCGCAGCGCCGCTAAAAATCGGAGATCGCCGCCATTGCTAATAAAAAAATCCATAAATCTATCCCCTATTTTGTAGACGCTATAAATTTTGCGCAAACCAATCAATATACACTTATTGCGATTTTTATTTATTTATTTATTTTTTTTACCAAAAATATATATAAATACATATCGGCCTAAACCGATGAAGACAATTGTTTTGTATTTATTTATTTATTTTGGATATTTATTATCGCAAAAAGTAAAAAATACATATCGGCCTAAACCGATGAAGAAATCCTGTTTTTTTTTTTTTTTTTTACATATTCATTATAGCAAAAAGTAAAACTACATATTGGCCTAAACTGATGAAGAAATTCATTTTGATTTTTTTTTTTATTTAGTTTTTGGGATTTTTATTATAGCAAAAAGTAAAAAATACATACTGGCCTAAACTGATGAAGAAATTCATTTTTTTTTGTTTTTTTGTTTTTTGGGATACTTATTATAGCAAAAAGTAAAAAATACATATTGGCCTAAACTGATGAAGAAATTAGTTTTTTTTATTTATTTATTTTTGGATATTTATTATAGCAAAAAGTAAAAAAATATTGTTTTTTTTTTCAAAATTTCTGCTCTTTTTTTTTTGGTTAATAGAGCAAAAAAAAAAAAAAAACGCTAAGGTGATCAAATAGAAGCCAATGGCTCCCGTTAATGTTGCTGAGCCAATGAGGAGGAGGGGGGAGGGAGCCAAAAGAGCTGCTGCTCTCATGCACATCGCTGGATCGACATCAGGATCCAGTAAGTATAAGGGGGGCTGGGGCAGGAAGGAGGGGGGGAGCAACCCAATTTACTTGCAAATACCATCAAAAGAAATCTCTATTTGTGGGGGGGGGGGGGACATAAATTTTGTTTGGGTACAGCGCCGCAGGACCGTGCAGTTGTCAGTTACAGCGCCGCAGTCCTGTATCACAAATAAAAAAGGCCAATTTTAAAGGGGGCAAGTCCTTAAAAAAAAAAGAAATTTGAGCATTTACAATCACTTTAATTATTAATTGTGTTATTATTCTCCAGTAGCACTAATGATATTCCTAACTATTTTATTTGTGTTTTGGGTTTGGGGTTGTGTCCATGATGGTACTTATAATGGGGGGGGGGGCTGTATCCTGTATCTTGTAAGACGTTTTCCAGCAGTGGAGGAGTTAATTTTGGCTTCTTGCAGCCAGCAGCAGACATCCAATATTTCAGATACTGAGAGGCCTGAGTGTCTGCGGCAATTTATATTGTGATGAACCATTGAAATCCCTAATTACAGCAAATTACGGTTGGATCTTAGGAGGATTAACAGAGTGTTCTTAACTTCCACTTTTCTCAGAAGTTTGGTCCCTATTCCGATCAATATCGGCTTCCATTGCTTTTAAATAACAGCCCAGAGCCACAGCTCTATTGATCTGTGGTGTTATTTTCTCAGCTTTAGCTCTGCATCGCTGATTTATGGTGATAGGCAAGAAATTGTGACTGTTTTGTATATTATTTCTGGAGTTCAGGGGTTGGTAATGTCTGGCTCACTTTGTAAATTAGCAATGGTCTGTTTAAATTATAAATATCAAAACGCACTTCCTGTAAACATGGGCGGCTTAAAAAGTAACTCCATCCAAAACTTTATTTTTTTTTATTTTATTATTATTTTTTAGTTTTTTTTAACCACTTCAGCCCCGGAAAATGTTCCCCCTTTGATTTTTTTTTTTTACAGTTTTTTTTTTATTCGGCTTTGCGACGCTGTACCTAAATAAAATTTATATCATTTTTGTTCCCACAAATAGAGCTTCCTTTTGGTGGTATTTGATTTTTTTTTTTTTTTTTTGCGCTATAAACAAAAAAAGGCTGACAATTTATTTTTATTTTTTTTATATATTTTTTTTACTTTCTGCTATAAGTGTTTTATAGCAGAATGTAAAAAAAAAAAATATATATATATATATATATATATATATATATATATATATATATAAAAATTGTCAGC